>CAVNZX010000055.1:0-307800 GCA_963693515.1 Pipistrellus nathusii
TAAAACACTTCTCCAATGAGTTGTTTGTTTAGAAAAGGTATCTTAGATCCAGGAAAACCTCAATTCAAGTTGGGAGCACTGTAATCAGTGTATGAATCCTATGTGTTTTCTGAAAGGAGCCTAGGACGGTAAATGTGTGAAATTCAAGGCAGAATGCACTTGAAATAGAGAAACAAACACATTAAGCAGCGTTGTAAAGCCTTACACTTCACTGAAATGTATCATACTCTATAACATAGTTGAGCGATAATGTTCCCGAGCTTTCCAGGTTCATAGCAGTGTTTAGGTAGTTGTTTGTCCATGTTCCCTATGTTTATAGCTGGACAAGAAGGCCGAATGTTAGAAACTACAAGAAAACATCAGTAATTCTGGGAAAACGACAACAATAGATGAGAACTCGCATAGAACATGTATAAAACACTTCTCCAACTGAGTTGTTCGTGTACAAAAGGTATCTTAGTTCCAGGAATTCCTCAATTCGAGTTTAGAGCAAATTAAACAGTGTATGAATCCTATGTTGTTCACTGAAAGGAGCCTAGAATGGTAATTGTGTGAAATACATTTGAAATAGAGAAATAAACACATTAAGCAGCTTTGGAAAGCTTTACACCTTCACTGAAATGTATCTTTAAACTCTAGAAATAGTTGAGAGACAATGTTCCCCAGCTTTCCAGGTTCATAACAGTGTTTAGGTAGTTGTTTGTCCATGTTCCCAATGTTTATACCTGAACAAGAAGGCCTAATACAAGAAAACTACAAGAAAACATCAGAAATTCTGGGAAAACGACAACAATAGATGAGAACTCGCATAGAACATGTATAAAACACTTCTCCAACTGATTTGTTCGTGTACAAAAGGTATCTTAGTTCCAGGAATTCCTCAATTCGAGTTTAGAGCACATTAAACAGTGTATGAATCCTATGTTGTTTACTGAAAGGAGCCTAGAATGGTAAATGTGTGAAATACATTTGAAATAGAGAAATAAACACATTAAGCAGCTTTGGAAAGCTTTACAGTTCACTGAAATGTATCTTTAAACTCTAGAAATAGTTGAGAGACAATGTTCCCCAGCTTTCCAGGTTCATAACAGTGTTTAGGTAGTTGTTTGTCCATGTTCCCAATGTTTATACCTGAACAAGAAGGCCTAATACTAGAAACTATAAGAAAACATCAGTAATTCTGAGAAAATGACAATAATAGATGAGAACTCGAATAGAACATGTATAAAACACTTCTCCAACTGAGTTGTTTGTGTAGAAAAGGTATCTTAGATCCAGGAATTCCTAAATTCGAGTTTGGAGAACAGTAAACAGTGTATGAATCCTATGTTGTTTACTGAAAGGAGCCTAGAATGGTAAATGTGTGAAATTCAAGGAAGAATACACTTGAAATAGAGAAACAAACACATTAAGCAGCTTTGTAAAGCCTTACACTTCACTGAAATGTATCATTATACTCTATAACATAGTTCAGAGACAATGTTCCCGATCTTCTTCTCTTCATAACAGTGTTTGGAAGTAGTTTGTATATGCGGGCTCAGCTTATATGTGGCCAAGAAGGCCTAATATAGGAAACTACATGACAACATGAATAATTCAGGGAAAAAGACAGTATATTGATGAGAACTCATTTAGCACAGCTGAAACTGATTCTCCAAGTCAGGTCCTAGTGTAGAAAAGGTATCTAAGATACAGGAAATCCTTAATTAGACCTAAGAGCACATTAGTGTATGAAACCAATGTTGTTTACTTAACGGAGCCTAGAATGGTAAATGTGTGAAATTCAAGGCAGAATCCACTTGAAATAGAGGAACGAACACATTAAGCAGCGTTGTAAAGCCTTACACTTCACTGAAATGTATCATACTCTATAACATAGTTGAAAGACAATGATCCCGAGCTTTCCAGGTTCATAACACTGTTTAGGTAGTTGGTTGTCCATGTTCCCACTGTTTATAGCTGGACAAGAAGGCCTAATGTTAGAAACTACAAGAAAACATCAGAAATTCTGGGAAAACGACAATAGATGAGAACTCGCATAGAACATGTATAAAACACTTCTCCAATGAGTTGTTTGTTTAGAAAAGGTATCTTAGATCCAGGAATTCCTCAATTCAAGTTTGGAGCACAGTAAACAGTGTATGAATCCTATGTTGTTTACTGAAAGGAGCCTAGAATGGTAAATGTGTGAAATACATTTGAAATAGAGAAATAAACACATTTAGCAGCTTTAGAAAGCTTTACACTTCACTGAAATGTATCTTTAAACTCTAGAAATAGTTGAGAGACAATGTTCCCCAGCTTTCCAGGTTCATAACAGTGTTTAGGTAGTTGTTTGTCCATGTTCCCAATGTTTATACCTGAACAAGAAGGCCTAATACTAGAAACTACATGAAAACATCAGTAATTCTGGGAAAATGACAATAATAGATGAGAACTCGCATAGAACATGTATAAAACACTTCTCCAATGAGTTGTTTGTTTAGAAAAGGTATCTTAGATCCAGGAATTCCTCAATTCAGGTTGGGAGCACAGTAAACAGTGTATGAATCCTATGTTGTTTACTGAAAGGAGCCTAGAATGGTAAATGTGTGAAAATCAAGGAAGAATACACTTGAAATAGAGAAACAAACACATTAAGCAGCTTTGTAAAGCCTTACACTTCACTGAAATGTATCATTATACTCTATAACATAGTTCAGAGACAATGTTCCCGATCTTCTTCTCTTCATAACAGTGTTTGGAAGTAGTTTGTATATGCGGGCTAAGCTTATATGTGGCCAAGAAAGCCTAATATAGGAAACTACATGACAACATGAATAATTCAGGGAAAAAGACAGTATATTGATGAGAACTCATTTAGCACAGCTGAAACTGATTCTCCAAGTCAGGTCCTAGTGTAGAAAAGGTATCTAAGATACAGGAAATCCTTAATTAGACCTAAGAGCACATTAGTGTATGAAACCAATGTTGTTTACTTAACGGAGCCTAGAATGGTAAATGTGTGAAATTCAAGGCAGAATCCACTTGAAATAGAGGAACGAACACATTAAGCAGCGTTGTAAAGCCTTACACTTCACTGAAATGTATCATACTCTATAACATAGTTGAAAGACAATGATCCCGAGCTTTCCAGGTTCATAACACTGTTTAGGTAGTTGTTTGTCCATGTTCCCACTGTTTATAGCTGGACAAGAAGGCCTAATGTTAGAAACTACAAGAAAACATCAGAAATTCTGGGAAAACGACAATAGATGAGAACTCGCATAGAACATGTATAAAACACTTCTCCAATGAGTTGTTTGTTTATAAAAGGTATCTTAGATCCAGGAATTCCTCAATTCAAGTTTGGAGCACAGTAAACAGTGTATGAATCCTCTGTTGTTTATTGAAAGGAGCCTAGAATGGTAAATGTGTGAAATACATTTGAAATAGAGAAATAAACACATTTAGCAGCTTTAGAAAGCTTTACACTTCACTGAAATGTATCTTTAAACTCTAGAAATAGTTGAGAGACAATGTTCCCCAGCTTTCCAGGTTCATAACAGTGTTTAGGTAGTTGTTTGTCCATGTTCCCAATGTTTATACCTGAACAAGAAGGCCTAATACTAGAAACTACATGAAAACATCAGTAATTCTGGGAAAACGACAACAATAGATGAGAACTCGCATAGAACATGTATAAAACACTTCTCCAACTGAGTTGTTCGTGTACAAAAGGTATCTTAGTTCCAGGAATTCCTCAATTCGAGTTTAGAGCAAATTAAACAGTGTATGAATCCTATGTTGTTCACTGAAAGGAGCCTAGAATGGTAAATGTGTGAAATACATTTGAAATAGAGAAATAAACACATTAAGCAGCTTTGGAAAGCTTTACACTTCACTGAAATGTATCTTTAAACTCTAGAAATAGTTGAGAGACAATGTTCCCCAGCTTTCCAGGTTCATAACAGTGTTTAGGTAGTTGTTTGTCCATGTTCCCAATGTTTATACCTGAACAAGAAGGCCTAATACTAGAAACTACAAGAAAACATCAGTAATTCTGAAAAAATGACAATAATAGATGAGAACTCGCATAGAACATGTATAAAACAATTCTCCAATGAGTTGTTTGTTTAGAAAAGGTATCTTAGATCCAGGAATTCCTCAATTCAAGTTTGGAGCACAGTAAACAGTGTATGAATCCTATGTTGTTTACTGAAAGGAGCCTAGAATGGTAAATGTGTGAAATACATTTGAAATAGAGAAATAAACACATTTAGCAGCTTTAGAAAGCTTTACACTTCACTGAAATGTATCTTTAAACTCTAGAAATAGTTGAGAGACAATGTTCCCCAGTTTTCCAGCTTCATAACAGTGTTTAGGTAGTTGTTTGTCCATGTTCCCAATGTTTATACCTGAACAAGAAGGCCTAATACTAGAAACTACAAGAAAACATCAGTAATTCTGGGAAAATGACAATAAGAGATGAGAACTCGCATAGAACATGTATAAAACACTTCTCCAACTGAGTTGTTCGTGTACAAAAGGTATCTTAGTTCCAGGAATTCCTCAATTCGAGTTTAGAGCACATTAAACAGTGTATGAATCCTATGTTGTTTACTGAAAGGAGCCTAGAATGGTAAATGTGTGAAATACATTTGAAATAGAGAAATAAACACATTAAGCAGCTTTGGAAAGCTTTACAGTTCACTGAAATGTATCTTTAAACTCTAGAAATAGTTGAGAGACAATGTTCCCCAGCTTTCCAGGTTCATAACAGTGTTTAGGTAGTTGTTTGTCCATGTTCCCAATGTTTATACCTGAACAAGAAGGCCTAATACTAGAAACTACAAGAAAACATCAGTAATTCTGGGAAAATGACAATAAGAGATGAGAACTCGCATAGAACATGTATAAAACACTTCTCCAATGAGTTGTTTGTTTAGAAAAGGTATCTTAGATCCAGGAATTCCTCAATTCAAGTTGGGAGCACAGTAAACAGTGTATGAATCCTATATTGTTTACTGAAAGAGCCTAGGACGGTAAATGTGTGAAATTCAAGGCAGAATCCACTTGAAATAGAGAAACAAACACATTAAGCAGCTTTGTAAAGCCTTACACTTCACTGAAATGTATCATTATACTCTATAACATAGTTCAGAGACAATGTTCCCGATCTTCTTCTCTTCATAACAGTGTTTGGAAGTAGTTTGTATATGCGGGCTCAGCTTATATGTGGCCAAGAAGGCCTAATATAGGAAACTACATGACAACATGAATAATTCAGGGAAAAAGACAGTATATTGATGAGAACTCATTTAGCACAGCTGAAACTGATTCTCCAAGTCAGGTCCTAGTGTAGAAAAGGTATCTAAGATACAGGAAATCCTTAATTAGACCTAAGAGCACATTAGTGTATGAAACCAATGTTGTTTACTTAACGGAGCCTAGAATGGTAAATGTGTGAAATTCAAGGCAGAATCCACTTGAAATAGAGGAACGAACACATTAAGCAGCGTTGTAAAGCCTTACACTTCACTGAAATGTATCATACTCTATAACATAGTTGAAAGACAATGATCCCGAGCTTTCCAGGTTCATAACACTGTTTAGGTAGTTGTTTGTCCATGTTCCCACTGTTTATAGCTGGACAAGAAGGCCTAATGTTAGAAACTACAAGAAAACATCAGAAATTCTGGGAAAACGACAATAGATGAGAACTCGCATAGAACATGTATAAAACACTTCTCCAATGAGTTGTTTGTTTAGAAAAGGTATCTTAGATCCAGGAATTCCTCAATTCGAGTTTAGAGCACAGTAAATAGTGTATGAATCCTATGTTGTTTACTGAAAGGAACCTAGAATGGTAAATGTGTTAAATACATTTGAAATAGAGAAATAAACACATTAAGCAGCTTTGGAAAGCTTTACAGTTCACTGAAATGTATCTTTAAACTCTAGAAATAGTTGAGAGACAATGTTCCCCAGCTTTCCAGGTTCAAAACAGTGTTTAGGTAGTTGTTTGTCCATGTTCCCAATGTTTATACCTGAACAAGAAGGCCTAATACTAGAAACTATAAGAAAACATCAGTAATTCTGAGAAAATGACAATAATAGATGAGAACTCGAATAGAACATGTATAAAACACTTCTCCAACTGAGTTGTTTGTGTAGAAAAGGTATCTTAGATCCAGGAATTCCTAAATTCGAGTTTGCAGCACAGTAAACAGTGTATGAATCCTATGTTGTTTACTGAAAGGAGCCTAGAATGGTAAATGTGTGAAATACATTTCAAATAGAGAAATAAACGCATTAAGCAGCTTTGGAAAGCTTTACACTTCCCTGAAATGTATCTTTAAACTCTAGAAATAGTTGAGAGACAATGTTCAACAGCTTTCCAGGTCGATAACAGTGTTTAGGTAGTTGTTTGTCCATGTTCCCAATGTTTATACCTGAAAAAGAAGGCCTAATACTAGAAACTACATGAAAACATCAGTAATTCTGGGAAAACGACAACAATAGATGAGAACTCGCATAGAACATGTATAAAACACTTCTCCAACTGAGTTGTTCGTGTACAAAAGGTATCTTAGTTCCAGGAATTCCTCAATTCGAGTTTAGAGCAAATTAAACAGTGTATGAATCCTATGTTGTTCACTGAAAGGAGCCTAGAATGGTAAATGTGTGAAATACATTTGAAATAGAGAAATAAACACATTAAGCAGCTTTGGAAAGCTTTACACTTCACTGAAATGTATCTTTAAACTCTAGAAATAGTTGAGAGACAATGTTCCCCAGCTTTCCAGGTTCATAACAGTGTTTAGGTAGTTGTTTGTCCATGTTCCCAATGTTTATACCTGAACAAGAAGGCCTAATACTAGAAACTACAAGAAAACATCAGAAATTCTGGGAAAACGACAACAATAGATGAGAACTCGCATAGAACATGTATAAAACACTTCTCCAACTGAGTTGTTCGTGTACAAAAGGTATCTTAGTTCCATGAATTCCTCAATTCGAGTTTAGAGCACATTAAACAGTGTATGAATCCTATGTTGTTTACTGAAAGGAGCCTAGAATGGTAAATGTGTGAAATACATTTGAAATAGAGAAATAAACACATTAAGCAGCTTTAGAAAGCTTTACACTTCACTGAAATGTATCTTTAAACTCTAGAAATAGTTGAGAGACAATGTTCCCCAGTTTTCCAGGTTCATAACAGTGTTTAGGTAGTTGTTTGTCCATGTTCCCAATGTTTATACCTGAACAAGAAGGCCTAATACTAGAAACTACAAGAAAACATCAGTAATTCTGAAAAAATGACAATAATAGATGAGAACTCGCATAGAACATGTATAAAACAATTCTCCAATGAGTTGTTTGTTTAGAAAAGGTATCTTAGATCCAGGAATTCCTCAATTCAAGTTTGGAGCACAGTAAACAGTGTATGAATCCTATGTTGTTTACTGAAAGGAGCCTAGAATGGTAAATGTGTGAAATACATTTGAAATAGAGAAATAAACACATTTAGCAGCTTTAGAAAGCTTTACACTTCACTGAAATGTATCTTTAAACTCTAGAAATAGTTGAGAGACAATGTTCCCCAGTTTTCCAGCTTCATAACAGTGTTTAGGTAGTTGTTTGTCCATGTTCCCAATGTTTATACCTGAACAAGAAGGCCTAATACTAGAAACTACAAGAAAACATCAGTAATTCTGGGAAAATGACAATAAGAGATGAGAACTCGCATAGAACATGTATAAAACACTTCTCCAACTGAGTTGTTCGTGTACAAAAGGTATCTTAGTTCCAGGAATTCCTCAATTCGAGTTTAGAGCACATTAAACAGTGTATGAATCCTATGTTGTTTACTGAAAGGAGCCTAGAATGGTAAATGTGTGAAATACATTTGAAATAGAGAAATAAACACATTAAGCAGCTTTGGAAAGCTTTACAGTTCACTGAAATGTATCTTTAAACTCTAGAAATAGTTGAGAGACAATGTTCCCCAGCTTTCCAGGTTCATAACAGTGTTTAGGTAGTTGTTTGTCCATGTTCCCAATGTTTATACCTGAACAAGAAGGCCTAATACTAGAAACTACAAGAAAACATCAGTAATTCTGGGAAAATGACAATAAGAGATGAGAACTCGCATAGAACATGTATAAAACACTTCTCCAATGAGTTGTTTGTTTAGAAAAGGTATCTTAGATCCAGGAATTCCTCAATTCAAGTTGGGAGCACAGTAAACAGTGTATGAATCCTATATTGTTTACTGAAAGAGCCTAGGACGGTAAATGTGTGAAATTCAAGGCAGAATCCACTTGAAATAGAGAAACAAACACATTAAGCAGCTTTGTAAAGCCTTACACTTCACTGAAATGTATCATTATACTCTATAACATAGTTCAGAGACAATGTTCCCGATCTTCTTCTCTTCATAACAGTGTTTGGAAGTAGTTTGTATATGCGGGCTCAGCTTATATGTGGCCAAGAAGGCCTAATATAGGAAACTACATGACAACATGAATAATTCAGGGAAAAAGACAGTATATTGATGAGAACTCATTTAGCACAGCTGAAACTGATTCTCCAAGTCAGGTCCTAGTGTAGAAAAGGTATCTAAGATACAGGAAATCCTTAATTAGACCTAAGAGCACATTAGTGTATGAAACCAATGTTGTTTACTTAACGGAGCCTAGAATGGTAAATGTGTGAAATTCAAGGCAGAATCCACTTGAAATAGAGGAACGAACACATTAAGCAGCGTTGTAAAGCCTTACACTTCACTGAAATGTATCATACTCTATAACATAGTTGAAAGACAATGATCCCGAGCTTTCCAGGTTCATAACACTGTTTAGGTAGTTGGTTGTCCATGTTCCCACTGTTTATAGCTGGACAAGAAGGCCTAATGTTAGAAACTACAAGAAAACATCAGAAATTCTGGGAAAACGACAATAGATGAGAACTCGCATAGAACATGTATAAAACACTTCTCCAATGAGTTGTTTGTTTAGAAAAGGTATCTTAGATCCAGGAATTCCTCAATTCAAGTTTGGAGCACAGTAAACAGTGTATGAATCCTATGTTGTTTACTGAAAGGAGCCTAGAATGGTAAATGTGTTAAATACATTTGAAATAGAGAAATAAACACATTAAGCAGCTTTGGAAAGCTTTACAGTTCACTGAAATGTATCTTTAAACTCTAGAAATAGTTGAGAGACAATGTTCCCCAGCTTTCCAGGTTCAAAACAGTGTTTAGGTAGTTGTTTGTCCATGTTCCCAATGTTTATACCTGAACAAGAAGGCCTAATACTAGAAACTATAAGAAAACATCAGTAATTCTGAGAAAAAGACAATAATAGATGAGAACTCGAATAGAACATGTATAAAACACTTCTCCAACTGAGTTGTTTGTGTAGAAAAGGTATCTTAGATCCAGGAATTCCTAAATTCGAGTTTGCAGCACAGTAAACAGTGTATGAATCCTATGTTGTTTACTGAAAGGAGCCTAGAATGGTAAATGTGTGAAATACATTTCAAATAGAGAAATAAACGCATTAAGCAGCTTTGGAAAGCTTTACACTTCCCTGAAATGTATCTTTAAACTCTAGAAATAGTTGAGAGACAATGTTCAACAGCTTTCCAGGTCGATAACAGTGTTTAGGTAGTTGTTTGTCCATGTTCCCAATGTTTATACCTGAACAAGAAGGCCTAATACTAGAAAGTACAAGAAAACATGAGTAATTCTGGCAAAATGACAATAAGAGATGAGAACTGGCATAGAACATGTATAAAACACTTCTCCAATGAGTTGTTTGTTTAGAAAAGGTATCTTAGATCCAGGAAAACCTCAATTCAAGTTGGGAGCACTGTAATCAGTGTATGAATCCTATGTTGTTTTCTGAAAGGAGCCTAGGACGGTAAATGTGTGAAATTCAAGGCAGAATGCACTTGAAATAGAGAAACAAACACATTAAGCAGCGTTGTAAAGCCTTACACTTCACTGAAATGTATCATACTCTATAACATAGTTGAGCGATAATGTTCCCGAGCTTTCCAGGTTCATAGCAGTGTTTAGGTAGTTGTTTGTCCATGTTCCCTATGTTTATAGCTGGACAAGAAGGCCGAATGTTAGAAACTACAAGAAAACATCAGTAATTCTGGGAAAACGACAACAATAGATGAGAACTCGCATAGAACATGTATAAAACACTTCTCCAACTGAGTTGTTCGTGTACAAAAGGTATCTTAGTTCCAGGAATTCCTCAATTCGAGTTTAGAGCAAATTAAACAGTGTATGAATCCTATGTTGTTCACTGAAAGGAGCCTAGAATGGTAAATGTGTGAAATACATTTGAAATAGAGAAATAAACACATTAAGCAGCTTTGGAAAGCTTTACACTTCACTGAAATGTATCTTTAAACTCTAGAAATAGTTGAGAGACAATGTTCCCCAGCTTTCCAGGTTCATAACAGTGTTTAGGTAGTTGTTTGTCCATGTTCCCAATGTTTATACCTGAACAAGAAGGCCTAATACTAGAAACTACAAGAAAACATCAGAAATTCTGGGAAAACGACAACAATAGATGAGAACTCGCATAGAACATGTATAAAACACTTCTCCAACTGATTTGTTCGTGTACAAAAGGTATCTTAGTTCCAGGAATTCCTCAATTCGAGTTTAGAGCACATTAAACAGTGTATGAATCCTATGTTGTTTACTGAAAGGAGCCTAGAATGGTAAATGTGTGAAATACATTTGAAATAGAGAAATAAACACATTAAGCAGCTTTGGAAAGCTTTACAGTTCACTGAAATGTATCTTTAAACTCTAGAAATAGTTGAGAGACAATGTTCCCCAGCTTTCCAGGTTCATAACAGTGTTTAGGTAGTTGTTTGTCCATGTTCCCAATGTTTATACCTGAACAAGAAGGCCTAATACTAGAAACTATAAGAAAACATCAGTAATTCTGAGAAAATGACAATAATAGATGAGAACTCGAATAGAACATGTATAAAACACTTCTCCAACTGAGTTGTTTGTGTAGAAAAGGTATCTTAGATCCAGGAATTCCTAAATTCGAGTTTGGAGAACAGTAAACAGTGTATGAATCCTATGTTGTTTACTGAAAGGAGCCTAGAATGGTAAATGTGTGAAATTCAAGGAAGAATACACTTGAAATAGAGAAACAAACACATTAAGCAGCTTTGTAAAGCCTTACACTTCACTGAAATGTATCATTATACTCTATAACATAGTTCAGAGACAATGTTCCCGATCTTCTTCTCTTCATAACAGTGTTTGGAAGTAGTTTGTATATGCGGGCTCAGCTTATATGTGGCCAAGAAGGCCTAATATAGGAAACTACATGACAACATGAATAATTCAGGGAAAAAGACAGTATATTGATGAGAACTCATTTAGCACAGCTGAAACTGATTCTCCAAGTCAGGTCCTAGTGTAGAAAAGGTATCTAAGATACAGGAAATCCTTAATTAGACCTAAGAGCACATTAGTGTATGAAACCAATGTTGTTTACTTAACGGAGCCTAGAATGGTAAATGTGTGAAATTCAAGGCAGAATCCACTTGAAATAGAGGAACGAACACATTAAGCAGCGTTGTAAAGCCTTACACTTCACTGAAATGTATCATACTCTATAACATAGTTGAAAGACAATGATCCCGAGCTTTCCAGGTTCATAACACTGTTTAGGTAGTTGTTTGTCCATGTTCCCACTGTTTATAGCTGGACAAGAAGGCCTAATGTTAGAAACTACAAGAAAACATCAGAAATTCTGGGAAAACGACAATAGATGAGAACTCGCATAGAACATGTATAAAACACTTCTCCAATGAGTTGTTTGTTTAGAAAAGGTATCTTAGATCCAGGAATTCCTCAATTCAAGTTTGGAGCACAGTAAACAGTGTATGAATCCTATGTTGTTTACTGAAAGGAGCCTAGAATGGTAAATGTGTGAAATACATTTGAAATAGAGAAATAAATACATTTAGCAGCTTTAGAAAGCTTTACACTTCACTGAAATGTATCTTTAAACTCTAGAAATAGTTGAGAGACAATGTTCCCCAGCTTTCCAGGTTCATAACAGTGTTTAGGTAGTTGTTTGTCCATGTTCCCAATGTTTATACCTGAACAAGAAGGCCTAATACTAGAAACTACATGAAAACATCAGTAATTCTGGGAAAATGACAATAATAGATGAGAACTCGCATAGAACATGTATAAAACACTTCTCCAATGAGTTGTTTGTTTAGAAAAGGTATCTTAGATCCAGGAATTCCTCAATTCAGGTTGGGAGCACAGTAAACAGTGTATGAATCCTATGTTGTTTACTGAAAGGAGCCTAGAATGGTAAATGTGTGAAAATCAAGGAAGAATACACTTGAAATAGAGAAACAAACACATTAAGCAGCTTTGTAAAGCCTTACACTTCACTGAAATGTATCATTATACTCTATAACATAGTTCAGAGACAATGTTCCCGATCTTCTTCTCTTCATAACAGTGTTTGGAAGTAGTTTGTATATGCGGGCTCAGCTTATATGTGGCCAAGAAGGCCTAATATAGGAAACTACATGACAACATGAATAATTCAGGGAAAAAGACAGTATATTGATGAGAACTCATTTAGCACAGCTGAAACTGATTCTCCAAGTCAGGTCCTAGTGTAGAAAAGGTATCTAAGATACAGGAAATCCTTAATTAGACCTAAGAGCACATTAGTGTATGAAACCAATGTTGTTTACTTAACGGAGCCTAGAATGGTAAATGTGTGAAATTCAAGGCAGAATCCACTTGAAATAGAGGAACGAACACATTAAGCAGCGTTGTAAAGCCTTACACTTCACAGAAATGTATCATACTCTATAACACAGTTGAAAGACAATGATCCCGAGCTTTCCAGGTTAAGAACACTGTTTAGGTAGTTGTTTGTCCATGTTCCCACTGTTTATAGCTGGACAAGAAGGCCTAATGTTAGAAACTACAAGAAAACATCAGAAATTCTGGGAAAACGACAATAGATGAGAACTCGCATAGAACATGTATAAAACACTTCTCCAATGAGTTGTTTGTGTAGAAAAGGTATCTTAGTTCCAGGAATTCCTCAATTCGAGTTTAGAGCACATTAAACAGTGTATGAATCCAATGTTGTTTACTGAAAGGAACCTAGAATGGTAAATGTGTTAAATACATTTGAAATAGAGAAATAAACACATTAAGCAGCTTTGGAAAGCTTTACAGTTCACTGAAATGTATCTTTAAACTCTAGAAATAGTTGAGAGACAATGTTCCCCAGCTTTCCAGGTTCATAACAGTGTTTAGGTAGTTGTTTGTCCATGTTCCCAATGTTTATACCTGAACAAGAAGGCCTAATACTAGAAACTATAAGAAAACATCAGTAATTCTGAGAAAATGACAATAATAGATGAGAACTCGAATAGAACATGTATAAAACACTTCTCCAACTGAGTTGTTTGTGTAGAAAAGGTATCTTAGATCCAGGAATTCCTAAATTCGAGTTTGCAGCACAGTAAACAGTGTATGAATCCTATGTTGTTTACTGAAAGGAGCCTAGAATGGTAAATGTGTGAAATACATTTCAAATAGAGAAATAAACACATTAAGCAGCTTTGGAAAGCTTTACACTTCCCTGAAATGTATCTTTAAACTCTAGAAATAGTTGAGAGACAATGTTCAACAGCTTTCCAGGTCGATAACAGTGTTTAGGTAGTTGTTTGTCCATGTTCCCAATGTTTATACCTGAACAAGAAGGCCTAATACTAGAAAGTACAAGAAAACATGAGTAATTCTGGCAAAATGACAATAAGAGATGAGAACTCGCATAGAACATGTATAAAACACTTCTCCAATGAGTTGTTTGTTTAGAAAAGGTATCTTAGATCCAGGAATTCCTCAATTCAAGTTGGGAGCACAGTAATCAGTGTATGAATCCTATGTTGTTTTCTGAAAGGAGCCTAGGACGGTAAATGTGTGAAATTCAAGGCAGAATGCACTTGAAATAGAGAAACAAACACATTAAGCAGCGTTGTAAAGCCTTACACTTCACTGAAATGTATCATACTCTATAACATAGTTGAGAGATAATGTTCCCGAGCTTTCCAGGTTCATAGCAGTGTTTAGGTAGTTGTTTGTCCATGTTCCCAATGTTTATAGCTGGACAAGAAGGCCGAATGTTAGAAACTACAAGAAAACATCAGTAATTCTGGGAAAACGACAACAATAGATGAGAACTCGCATAGAACATGTATAAAACACTTCTCCAACTGAGTTGTTCGTGTACAAAAGGTATCTTAGTTCCAGGAATTCCTCAATTCGAGTTTAGAGCAAATTAAACAGTGTATGAATCCTATGTTGTTCACTGAAAGGAGCCTAGAATGGTAAATGTGTGAAATACATTTGAAATAGAGAAATAAACACATTAAGCAGCTTTGGAAAGCTTTACACTTCACTGAAATGTATCTTTAAACTCTAGAAATAGTTGAGAGACAATGTTCCCCAGCTTTCCAGGTTCATAACAGTGTTTAGGTAGTTGTTTGTCCATGTTCCCAATGTTTATACCTGAACAAGAAGGCCTAATACTAGAAACTACAAGAAAACATCAGAAATTCTGGGAAAACGACAACAATAGATGAGAACTCGCATAGAACATGTATAAAACACTTCTCCAACTGATTTGTTCGTGTACAAAAGGTATCTTAGTTCCAGGAATTCCTCAATTCGAGTTTAGAGCACATTAAACAGTGTATGAATCCTATGTTGTTTACTGAAAGGAGCCTAGAATGGTAAATGTGTGAAATACATTTGAAATAGAGAAATAAACACATTCAGCAGCTTTGGAAAGCTTTACAGTTCACTGAAATGTATCTTTAAACTCTAGAAATAGTTGAGAGACAATGTTCCCCAGCTTTCAAGGTTCATAACAGTGTTTAGGTAGTTGTTTGTCCATGTTCCCAATGTTTATACCTGAACAAGAAGGCCTAATACTAGAAACTATAAGAAAACATCAGTAATTCTGAGAAAATGACAATAATAGATGAGAACTCGAATAGAACATGTATAAAACACTTCTCCAACTGAGTTGTTTGTGTAGAAAAGGTATCTTAGATCCAGGAATTCCTAAATTCGAGTTTGGAGAACAGTAAACAGTGTATGAATCCTATGTTGTTTACTGAAAGGAGCCTAGAATGGTAAATGTGTGAAATTCAAGGAAGAATACACTTGAGATAGAGAAACAAACACATTAAGCAGCTTTGTAAAGCCTTACACTTCACTGAAATGTATCGTTATACTCTATAACATAGTTCAGAGACAATGTTCCCGATCTTCTTCTCTTCATAACAGTGTTTGGAAGTAGTTTGTATATGCGGGCTCAGCTTATATGTGGCCAAGAAGGCCTAATATAGGAAACTACATGACAACATGAATAATTCAGGGAAAAAGACAGTATATTGATGAGAACTCATTTAGCACAGCTGAAACTGATTCTCCAAGTCAGGTCCTAGTGTAGAAAAGGTATCTAAGATACAGGAAATCCTTAATTAGACCTAAGAGCACATTAGTGTATGAAACCAATGTTGTTTACTTAACGGAGCCTAGAATGGTAAATGTGTGAAATTCAAGGCAGAATCCACTTGAAATAGAGGAACGAACACATTAAGCAGCGGTGTAAAGCCTTACACTTCACTGAAATGTATCATACTCTATAACATAGTTGAAAGACAATGATCCCGAGCTTTCCAGGTTCATAACACTGTTTAGGTAGTTGTTTGTCCATGTTCCCACTGTTTATAGCTGGACAAGAAGGCCTAATGTTAGAAACTACAAGAAAACATCAGAAATTCTGGGAAAACGACAATAGATGAGAACTCTCATAGAACATGTATAAAACACTTCTCCAATGAGTTGTTTGTTTAGAAAAGGTATCTTAGATCCAGGAATTCCTCAATTCAAGTTTGGAGCACAGTAAACAGTGTATGAATCCTATGTTGTTTACTGAAAGGAGCCTAGAATGGTAAATGTGTGAAATACATTTGAAATAGAGAAATAAACACATTTAGCAGCTTTAGAAAGCTTTACACTTCACTGAAATGTATCTTTAAACTCTAGAAATAGTTGAGAGACAATGTTCCCCAGCTTTCCAGGTTCATAACAGTGTTTAGGTAGTTGTTTGTCCATGTTCCCAATGTTTATACCTGAACAAGAAGGCCTAATACTAGAAACTACATGAAAACATCAGTAATTCTGGGAAAATGACAATAATAGATGAGAACTCGCATAGAACATGTATAAAACACTTCTCCAATGAGTTGTTTGTTTAGAAAAGGTATCTTAGATCCAGGAATTCCTCAATTCAAGTTGGGAGCACAGTAAACAGTGTATGAATCCTATGTTGTTTACTGAAAGGAGCCTAGAATGGTAAATGTGTGAAAATCAAGGAAGAATACACTTGAAATAGAGAAACAAACACATTAAGCAGCTTTGTAAAGCCTTACACTTCACTGAAATGTATCATTATACTCTATAACATAGTTCAGAGACAATGTTCCCGATCTTCTTCTCTTCATAACAGTGTTTGGAAGTAGTTTGTATATGCGGGCTCAGCTTATATGTGGCCAAGAAGGCCTAATATAGGAAACTACATGACAACATGAATAATTCAGGGAAAAAGACAGTATATTGATGAGAACTCATTTAGCACAGCTGAAACTGATTCTCCAAGTCAGGTCCTAGTGTAGAAAAGGTATCTAAGATACAGGAAATCCTTAATTAGACCTAAGAGCACATTAGTGTATGAAACCAATGTTGTTTACTTAACGGAGCCTAGAATGGTAAATGTGTGAAATTCAAGGCAGAATCCACTTGAAATAGAGGAACGAACACATTAAGCAGCGTTGTAAAGCCTTACACTTCACTGAAATGTATCATACTCTGTAACATAGTTGAAAGACAATGATCCCGAGCTTTCCAGGTTCATAACACTGTTTAGGTAGTTGTTTGTCCATGTTCCCACTGTTTATAGCTGGACAAGAAGGCCTAATGTTAGAAACTACAAGAAAACATCAGAAATTCTGGGAAAACGACAATAGATGAGAACTCGCATAGAACATGTATAAAACAATTCTCCAATGAGTTGTTTGTTTAGAAAAGGTATCTTAGATTCAGGAATTCCTCAATTCAAGTTTGGAGCACAGTAAAGAGTGTATGAATCCTATGTTGTTTACTGAAAGGAGCCTAGAATGGTAAATGTGTGAAATACATTTGAAATAGAGAAATAAACACATTTAGCAGCTTTAGAAAGCTTTACACTTCACTGAAATGTATCTTTAAACTCTAGAAATAGTTGAGAGACAATGTTCCCCAGTTTTCCAGGTTCATAACAGTGTTTAGGTAGTTGTTTGTCCATGTTCCCAATGTTTATACCTGAACAAGAAGGCCTAATACTAGAAACTACAAGAAAACATCAATAATTCTGGGAAAATGACAATAAGAGATGAGAACTCACATAGAACATGTATAAAACACTTCTCCAATGAGTTGTTTGTTTAGAAAAGGTATCTTAGATCCAGGAATTCCTCAATTCAAGTTGGGAGCACAGTAAACAGTGTATGAATCCTATATTGTTTACTGAAAGGAGCCTAGGACGGTAAATGTGTGAAATTCAAGGCAGAATCCACTTGAAATAGAGAAACAAACACATTAAGCAGCGTTGTAAAGCCTTACACTTCACTGAAATGTATCATACTCTATAATATAGTTGAGAGATAATGTTCCCGAGCTTTCCAGGTTCATAGCAGTGTTTAGGTAGTTGTTTGTCCATGTTCCCAATGTTTATAGCTGGACAAGAAGGCCTAATGTTAGAAACTACAAGAAAACATCAGTAATTCTGGGAAAACGACAACAATAGATGAGAACTCGCATAGAACATGTATAAAACACTTCTCCAACTGAGTTGTTCGTGTACAAAAGGTATCTTAGTTCCAGGAATTCCTCAATTCGAGTTTAGAGCAAATTAAACAGTGTATGAATCCTATGTTGTTCACTGAAAGGAGCCTAGAATGGTAAATGTGTGAAATACATTTGAAATAGAGAAATAAACACATTAAGCAGCTTTGGAAAGCTTTACACTTCACTGAAATGTATCTTTAAACTCTAGAAATAGTTGAGAGACAATGTTCCCCAGCTTTCCAGGTTCATAACAGTGTTTAGGTAGTTGTTTGTCCATGTTCCCAATGTTTATACCTGAACAAGAAGGCCTAATACTAGAAACTACAAGAAAACATCAGTAATTCTGGGAAAATGACAATAAGAGATGAGAACTCGCATAGAACATGTATAAAACACTTCTCCAATGAGTTGTTTGTTTAGAAAAGGTATCTTAGATCCAGGAATTCCTCAATTCAAGTTGGGAGCACAGTAAACAGTGTATGAATCCTATATTGTTTACTGAAAGGAGCCTAGGACGGTAAATGTGTGAAATTCAAGGCAGAATCCACTTGAAATAGAGAAACAAACACATTAAGCAGCGTTGTAAAGCCTTACACTTCACTGAAATGTATCATACTCTATAATATAGTTGAGAGATAATGTTCCCGAGCTTTCCAGGTTCATAGCAGTGTTTAGGTAGTTGTTTGTCCATGTTCCCAATGTTTATAGCTGGACAAGAAGGCCTAATGTTAGAAACTACAAGAAAACATCAGTAATTCTGGGAAAACGACAACAATAGATGAGAACTCGCATAGAACATGTATAAAACACTTCTCCAACTGAGTTGTTCGTGTACAAAAGGTATCTTAGTTCCAGGAATTCCTCAATTCAAGTTTAGAGCAAATTAAACAGTGTATGAATCCTATGTTGTTCACTGAAAGGAGCCTAGAATGGTAAATGTGTGAAATACATTTGAAATAGAGAAATAAACACATTAAGCAGCTTTGGAAAGCTTTACACTTCACTGAAATGTATCTTTAAACTCTAGAAATAGTTGAGAGACAATGTTCCCCAGCTTTCCAGGTTCATAACAGTGTTTAGGTAGTTGTTTGTCCATGTTCCCAATGTTTATACCTGAACAAGAAGGCCTAATACTAGAAACTACAAGAAAACATCAGAAATTCTGGGAAAACGACAACAATAGATGAGAACTCGCATAGAACATGTATAAAACACTTCTCCAACTGAGTTGTTCGTGTACAAAAGGTATCTTAGTTCCAGGAATTCCTCAATTCGAGTTTAGAGCACATTAAACAGTGTATGAATCCTATGTTGTTTACTGAAAGGAGCCTAGAATGGTAAATGTGTGAAATACATTTGAAATAGAGAAATAAACACATTAAGCAGCTTTGGAAAGCTTTACAGTTCACTGAAATGTATCTTTAAACTCTAGAAATAGTTGAGAGACAATGTTCCCCAGCTTTCCAGGTTCATAACAGTGTTTAGGTAGTTGTTTGTCCATGTTCCCAATGTTTATACCTGAACAAGAAGGCCTAATACTAGAAACTATAAGAAAACATCAGTAATTCTGAGAAAATGACAATAATAGATGAGAACTCGAATAGAACATATATAAAACCCTTCTCCAACTGAGTTGTTCGTGTACAAAAGGTATCTTAGTTCCAGGAATTCCTCAATTCGAGTTTAGAGCACATTAAACAGTGTATATATCCTATGTTGTTTACTGAAAGGAGCCTAGAATGGTAAATGTGTGAAATACATTTGAAATAGAGAAATAAACACATTAAGCAGCTTTGGAAAGCTTTACAGTTCACTGAAATGTATCTTTAAACTCTAGAAATAGTTGAGAGACAATGTTCCCCAGCTTTCCAGGTTCATAACAGTGTTTAGGTAGTTGTTTGTCCATGTTCCCAATGTTTATACCAGAACAAGAAGGCCTAATACTAGAAACTATAAGAAAACATCAGTAATTCTGAGAAAATGACAATAATAGATGAGAACTCGAATAGAACATGTATAAAACACTTCTCCAACTGAGTTGTTTGTGTAGAAAAGGTATCTTAGATCCAGGAATTCCTAAATTCGAGTTTGGAGAACAGTAAACAGTGTATGAATCCTATGTTGTTTACTGAAAGGAGCCTAGAATGGTAAATGTGTGAAATTCAAGGAAGAATACACTTGAAATAGAGAAACAAACACATTAAGCAGCTTTGTAAAGCCTTACACTTCACTGAAATGTATCATTATACTCTATAACATAGTTCAGAGACAATGTTCCCGATCTTCTTCTCTTCATAACAGTGTTTGGAAGTAGTTTGTATATGCGGGCTCAGCTTATATGTGGCCAAGAAGGCCTAATATAGGAAACTACATGACAACATGAATAATTCAGGGAAAAAGACAGTATATTGATGAGAACTCATTTAGCACAGCTGAAACTGATTCTCCAAGTCAGGTCCTAGTGTAGAAAAGGTATCTAAGATACAGGAAATCCTTAATTAGACCTAAGAGCACATTAGTGTATGAAACCAATGTTGTTTACTTAACGGAGCCTAGAATGGTAAATGTGTGAAATTCAAGGCAGAATCCACTTGAAATAGAGGAACGAACACATTAAGCAGCGTTGTAAAGCCTTACACTTCACTGAAATGTATCATACTCTATAACATAGTTGAAAGACAATGATCCCGAGCTTTCCAGGTTCATAACACTGTTTAGGTAGTTGTTTGTCCATGTTCCCACTGTTTATAGCTGGACAAGAAGGCCTAATGTTAGAAACTACAAGAAAACATCAGAAATTCTGGGAAAACGACAATAGATGAGAACTCGCATAGAACATGTATAAAACACTTCTCCAATGAGTTGTTTGTTTAGAAAAGGTATCTTAGATCCAGGAATTCCTCAATTCAAGTTTGGAGCACAGTAAACAGTGTATGAATCCTATATTGTTTACTGAAAGGAGCCTAGGACGGTAAATGTGTGAAATTCAAGGCAGAATCCACTTGAAATAGAGAAACAAACACACTAAGCAGCGTTGTAAAGCCTTACACTTCACTGAAATGTATCATACTCTATAATATAGTTGAGAGATAATGTTCCCGAGCTTTCCAGGTTCATAGCAGTGTTTAGGTAGTTGTTTGTCCATGTTCCCAATGTTTATAGCTGGACAAGAAGGCCTAATGTTAGAAACTACAAGAAAACATCAGTAATTCTGGGAAAACGACAACAATAGATGAGAACTCGCATAGAACATGTATAAAACACTTCTCCAACTGAGTTGTTCGTGTACAAAAGGTATCTTAGTTCCAGGAATTCCTCAATTCAAGTTTAGAGCAAATTAAACAGTGTATGAATCCTATGTTGTTCACTGAAAGGAGCCTAGAATGGTAAATGTG
Organism: Pipistrellus nathusii; assembly: GCA_963693515.1. Taxonomy (NCBI): domain Eukaryota; kingdom Metazoa; phylum Chordata; class Mammalia; order Chiroptera; family Vespertilionidae; genus Pipistrellus; species Pipistrellus nathusii. The sequence continues at coordinate 21,373 of CAVNZX010000055.1, forward strand.
TGAAATACATTTGAAATAGAGAAATAAACACATTAAGCAGCTTTGGAAAGCTATACACTTCACTGAAATGTATCTTTAAACTCTAGAAATAGTTGAGAGACAATGTTCCCCAGCTTTCCAGGTTCATAACAGTGTTTAGGTAGTTGTTTGTCCATGTTCCCAATGTTTATACCTGAAGAAGAAGGCCTAATACTAGAAACTACAAGAAAACATCAGAAATTCTGGGAAAACGACAACAATAGATGAGAACTCGCATAGAACATGTATAAAACACTTCTCCAACTGAGTTGTTCGTGTACAAAAGGTATCTTAGTTCCAGGAATTCCTCAATTCGAGTTTAGAGCACATTAAACAGTGTATGAATCCTATGTTGTTTACTGAAAGGAGCCTAGAATGGTAAATGTGTGAAATACATTTGAAATAGAGAAATAAACACATTAAGCAGCTTTGGAAAGCTTTACAGTTCACTGAAATGTATCTTTAAACTCTAGAAATAGTTGAGAGACAATGTTCCCCAGCCTTCCAGGTTCATAACAGTGTTTAGGTAGTTGTTTGTCCATGTTCCCAATGTTTATACCTGAACAAGAAGGCCTAATACTAGAAACTATAAGAAAACATCAGTAATTCTGAGAAAATGACAATAATAGATGAGAACTCGAATAGAACATGTATAAAACACTTCTCCAACTGAGTTCTTCGTGTACAAAAGGTATCTTAGTTCCAGGAATTCCTCAATTCGAGTTTAGAGCACATTAAACAGTGTATGAATCCTATGTTGTTTACTGAAAGGAGCCTAGAATGGTAAATGTGTGAAATACATTTGAAATAGAGAAATAAACACATTAAGCAGCTTTGGAAAGCTTTACACTTCACTGAAATGTATCTTTAAACTCTAGAAATAGTTGAGAGACAATGTTCCCCAGCTTTCCAGGTTCATAACAGTGTTTAGGTAGTTGTTTGTCCATGTTCCCAATGTTTATACCTGAACAAGAAGGCCTAATACTAGAAACTATAAGAAAACATCAGTAATTCTGAGAAAATGACAATAATAGATGAGAACTCGAATAGAACATGTATAAAACACTTCTCCAACTGAGTTGTTTGTGTAGAAAAGGTATCTTAGATCCAGGAATTCCTAAATTCGAGTTTGGAGAACAGTAAACAGTGTATGAATCCTATGTTGTTTACTGAAAGGAGCCTAGAATGGTAAATGTGTGAAATTCAAGGAAGTATACACTTGAAATAGAGAAACAAACACATTAAGCAGCTTTGTAAAGCCTTACACTTCACTGAAATGTATCATTATACTCTATAACATAGTTCAGAGACAATGTTCCCGATCTTCTTCTCTTCATAACAGTGTTTGGAAGTAGTTTGTATATGCGGGCTCAGCTTATATGTGGCCAAGAAGGCCTAATATAGGAAACTACATGACAACATGAATAATTCAGGGAAAAAGACAGTATATTGATGAGAACTCATTTAGCACAGCTGAAACTGGTTCTCCAAGTCAGGTCCTAGTGTAGAAAAGGTATCTAAGATACAGGAAATCCTTAATTAGACCTAAGAGCACATTAGTGTATGAAACCAATGTTGTTTACTTAACGGAGCCTAGAATGGTAAATGTGTGAAATTCAAGGCAGAATCCACTTGAAATAGAGGAACGAACACATTAAGCAGCGTTGTAAAGCCTTACACTTCACTGAAATGTATCATACTCTATAACATAGTTGAAAGACAATGATCCCGAGCTTTCCAGGTTCATAACACTGTTTAGGTAGTTGTTTGTCCATGTTCCCACTGTTTATAGCTGGACAAGAAGGCCTAATGTTAGAAACTACAAGAAAACATCAGAAATTCTGGGAAAACGACAATAGATGAGAACTCGCATAGAACATGTATAAAACACTTCTCCAATTAGTTGTTTGTTTAGAAAAGGTATCTTAGATCCAGGAATTCCTCAATTCAAGTTTGGAGCACAGTAAACAGTGTATGAATCCTATGTTGTTTACTGAAAGGAGCCTAGAATGGTAAATGTGTGAAATACATTTGAAATAGAGAAATAAACACATTTAGCAGCTTTAGAAAGCTTTACACTTCACTGAAATGTATCTTTAAACTCTAGAAATAGTTGAGAGACAATGTTCCCCAGCTTTCCAGGTTCATAACAGTGTTTAGGTAGTTGTTTGTCCATGTTCCCAATGTTTATACCTGAACAAGAAGGCCTAATACTAGAAACTACATGAAAACATCAGTAATTCTGGGAAAATGACAATAATAGATGAGAACTCGCATAGAACATGTATAAAACACTTCTCCAATGAGTTGTTTGTTTAGAAAAGGTATCTTAGATCCAGGAATTCCTCAATTCAATTTGGGAGCACAGTAAACAGTGTATGAATCCTATGTTGTTTACTGAAAGGAGCCTAGAATGGTAAATGTGTGAAATTCCAGGCAGAATGCACTTGAAATAGAGAAACGAACACATTAAGCAGCGTTGTAAAGCCTTACACTTCACTGAAATGTATCATACTCTATAATATAGTTGAGAGATAATGTTCCCGAGCTTTCCAGGTTCATAGCAGTGTTTAGGTAGTTGTTTGTCCATGTTCCCAATGTTTATAGCTGGACAAGAAGGCCTAATGTTAGAAACTACAAGAAAACATCAGTAATTCTGGGAAAACGACAACAATAGATGAGAACTCGCATAGAACATGTATAAAACACTTCTCCAACTGAGTTGTTCGTGTACAAAAGGTATCTTAGTTCCAGGAATTCCTCAATTCGAGTTTAGAGCAAATTAAACAGTGTATGAATCCTATGTTGTTCACTGAAAGGAGCCTAGAATGGTAAATGTGTGAAATACATTTGAAATAGAGAAATAAACACATTAAGCAGCTTTGGAAAGCTTTACACTTCACTGAAATGTATCTTTAAACTCTAGAAATAGTTGAGAGACAATGTTCCCAGCTTTCCAGGTTCATAACAGTGTTTAGGTAGTTGTTTGTCCATGTTCCCAATGTTTATACCTGAACAAGAAGGCCTAATACTAGAAACTACAAGAAAACATCAGTAATTCTGGGAAAATGACAATAAGAGATGAGAACTCGCATAGAACATGTATAAAACACTTCTCCAATGAGTTGTTTGTTTAGAAAAGGTATCTTAGATCCAGGAATTCCTCAATTCAAGTTGGGAGCACAGTAAACAGTGTATGAATCCTATATTGTTTACTGAAAGGAGCCTAGGACGGTAAATGTGTGAAATTCAAGGCAGAATCCACTTGAAATAGAGAAACAAACACATTAAGCAGCGTTGTAAAGCCTTACACTTCACTGAAATGTATCATACTCTATAATATAGTTGAGAGATAATGTTCCCGAGCTTTCCAGGTTCATAGCAGTGTTTAGGTAGTTGTTTGTCCATGTTCCCAATGTTTATAGCTGGACAAGAAGGCCTAATGTTAGAAACTACAAGAAAACATCAGTAATTCTGGGAAAACGACAACAATAGATGAGAACTCGCATAGAACATGTATAAAACACTTCTCCAACTGAGTTGTTCGTGTACAAAAGGTATCTTAGTTCCAGGAATTCCTCAATTCAAGTTTAGAGCAAATTAAACAGTGTATGAATCCTATGTTGTTCACTGAAAGGAGCCTAGAATGGTAAATGTGTGAAATACATTTGAAATAGAGAAATAAACACATTAAGCAGCTTTGGAAAGCTTTACACTTCACTGAAATGTATCTTTAAACTCTAGAAATAGTTGAGAGACAATGTTCCCCAGCTTTCCAGGTTCATAACAGTGTTTAGGTAGTTGTTTGTCCATGTTCCCAATGTTTATACCTGAACAAGAAGGCCTAATACTAGAAACTACAAGAAAACATCAGAAATTCTGGGAAAACGACAACAATAGATGAGAACTCGCATAGAACATGTATAAAACACTTCTCCAACTGAGTTGTTCGTGTACAAAAGGTATCTTAGTTCCAGGAATTCCTCAATTCGAGTTTAGAGCACATTAAACAGTGTATGAATCCTATGTTGTTTACTGAAAGGAGCCTAGAATGGTAAATGTGTGAAATACATTTGAAATAGAGAAATAAACACATTAAGCAGCTTTGGAAAGCTTTACAGTTCACTGAAATGTATCTTTAAACTCTAGAAATAGTTGAGAGACAATGTTCCCCAGCTTTCCAGGTTCATAACAGTGTTTAGGTAGTTGTTTGTCCATGTTCCCAATGTTTATACCTGAACAAGAAGGCCTAATACTAGAAACTATAAGAAAACATCAGTAATTCTGAGAAAATGACAATAATAGATGAGAACTCGAATAGAACATATATAAAACCCTTCTCCAACTGAGTTGTTCGTGTACAAAAGGTATCTTAGTTCCAGGAATTCCTCAATTCGAGTTTAGAGCACATTAAACAGTGTATATATCCTATGTTGTTTACTGAAAGGAGCCTAGAATGGTAAATGTGTGAAATACATTTGAAATAGAGAAATAAACACATTAAGCAGCTTTGGAAAGCTTTACAGTTCACTGAAATGTATCTTTAAACTCTAGAAATAGTTGAGAGACAATGTTCCCCAGCTTTCCAGGTTCATAACAGTGTTTAGGTAGTTGTTTGTCCATGTTCCCAATGTTTATACCTGAACAAGAAGGCCTAATACTAGAAACTATAAGAAAACATCAGTAATTCTGAGAAAATGACAATAATAGATGAGAACTCGAATAGAACATGTATAAAACACTTCTCCAACTGAGTTGTTTGTGTAGAAAAGGTATCTTAGATCCAGGAATTCCTAAATTCGAGTTTGGAGAACAGTAAACAGTGTATGAATCCTATGTTGTTTACTGAAAGGAGCCTAGAATGGTAAATGTGTGAAATTCAAGGAAGAATACACTTGAAATAGAGAAACAAACACATTAAGCAGCTTTGTAAAGCCTTACACTTCACTGAAATGTATCATTATACTCTATAACATAGTTCAGAGACAATGTTCCCGATCTTCTTCTCTTCATAACAGTGTTTGGAAGTAGTTTGTATATGCGGGCTCAGCTTATATGTGGCCAAGAAGGCCTAATATAGGAAACTACATGACAACATGAATAATTCAGGGAAAAAGACAGTATATTGATGAGAACTCATTTAGCACAGCTGAAACTGATTCTCCAAGTCAGGTCCTAGTGTAGAAAAGGTATCTAAGATACAGGAAATCCTTAATTAGACCTAAGAGCACATTAGTGTATGAAACCAATGTTGTTTACTTAACGGAGCCTAGAATGGTAAATGTGTGAAATTCAAGGCAGAATCCACTTGAAATAGAGGAACGAACACATTAAGCAGCGTTGTAAAGCCTTACACTTCACTGAAATGTATCATACTCTGTAACATAGTTGAAAGACAATGATCCCGAGCTTTCCAGGTTCATAACACTGTTTAGGTAGTTGTTTGTCCATGTTCCCACTGTTTATAGCTGGACAAGAAGGCCTAATGTTAGAAACTACAAGAAAACATCAGAAATTCTGGGAAAACGACAATAGATGAGAACTCGCATAGAACATGTATAAAACACTTCTCCAATGAGTTGTTTGTTTAGAAAAGGTATCTTAGATCCAGGAATTCCTCAATTCAAGTTTGGAGCACAGTAAACAGTGTATGAATCCTATATTGTTTACTGAAAGGAGCCTAGGACGGTAAATGTGTGAAATTCAAGGCAGAATCCACTTGAAATAGAGAAACAAACACACTAAGCAGCGTTGTAAAGCCTTACACTTCACTGAAATGTATCATACTCCTATAATATAGTTGAGAGATAATGTTCCCGAGCTTTCCAGGTTCATAGCAGTGTTTAGGTAGTTGTTTGTCCATGTTCCCAATGTTTATAGCTGGACAAGAAGGCCTAATGTGAAAACTACAAGAAAACATCAGTAATTCTGGGAAAACGGACAACAATAGATGAGAACTCGCATAGAACATGTATAAAACACTTCTCCAACTGAGTTGTTCGTGTACAAAAGGTATCTTAGTTCCAGGAATTCCTCAATTCAAGTTTAGAGCAAATTAAACAGTGTATGAATCCTATGTTGTTCACTGAAAGGAGCCTAGAATGGTAAATGTGTGAAATACATTTGAAATAGAGAAATAAACACATTAAGCAGCTTTGGAAAGCTATACACTTCACTGAAATGTATCTTTAAACTCTAGAAATAGTTGAGAGACAATGTTCCCCAGCTTTCCAGGTTCATAACAGTGTTTAGGTAGTTGTTTGTCCATGTTCCCAATGTTTATACCTGAACAAGAAGGCCTAATACTAGAAACTACAAGAAAACATCAGAAATTCTGGGAAAACGACAACAATAGATGAGAACTCGCATAGAACATGTATAAAACACTTCTCCAACTGAGTTGTTCGTGTACAAAAGGTATCTTAGTTCCAGGAATTCCTCAATTCGAGTTTAGAGCACATTAAACAGTGTATGAATCCTATGTTGTTTACTGAAAGGAGCCTAGAATGGTAAATGTGTGAAATACATTTGAAATAGAGAAATAAACACATTAAGCAGCTTTGGAAAGCTTTACAGTTCACTGAAATGTATCTTTAAACTCTAGAAATAGTTGAGAGACAATGTTCCCCAGCCTTCCAGGTTCATAACAGTGTTTAGGTAGTTGTTTGTCCATGTTCCCAATGTTTATACCTGAACAAGAAGGCCTAATACTAGAAACTATAAGAAAACATCAGTAATTCTGAGAAAATGACAATAATAGATGAGAACTCGAATAGAACATGTATAAAACACTTCTCCAACTGAGTTGTTTGTGTAGAAAAGGTATCTTAGATCCAGGAATTCCTAAATTCGAGTTTGGAGAACAGTAAACAGTGTATGAATCCTATGTTGTTTACTGAAAGGAGCCTAAAATGGTAAATGTGTGAAATTCAAGGAAGAATACACTTGAAATAGAGAAACAAACACATTAAGCAGCTTTGTAAAGCCTTACACTTCACTGAAATGTATCATTATACTCTATAACATAGTTCAGAGACAATGTTCCCGATCTTCTTCTCTTCATAACAGTGTTTGGAAGTAGTTTGTATATGCGGGCTCAGCTTATATGTGGCCAAGAAGGCCTAATATAGGAAACTACATGACAACATGAATAATTCAGGGAAAAAGACAGTATATTGATGAGAACTCATTTAGCACAGCTGAAACTGATTCTCCAAGTCAGGTCCTAGTGTAGAAAAGGTATCTAAGATACAGGAAATCCTTAATTAGACCTAAGAGCACATTAGTGTATGAAACCAATGTTGTTTACTTAACGGAGCCTAGAATGGTAAATGTGTGAAATTCAAGGCAGAATCCACTTGAAATAGAGGAATGAACACATTAAGCAGCGTTGTAAAGCCTTACACTTCACTGAAATGTATCATACTCTATAACATAGTTGAAAGACAATGATCCCGAGCTTTCCAGGTTCATAACACTGTTTAGGTAGTTGTTTGTCCATGTTCCCACTGTTTATAGCTGGACAAGAAGGCCTAATGTTAGAAACTACAAGAAAACATCAGAAATTCTGGGAAAACGACAATAGATGAGAACTCGCATAGAACATGTATAAAACACTTCTCCAATTAGTTGTTTGTTTAGAAAAGGTATCTTAGATCCAGGAATTCCTCAATTCAAGTTTGGAGCACAGTAAACAGTGTATGAATCCTATGTTGTTTACTGAAAGGAGCCTAGAATGGTAAATGTGTGAAATACATTTGAAATAGAGAAATAAACACATTTAGCAGCTTTAGAAAGCTTTACACTTCACTGAAATGTATCTTTAAACTCTAGAAATAGTTGAGAGACAATGTTCCCCAGCTTTCCAGGTTCATAACAGTGTTTAGGTAGTTGTTTGTCCATGTTCCCAATGTTTATACCTGAACAAGAAGGCCTAATACTAGAAACTACATGAAAACATCAGTAATTCTGGGAAAATGACAATAATAGATGAGAACTCGCATAGAACATGTATAAAACACTTCTCCAATGAGTTGTTTGTTTAGAAAAGGTATCTTAGATCCAGGAATTCCTCAATTCAATTTGGGAGCACAGTAAACAGTGTATGAATCCTATGTTGTTTACTGAAAGGAGCCTAGAATGGTAAATGTGTGAAATTCAAGGCAGAATGCACTTGAAATAGAGAAACGAACACATTAAGCAGCGTTGTAAAGCCTTACACTTCACTGAAATGTATCATACTCTATAATATAGTTGAGAGATAATGTTCCCGAGCTTTCCAGGTTCATAGCAGTGTTTAGGTAGTTGTTTGTCCATGTTCCCAATGTTTATAGCTGGACAAGAAGGACGAATGTTAGAAACTACAAGAAAACATCAGTAATTCTGGGAAAACGACAACAATAGATGAGAACTCACATTGAACATGTATAAAACGCTTCTCCAACTGAGTTGTTCGTGTTCAAAAGGTATCTTAGTTCCAGGAATTCCTCAATTCGAGTTTAGAGCACATTAAACAGTGTATGAATCCTATGTTGTTTACTGAAAGGAGCCTAGAATGGTAAATGTGTGAAATACATTTGAAATAGAGAAATAAACACATTAAGCAGCTTTGGAAAGCTTTACAGTTCACTGAAATGTATCTTTAAACTCTAGAAATAGTTGAGAGACAATGTTCCCCAGCTTTCCAGGTTCATAACAGTGTTTAGGTAGTTGTTTGTCCATGTTCCCAATGTTTATACCTGAACAAGAAGGCCTAATACTAGAAACTATAAGAAAACATCAGTAATTCTGAGAAAATGACAATAATAGATGAGAACTCGAATAGAACATGTATAAAACACTTCTCCAACTGAGTTGTTTGTGTAGAAAAGGTATCTTAGATCCAGGAATTCCTAAATTCGAGTTTGCAGCACAGTAAACAGTGTATGAATCCTATGTTATTTACTGAAAGGAGCCTAGAATGGTAAATGTGTGAAATATATTTCAAATAGAGAAATAAACACATTAAGCAGCTTTGGAAAGCTTTACACTTCCCTGAAATGTATCTTTAAACTCTAGAAATAGTTGAGAGACAATGTTCCCCAGCTTTCCAGGTCGATAACAGTGTTTAGGTAGTTGTTTGTCCATGTTCCCAATGTTTATACCTGAACAAGAAGGCCTAATACTAGAAAGTACAAGAAAACATGAGTAATTCTGGCAAAATGACAATAAGAGATGAGAACTCGCATAGAACATGTATAAAACACTTCTCAAATGAGTTGTTTGTTTAGAAAAGGTATCTTAGATCCAGGAATTCCTCAATTCAAGTTGGGAGCACAGTAATCAGTGTATGAATACTATGTTGTTTTCTGAAAGGAGCCTAGGACGGTAAATGTGTGAAATTCAAGGCAGAATGCACTTGAAATAGAGAAACAAACACATTAAGCAACGGTGTAAAGCCTTACACTTCACTGAAATGTATCATACTCTATAATATAGTTGAGAGATAATGTTCCCGAGCTTTCCAGGTTCATAGCAGTGTTTAGGTAGTTGTTTGTCCATGTTCCCAATGTTTATAGCTGGACAAGAAGGCCGAATGTTAGAAACTACAAGAAAACATCAGTAATTCTGGGAAAACGACAACAATAGATGAGAACTCGCATAGAACATGTATAAAACACTTCTCCAACTGAGTTGTTCGTGTACAAAAGGTATCTTAGTTCCAGGAATTCCTCAATTCGAGTTTAGAGCACATTAAACAGTGTATGAATCCTATGTTGTTTACTGAAAGGAGCCTAGAATGGTAAATGTGTGAAATACATTTGAAATAGAGAAATAAACACATTAAGCAGCTTTGGAAAGCTTTACAGTTCACTGAAATGTATCTTTAAACTCTAGAAATAGTTGAGAGACAATGTTCCCCAGCTTTCCAGGTTCATAACAGTGTTTAGGTAGTTGTTTGTCCATGTTCCCAATGTTTATACCTGAACAAGAAGGCCTAATACTAGAAACTATAAGAAAACATCAGTAATTCTGAGAAAATGACAATAATAGATGAGAACTCGAATAGAACATGTATAAAACACTTCTCCAACTGAGTTGTTTGTGTAGAAAAGGTATCTTAGATCCAGGAATTCCTAAATTCGAGTTTGGAGAACAGTAAACAGTGTATGAATCCTATGTTGTTTACTGAAAGGAGCCTAGAATGGTAAATGTGTGAAATTCAAGGAAGAATACACTTGAAATAGAGAAACAAACACATTAAGCAGCTTTGTAAAGCCTTACACTTCACTGAAATGTATCATTATACTCTATAACATAGTTCAGAGACAATGTTCCCGATCTTCTTCTCTTCATAACAGTGTTTGGAAGTAGTTTGTATATGCGGGCTCAGCTTATATGTGGCCAAGAAGGCCTAATATAGGAAACTACATGACAACATGAATAATTCAGGGAAAAAGACAGTATATTGATGAGAACTCATTTAGCACAGCTGAAACTGGTTCTCCAAGTCAGGTCCTAGTGTAGAAAAGGTATCTAAGATACAGGAAATCCTTAATTAGACCTAAGAGCACATTAGTGTATGAAACCAATGTTGTTTACTTAACGGAGCCTAGAATGGTAAATGTGTGAAATTCAAGGCAGAATCCACTTGAAATAGAGGAACGAACACATTAAGCAGCGTTGTAAAGCCTTACACTTCACTGAAATGTATCATACTCTATAACATAGTTGAAAGACAATGATCCCGAGCTTTCCAGGTTCATAACACTGTTTAGGTAGTTGTTTGTCCATGTTCCCACTGTTTATAGCTGGACAAGAAGGCCTAATGTTAGAAACTACAAGAAAACATCAGAAATTCTGGGAAAACGACAATAGATGAGAACTCGCATAGAACATGTATAAAACACTTCTCCAATTAGTTGTTTGTTTAGAAAAGGTATCTTAGATCCAGGAATTCCTCAATTCAAGTTTGGAGCACAGTAAACAGTGTATGAATCCTATGTTGTTTACTGAAAGGAGCCTAGAATGGTAAATGTGTGAAATACATTTGAAATAGAGAAATAAACACATTTAGCAGCTTTAGAAAGCTTTACACTTCACTGAAATGTATCTTTAAACTCTAGAAATAGTTGAGAGACAATGTTCCCCAGCTTTCCAGGTTCATAACAGTGTTTAGGTAGTTGTTTGTCCATGTTCCCAATGTTTATACCTGAACAAGAAGGCCTAATACTAGAAACTACATGAAAACATCAGTAATTCTGGGAAAATGACAATAATAGATGAGAACTCGCATAGAACATGTATAAAACACTTCTCCAATGAGTTGTTTGTTTAGAAAAGGTATCTTAGATCCAGGAATTCCTCAATTCAATTTGGGAGCACAGTAAACAGTGTATGAATCCTATGTTGTTTACTGAAAGGAGCCTAGAATGGTAAATGTGTGAAATTCAAGGCAGAATGCACTTGAAATAGAGAAACGAACACATTAAGCAGCGTTGTAAAGCCTTACACTTCACTGAAATGTATCATACTCTATAATATAGTTGAGAGATAATGTTCCCGAGCTTTCCAGGTTCATAGCAGTGTTTAGGTAGTTGTTTGTCCATGTTCCCAATGTTTATAGCTGGACAAGAAGGCCGAATGTTAGAAACTACAAGAAAACATCAGTAATTCTGGGAAAACGACAACAATAGATGAGAACTCACATTGAACATGTATAAAACGCTTCTCCAACTGAGTTGTTCGTGTTCAAAAGGTATCTTAGTTCCAGGAATTCCTCAATTCGAGTTTAGAGCACATTAAACAGTGTATGAATCCTATGTTGTTTACTGAAAGGAGCCTAGAATGGTAAATGTGTGAAATACATTTGAAATAGAGAAATAAACACATTAAGCAGCTTTGGAAAGCTTTACAGTTCACTGAAATGTATCTTTAAACTCTAGAAATAGTTGAGAGACAATGTTCCCCAGCTTTCCAGGTTCATAACAGTGTTTAGGTAGTTGTTTGTCCATGTTCCCAATGTTTATACCTGAACAAGAAGGCCTAATACTAGAAACTATAAGAAAACATCAGTAATTCTGAGAAAATGACAATAATAGATGAGAACTCGAATAGAACATGTATAAAACACTTCTCCAACTGAGTTGTTTGTGTAGAAAAGGTATCTTAGATCCAGGAATTCCTAAATTCGAGTTTGCAGCACAGTAAACAGTGTATGAATCCTATGTTGTTTACTGAAAGGAGCCTAGAATGGTAAATGTGTGAAATATATTTCAAATAGAGAAATAAACACATTAAGCAGCTTTGGAAAGCTTTACACTTCCCTGAAATGTATCTTTAAACTCTAGAAATAGTTGAGAGACAATGTTCCCCAGCTTTCCAGGTCGATAACAGTGTTTAGGTAGTTGTTTGTCCATGTTCCCAATGTTTATACCTGAACAAGAAGGCCTAATACTAGAAAATACAAGAAAACATGAGTAATTCTGGCAAAATGACAATAAGAGATGAGAACTCGCATAGAACATGTATAAAACACTTCTCAAATGAGTTGTTTGTTTAGAAAAGGTATCTTAGATCCAGGAATTCCTCAATTCAAGTTGGGAGCACAGTAATCAGTGTATGAATACTATGTTGTTTTCTGAAAGGAGCCTAGGACGGTAAATGTGTGAAATTCAAGGCAGAATGCACTTGAAATAGAGAAACAAACACATTAAGCAACGTTGTAAAGCCTTACACTTCACTGAAATGTATCATACTCTATAATATAGTTGAGAGATAATGTTCCCGAGCTTTCCAGGTTCATAGCAGTGTTTAGGTAGTTGTTTGTCCATGTTCCCAATGTTTATAGCTGGACAAGAAGGCCGAATGTTAGAAACTACAAGAAAACATCAGTAATTCTGGGAAAACGACAACAATAGATGAGAACTCGCATAGAACATGTATAAAACACTTCTCCAACTGAGTTGTTCGTGTACAAAAGGTATCTTAGTTCCAGGAATTCCTCAATTCGAGTTTAGAGCAAATTAAACAGTGTATGAATCCTATGTTGTTCACTGAAAGGAGCCTAGAATGGTAAATGTGTGAAATACATTTGAAATAGAGAAATAAACACATTAAGCAGCTTTGGAAAGCTTTACACTTCACTGAAATGTATCTTTAAACTCTAGAAATAGTTGAGAGACAATGTTCCCCAGCTTTCCAGGTTCATAACAGTGTTTAGGTAGTTGTTTGTCCATGTTCCCAATGTTTATACCTGAACAAGAAGGCCTAATACTAGAAACTACAAGAAAACATCAGAAATTCTGGGAAAACGACAACAATAGATGAGAACTCGCATAGAACATGTATAAAACACTTCTCCAACTGAGTTGTTCGTGTACAAAAGGTATCTTAGTTCCAGGAATTCCTCAATTCGAGTTTAGAGCACATTAAACAGTGTATGAATCCTATGTTGTTTACTGAAAGGAGCCTAGAATGGTAAATGTGTGAAATACATTTGAAATAGAGAAATAAACACATTAAGCAGCTTTGGAAAGCTTTACAGTTCACTGAAATGTATCTTTAAACTCTAGAAATAGTTGAGAGACAATGTTCCCCAGCTTTCCAGGTTCATAACAGTGTTTAGGTAGTTGTTTGTCCATGTTCCCAATGTTTATACCTGAACAAGAAGGCCTAATACTAGAAACTACATGAAAACATCAGTAATTCTGGGAAAATGACAATAATAGATGAGAACTCGCATAGAACATGTATAAAACACTTCTCTAATGAGTTGTTTGTTTAGAAAAGGTATCTTAGATCCAGGAATTCCTCAATTCAAGTTTGGAGCACAGTAAACAGTGTATGAATCCTATGTTGTTTACTGAAAGGAGCCTAGAATGGTAAATGTGTGAAATTCAAGGAAGAATACACTTGAAATAGAGAAACAAACACATTAAGCAGCTTTGTAAAGCCTTACACTTCACTGAAATGTATCATTATACTCTATAACATAGTTCAGAGACAATGTTCCCGATCTTCTTCTCTTCATAACAGTGTTTGGAAGTAGTTTGTATATGCGGGCTCAGCTTATATGTGGCCAAGAAGGCCTAATATAGGAAACTACATGACAACATGAATAATTCAGGGAAAAAGACAGTATATTGATGAGAACTCATTTAGCACAGCTGAAACTTATTCTCCAAGTCAGGTCCTAGTGTAGAAAAGGTATCTAAGATACAGGAAATCCTTAATTAGACCTAAGAGCACATTAGTGTATGAAACCAATGTTGTTTACTTAACGGAGCCTAGAATGGTAAATGTGTGAAATTCAAGGCAGAATCCACTTGAAATAGAGGAACGAACACATTAAGCAGCGTTGTAAAGCCTTACACTTCACTGAAATGTATCATACTCTATAACATAGTTGAAAGACAATGATCCCGAGCTTTCCAGGTTCATAACACTGTTTAGGTAGTTGTTTGTCCATGTTCCCACTGTTTATAGCTGGACAAGAAGGCCTAATGTTAGAAACTACAAGAAAACATCAGAAATTCTGGGAAAATGACAATAGATGAGAACTCGCATAGAACATGTATAAAACACTTCTCCAATTAGTTGTTTGTTTAGAAAAGGTATCTTAGATCCAGGAATTCCTCAATTCAAGTTTGGAGCACAGTAAACAGTGTATGAATCCTATGTTGTTTACTGAAAGGAGCCTAGAATGGTAAATGTGTGAAATACACTTGAAATAGAGAAATAAACACATTTAGCAGCTTTAGAAAGCTTACACTTCACTGAAATGTATCTTTAAACTCTAGAAATAGTTGAGAGACAATGTTCCCCAGCTTTCCAGGTTCATAACAGTGTTTAGGTAGTTGTTTGTCCATGTTCCCAATGTTTATACCTGAACAAGAAGGCCTAATACTAGAAACTACATGAAAACATCAGTAATTCTGGGAAAATGACAATAATAGATGAGAACTCGCATAGAACATGTATAAAACACTTCTCCAATGAGTTGTTTGTTTAGAAAAGGTATCTTAGATCCAGGAATTCCTCAATTCAAGTTGGGAGCACAGTAAACAGTGTATGAATCCTATGTTGTTTACTGAAAGGAGCCTAGGACGGTAAATGTGTGAAATTCAAGGCAGAATGCACTTGAAATAGAGAAACGAACACATTAAGCAGCGTTGTAAAGCCTTACACTTCACTGAAATGTATCATACTCTATAATATAGTTGAGAGATAATGTTCCCGAGCTTTCCAGGTTCATAGCAGTGTTTAGGTAGTTGTTTGTCCATGTTCCCAATGTTTATAGCTGGACAAGAAGGCCGAATGTTAGAAACTACAAGAAAACATCAGTAATTCTGGGAAAACGACAACAATAGATGAGAACTCACATTGAACATGTATAAAACGCTTCTCCAACTGAGTTGTTCGTGTTCAAAAGGTATCTTAGTTCCAGGAATTCCTTAATTCGAGTTTAGAGCACATTAAACAGTGTATGAATCCTATGTTGTTTACTGAAAGGAACCTAGAATGGTAAATGTGTTAAATACATTTGAAATAGAGAAATAAACACATTAAGCAGCTTTGGAAAGCTTTACAGTTCACTGAAATGTATCTTTAAACTCTAGAAATAGTTGAGAGACAATGTTCCCCAGCTTTCCAGGTTCATAACAGTGTTTAGGTAGTTGTTTGTCCATGTTCCCAATGTTTATACCTGAACAAGAAGGCCTTATACTAGAAAGTACAAGAAAACATGAGTAATTCTGGCAAAATGACAATAAGAGATGAGAACTCGCATAGAACATGTATAAAACACTTCTCCAATGAGTTGTTTGTTTAGAAAAGGTATCTTAGATCCAGGAATTCCTCAATTCAAGTTTGGAGCACAGTAAACAGTGTATGAATCCTATGTTGTTTACTGAAAGGAGCCTAGAATGGTAAATGTGTGAAATTCAAGGAAGAATACACTTGAAATAGAGAAACAAACACATTAAGCAGCTTTGTAAAGCCTTACACTTCACTGAAATGTATCATTATACTCTATAACATAGTTCAGAGACAATGTTCCCGATCTTCTTCTCTTCATAACAGTGTTTGGAAGTAGTTTGTATATGCGGGCTCAGCTTATATGTGGCCAAGAAGGCCTAATATAGGAAACTACATGACAACATGAATAATTCAGGGAAAAAGACAGTATATTGATGAGAACTCATTTAGCACAGCTGAAACTGATTCTCCAAGTCAGGTCCTAGTGTAGAAAAGGTATCTAAGATACAGGAAATCCTTAATTAGACCTAAGAGCACATTAGTGTATGAAACCAATGTTGTTTACTTAACGGAGCCTAGAATGGTAAATGTGTGAAATTCAAGGCAGAATCCACTTGAAATAGAGGAACGAACACATTAAGCAGCGTTGTAAAGCCTTACACTTCACTGAAATGTATCATACTCTATAACATAGTTGAAAGACAATGATCCCGAGCTTTCCAGGTTCATAACACTGTTTAGGTAGTTGTTTGTCCATGTTCCCACTGTTTATAGCTGGACAAGAAGGCCTAATGTTAGAAACTACAAGAAAACATCAGAAATTCTGGGAAAATGACAATAGATGAGAACTCGCATAGAACATGTATAAAACACTTCTCCAATTAGTTGTTTGTTTAGAAAAGGTATCTTAGATCCAGGAATTCCTCAATTCAAGTTTGGAGCACAGTAAACAGTGTATGAATCCTATGTTGTTTACTGAAAGGAGCCTAGAATGGTAAATGTGTGAAATACACTTGAAATAGAGAAATAAACACATTTAGCAGCTTTAGAAAGCTTACACTTCACTGAAATGTATCTTTAAACTCTAGAAATAGTTGAGAGACAATGTTCCCCAGCTTTCCAGGTTCATAACAGTGTTTAGGTAGTTGTTTGTCCATGTTCCCAATGTTTATACCTGAACAAGAAGGCCTAATACTAGAAACTACATGAAAACATCAGTAATTCTGGGAAAATGACAATAATAGATGAGAACTCGCATAGAACATGTATAAAACACTTCTCCAATGAGTTGTTTGTTTAGAAAAGGTATCTTAGATCCAGGAATTCCTCAATTCAAGTTGGGAGCACAGTAAACAGTGTATGAATCCTATGTTGTTTACTGAAAGGAGCCTAGGACGGTAAATGTGTGAAATTCAAGGCAGAATGCACTTGAAATAGAGAAACGAACACATTAAGCAGCGTTGTAAAGCCTTACACTTCACTGAAATGTATCATACTCTATAATATAGTTGAGAGATAATGTTCCCGAGCTTTCCAGGTTCATAGCAGTGTTTAGGTAGTTGTTTGTCCATGTTCCCAATGTTTATAGCTGGACAAGAAGGCCGAATGTTAGAAACTACAAGAAAACATCAGTAATTCTGGGAAAACGACAACAATAGATGAGAACTCACATTGAACATGTATAAAACGCTTCTCCAACTGAGTTGTTCGTGTTCAAAAGGTATCTTAGTTCCAGGAATTCCTTAATTCGAGTTTAGAGCACATTAAACAGTGTATGAATCCTATGTTGTTTACTGAAAGGAACCTAGAATGGTAAATGTGTTAAATACATTTGAAATAGAGAAATAAACACATTAAGCAGCTTTGGAAAGCTTTACAGTTCACTGAAATGTATCTTTAAACTCTAGAAATAGTTGAGAGACAATGTTCCCCAGCTTTCCAGGTTCATAACAGTGTTTAGGTAGTTGTTTGTCCATGTTCCCAATGTTTATACCTGAACAAGAAGGCCTTATACTAGAAAGTACAAGAAAACATGAGTAATTCTGGCAAAATGACAATAAGAGATGAGAACTCGCATAGAACATGTATAAAACACTTCTCCAATGAGTTGTTTGTTTAGAAAAGGTATCTTAGATCCAGGAATTCCTCAATTCAAGTTGGGAGCACAGTAATCAGTGTATGAATCCTATGTTGTTTTCTGAAAGGAGCCTAGGACGGTAAATGTGTGAAATTCAAGGCAGAATGCACTTGAAATAGAGAAACAAACACATTAAGCAGCGTTGTAAAGCCTTTCACTTCACTGAAATGTATCATACTCTATAACATAGTTGAGAGATAATGTTCCCGAGCTTACCAGGTTCATAGCAGTGTTTAGGTAGTTGTTTGTCCATGTTCCCAATGTTTATAGCTGGACAAGAAGGCCGAATGTTAGAAACTACAAGAAAACATCAGTAATTCTGGGAAAACGACAACAATAGATGAGAACTCGCATAGAACATGTATAAAACACTTCTCCAACTGAGTTGTTTGTGTACAAAAGGTATCTTAGTTCCAGGAATTCCTCAATTCGAGTTTATAGCAAATTAAACAGTGTATGAATCCTATGTTGTTCACTGAAAGGAGCCTAGAATGGTAAATGTGTGAAATACATTTGAAATAGAGAAATAAACACATTAAGCAGCTTTGGAAAGCTTTACACTTCACTGAAATGTATCTTTAAACTCTAGAAATAGTTGAGAGACAATGTTCCCCAGCTTTCCAGGTTCATAACAGTGTTTAGGTAGTTGTTTGTCCATGTTCCCAATGTTTATACCTGAACAAGAAGGCCTAATACTAGAAACTACAAGAAAACATCAGAAATTCTGGGAAAACGACAACAATAGATGAGAACTCGCATAGAACATGTATAAAACACTTCTCCAACTGATTTGTTCGTGTACAAAAGGTATCTTAGTTCCAGGAATTCCTCAATTCGAGTTTAGAGCACATTAAACAGTGTATGAATCCTATGTTGTTTACTGAAAGGAGCCTAGAATGGTAAATGTGTGAAATACATTTGAAATAGAGAAATAAACACATTAAGCAGCTTTGGAAAGCTTTACAGTTCACTGAAATGTATCTTTAAACTCTAGAAATAGTTGAGAGACAATGTTCCCCAGCTTTCCAGGTTCATAACAGTGTTTAGGTAGTTGTTTGTCCATGTTCCCAATGTTTATACCTGAACAAGAAGGCCTAATACTAGAAACTATAAGAAGACATCAGTAATTCTGAGAAAATGACAATAATAGATGAGAACTCGAATAGAACATGTATAAAACACTTCTCCAACTGAGTTGTTTGTGTAGAAAAGGTATCTTAGATCCAGGAATTCCTAAATTCGAGTTTGGAGAACAGTAAACAGTGTATGAATCCTATGTTGTTTACTGAAAGGAGCCTAGAATGGTAAATGTGTGAAATTCAAGGAAGAATACACTTGAAATAGAGAAACAAACACATTAAGCAGCTTTGTAAAGCCTTACACTTCACTGAAATGTATCATTATACTCTATAACATAGTTCAGAGACAATGTTCCCGATCTTCTTCTCTTCATAACAGTGTTTGTAGGTAGTTTGTATATGCGGGCTCAGCTTATATGTGGCCAAGAAGGCCTAATATAGGAAACTACATGACAACATGAATAATTCAGGGAAAAAGAGTATATTGATGAGAACTCATTTAGCACAGCTGAAACTGATTCTCCAAGTCAGGTCCTAGTGTAGAAAAGGTATCTAAGATACAGGAAATCCTTAATTAGACCTAAGAGCACATTAGTGTATGAAACCAATGTTGTTTACTTAACGGAGCCTAGAATGGTAAATGTGTGAAATTCAAGGCAGAATCCACTTGAAATAGAGGAACGAACACATTAAGCAGCGTTGTAAAGCCTTACACTTCACTGAAATGTATCATACTCTATAACATAGTTGAAAGACAATGATCCCGAGCTTTCCAGGTTCATAACACTGTTTAGGTAGTTGTTTGTCCATGTTCCCACTGTTTATAGCTGGACAAGAAGGCCTAATGTTAGAAACTACAAGAAAACATCAGAAATTCTGGGAAAACGACAATAGATGAGAACTCGCATAGAACATGTATAAAACAATTCTCCAATGAGTTGTTTGTTTAGAAAAGGTATCTTAGATCCAGGAATTCCTCAATTCAAGTTTGGAGCACAGTAAACAGTGTATGAATCCTATGTTGTTTACTGAAAGGAGCCTAGAATGGTAAATGTGTGAAATACATTTGAAATAGAGAAATAAACACATTAAGCAGCTTTAGAAAGCTTTACACTTCACTGAAATGTATCTTTAAACTCTAGAAATAGTTGGGAGACAATGTTCCCCAGTTTTCCAGGTTCATAACAGTGTTTAGGTAGTTGTTTGTCCATGTTCCCAATGTTTATTCCTGAACAAGAAGGCCTAATACTAGAAACTACAAGAAAACATCAGTAATTCTGGGAAAATGACAATAAGAGATGAGAACTCGCATAGAACATGTATAAAACACTTCTCCAATGAGTTGTTTGTTTAGAAAAGGTATCTTAGATCCAGGAATTCCTCAATTCAAGTTGGGAGCACAGTAAACAGTGTATGAATCCTATATTGTTTACTGAAAGGAGCCTAGGACGGTAAATGTGTGAAATTCAAGGCAGAATCCACTTGAAATAGAGAAACAAACACATTAAGCAGCGTTGTAAAGCCTTACACTTCACTGAAATGTATCATACTCTATAATATAGTTGAGAGATAATGTTCCCGAGCTTTCCAGGTTCATAGCAGTGTTTAGGTAGTTGTTTGTCCATGTTCCCAATGTTTATAGCTGGACAAGAAGGCCTAATGTTAGAAACTACAAGAAAACATCAGTAATTCTGGGAAAACGACAACAATAGATGAGAACTCGCATAGAACATGTATAAAACACTTCTCCAACTGAGTTGTTCGTGTACAAAAGGTATCTTAGTTCCAGGAATTCCTCAATTCGAGTTTAGAGCAAATTAAACAGTGTATGAATCCTATGTTGTTCACTGAAAGGAGCCTAGAATGGTAAATGTGTGAAATACATTTGAAATAGAGAAATAAACACATTAAGCAGCTTTGGAAAGCTTTACAGTTCACTGAAATGTATCTTTATTTATTTTTTTTTATTTATTTTTTTATTTTATTTTTTTTTTTACAGTATCAAGAATTTACTCATTTATTCAGTAACAATCATGTCATCATCTTCTGGAACATCATCATAACAATTCAATTCCTGAATTTCCTGGTGAATTTCTTGTGACTCCATTTCTTTCAGAATCAATGGACCAAATCTCTCATGTTTAGCAATAGCACTGCCTTTAAATGAGTACTTCTTGTCAAGGTAGCCTGCTCGCAGTGCATTTGCAATGCAACTGTCAGTGATTTTCTCCCATGAATTCTTCACCCAAGTCACTACTTCTTACAGTTTAGGTTTCACAAAGTTTCCACGCTGATTTCTCTCCATTCTATTTTCAATGTAGTCATTAATTTCTGTACGTAAATTATCTTTGAATGGCTTGTTTATTGCAATATCAAGAGTCTGGAGATAGGCCGTCATTCCTGCGGGAATCATTATTTGATCTATTTTTCTTTCGTGAAAAAATGTCCTCATGTCTTTAGCGTGGTGAGTGCTGGCTGCATCCGAGACTAGCAGACCTCTTTGGCTCCCTCGGATAACAAGTGGCAGCGTTAAATTGACCCACTTTCTTATAACTGCTTGTGTGGGCCAGACTTTTTCAGTTTCAAGAATAAAAATGCCCCAAACATGTTCAATCTTTTCCTTCTTGTCCTTAGAAATGATTAAAGGTGGGATTTCAGTGCCATCCAGATGAATTGCCAAAATACAGGAAACACGTGCGCTTTCGTAAGCAGTGGAGGGAATGTACACTAAGAAGGCATGCCGCTGTTCAATTGTTGTTTGAGATGATTGGCCCATAAACACTGCAGTTTCATCCATAGCAATCATATTGGAAAGATTGTATTTAGAGAAGTCAGCATCATCAATAAAGGACTTGAATGCAAGTGCTCGCTTAATAACTTGAATATCTTCCAACCTAAACAATGTTGTAGATCTTCTTAAAGACAGTCACTTCGCTGAAGGAAATTATCCAGCCAGTATTGTGATGCTTTGAAGTCTTCTGGGCTATGTCAAACTGTGGTGCCATTGCAAGGGCAAATTCTTGAATCTGAGCCCTATTCACAACCAAAGCCTTTGCTCTCCTGTCAACAACCCATTCACAGATCAGGTCTTCCAACTCGGAAAATAACGGTTGCTGACCTGATCCACACTTGCGCTTTTTAGCATTTCCCTTGTCCACTTGTTCAATGAGATTACCATACTCTGCTCACCATTTTAGGACCAATCAGATACTCAACATCTTCTCTTTGCAGAAAGCAATAAGGTTTTGGCCCCAAGAGTCTTCCACGATTCCTTTCTTGTACTCCATGGAGTAGCTTTTTCTTTTTGCACTCATTTCGGGGGGGGGGGAGGAATTGGGGCATCAAGGTGGGGGGAGGAGGATCACTTAAAATGACACAGGGGGGATCAGAGGGGGGAATCAAAACGGCACCAAAGAATCAGAGGGGGGATTACCACTTTAGTAACCCCTTTTGATCCTCCTGTGTCATTTTGATTGCCCCCTCTGATCCTCCTCTGTCATTTTAAGTGATCCCCCTCCTCCCATCCCCGTGCCACTGAACATCTTCACCAGACATCCCCCTACCCCTTTATCAGACATTTACACCCTGTGGCCTGCCTGGGACTGTCACTGGACTTGCTGGGGCCTGGATCTGGACTGGAGCAGAGTCTGCCACTGACTGAGAACCTTCAGTCATCATGAGGGTGGCCACGAGCATCAGGTAGTGTCACCAGAGACAGACCAGCACTCACCACCTTTGCCGCGTCCCTTCTGCTCTAATCCTCCTGTTCTTCTACACGCATCTGCAAAAGTCTCCTCCTCTCTCTGGCCCAGCACTCACCGCTCACCCTGACCTCTGCTCCGCCTCCACACAGCAGTGACATCAGGACTCCACGTAAAGTCACTGGTTGCTAGTCGCCAGTTACGGGGGCCTTAGCAACCAGTTTACTGTAAATTAATTTTCATTCTGAGACAGAGCTGAAATGTATCTTTAAACTCTAGAAATAGTTGAGAGACAATGTTCCCCAGCTTTCCAGGTTCATAACAGTGTTTAGGTAGTTGTTTGTCCATGTTCCCAATGTTTATACCTGAACAAGAAGGCCTAATACTAGAAACTATAAGAAAACATCAGTAATTCTGAGAAAATGACAATAATAGATGAGAACTCGAATAGAACATGTATAAAACACTTCTCCAACTGAGTTGTTTGTGTAGAAAAGGTATCTTAGATCCAGGAATTCCTAAATTCGAGTTTGCAGCACAGTAAACAGTGTATGAATCCCATGTTGTTTACTGAAAGGAGCCTAGAATGGTAAATGTGTGAAATACATTTGAAATAGAGAAATAAACACATTAAGCAGCTTTGGAAAGCTTTACACTTCCCTGAAATGTATCTTTAAACTCTAGAAATAGTTGAGAGACAATGTTCCCCAGCTTTCCAGGTCGATAACAGTGTTTAGGTAGTTGTTTGTCCATGTTCCCAATGTTTATACCTGAACAAGAAGGCCTAATACTAGAAAGTACAAGAAAACATCAGTAATTCTGGGAAAATGACAATAAGAGATGAGAACTCGCATAGAACATGTATAAAACACTTCTCCAATGAGTTGTTTGTTTAGAAAAGGTATCTTAGATCCAGGAATTCCTCAATTCAAGTTGGGAGAACAGTAAACAGTGTATGAATCCTATGTTGTTTTCTGAAAGGAGCCTAGGACGGTAAATGTGTGAAATTCAAGGCAGAATCCACTTGAAATAGAGGAACGAACACATTAAGCAGCGGTGTAAAGCCTTACACTTCACTGAAATGTATCATACTCTATAACATAGTTGAAAGACAATGATCCCGAGCTTTCCAGGTTCATAACACTGTTTAGGTAGTTGTTTGTCCATGTTCCCACTGATTATAGCTGGACAAGAAGGCCTAATGTTAGAAACTACAAGAAAACATCAGAAATTCTGGGAAAATGACAATAGATGAGAACTCGCATAGAACATGTATAAAACACTTCTCCAATGAGTTGTTTGTTTAGAAAAGGTATCTTAGATCCAGGAATTCCTCAATTCGAGTTTGGAGCACAGTAAACAGTGTATGAATCCTATGTTGTTTACTGAAAGGGGCCTAGAATGGTAAATGTGTGAAATACATTTGAAATAGAGAAATAAACACATTAAGCAGCTTTGGAAAGCTTTACACTTCACTGAAATGTATCTTTAAACTCTAGAAATAGTTGAGAGACAATGTTCCCCAGCTTTCCAGGTTCATAACAGTGTTTAGGTAGTTGTTTGTCCATGTTCCCAATGTTTATACCTGAACAAGAAGGCCTAATACTAGAAACTACAAGAAAACATCAGTAATTCTGGGAAAATGACAATAATTGATGAGAACTCGCATAGAACATGTATAAAACACTTCTCCAATGAGTTGTTTGTTTAGAAAAGGTATCTTAGATCCAGGAATTCTTCAATTCAAGTTTGGAGCACAGTAAACAGTGTATGAATCCTATGTTGTTTACTGAAAGGAGCCTAGAATGGTAAATGTGTGAAATACATTTGAAATAGAGAAATAAACACATTAAGAAGCTTTGGAAAGCTTTACACTTCCCTGAAATGTATCTTTAAACTCTAGAAATAGTTGAGAGACAATGTTCCCCAGCTTTCCAGGTCGATAACAGTGTTTAGGTAGTTGTTTGTCCATGTTCCCAATGTTTATACCTGAACAAGAAGGCCTAATACTAGAAACTACAAGAAAACATCAGTAATTCTGGGAAAATGACAATAATAGATGAGAACTCGAATAGAACATGTATAAAACACTTCTCCAATGAGTTGTTTGTTTAGAAAAGGTATCTTAGATCCAGGAATTCCTCAATTCAAGTTGGGAGCACAGTAAACAGTGTATGAATCCTATGTTGTTTACTGAAAGGAGCCTAGAATGGTAAATGTGTGAAATTCAAGGCAGAATGCACTTGAAATAGAGAAACAAACACATTAAGCAGCGTTGTAAAGCCTTACACTTCACTGAAATGTATCATACTCTATAATATAATTGTGAGATAATGTTCCCGAGCTTTCCAGGTTCATAGCAGTGTTTAGGTAGTTGTTTGTCCATGTTCCCAATGTTTATACCTGAACAAGAAGGCCTAATACTAGAAACTACAAGAAAACATCAGTAATTCTGAGAAAATGACAATAATAGATGAGAACTCGAATAGAACATGTATAAAACACTTCTCCAACTGAGTTGTTTCTGTAGAAAAGGTAGCTTAGATCCAGGAATTCCTCAATTCGAGTTTGGAGCACAGTAAACAGTGTATGAATCCTATGTTGTTTACTGAAAGGAGCCTAGAATGGTAAATGTGTGAAATTCAAGGAAGAATACACTTGAAATAGAGAAACAAACACATTAAGCAGCTTTGTAAAGCCTTACACTTCACTGAAATGTATCATTATACTCTATAACATAGTTCAGAGACAATGTTCCCGATCTTCTTCTCTTCATAACAGTATTTGGAAGTAGTTTGTATATGCGGGCTAAGCTTATATGTGGCCAAGAAGGCCTAATATAGGAAACTACATGACAACATGAATAATTCAGGGAAAAAGACAGTATATTGATGAGAACTCATTTAGCACAGCTGAAACTGATTCTCCAAGTCAGGTCCTAGTGTAGAAAAGGTATCTAAGATACAGGAAATCCTTAATTAGACCTAAGAGCACATTAGTGTATGAAACCAATGTTGTTTACTTAACGGAGCCTAGAATGGTAAATGTGTGAAATTCAAGGCAGAATCCACTTGAAATAGAGGAACGAACACATTAAGCAGCGTTGTAAAGCCTTACACTTCACTGAAATGTATCATACTCTATAACATAGTTGAAAGACAATGATCCTGAGCTTTCCAGGTTCATAACACTGTTTAGGTAGTTGTTTGTCCATGTTCCCACTGTTTATAGCTGGACAAGAAGGCCTAATGTTAGAAACTACAAGAAAACATCAGAAATTCTGGGAAAACGACAACAATAGATGTGAACTCGCATAGAACATGTATAAAACACTTCTCCAATGAGTTGTTTGTTTAGAAAAGGTATCTTAGATCCAGGAATTCCTCAATTCAAGTTTGGAGCACAGTAAACAGTGTATGAATCCTATGTTGTTTACTGAAAGGGGCCTAGAATGGTAAATGTGTGAAATACATTTGAAATAGAGAAATAAACACATTAAGCAGCTTTGGAAAGCTTTACACTTCACTGAAATGTATCTTTAAACTCTAGAAATAGTTGAGAGACAATGTTCCCCAGCTTTCCAGGTTCATAACAGTATTTAGGTAGTTGTTTGTCCATGTTCCCAATGTTTATACCTGAACAAGAAGGCCTAATACTAGAAAGTACAAGAAAACATCAGTAATTCTGGGAAAATGACAGTAAGAGATGAGAACTCGCATAGAACATGTATAAAACACTTCTCCAATGAGTTGTTTGTTTAGAAAAGGTATCTTAGATCCAGGAATTCCTCAATTCAAGTTGGGAGAACAGTAAACAGTGTATGAATCCTATGTTGTTTTCTGAAAGGAGCCTAGGACGGTAAATGTGTGAAATTCAAGGCAGAATCCACTTGAAATAGAGGAACGAACACATTAAGCAGCGGTGTAAAGCCTTACACTTCACTGAAATGTATCATACTCTATAACATAGTTGAAAGACAATGATCCCGAGCTTTCCAGGTTCATAACACTGTTTAGGTAGTTGTTTGTCCATGTTCCCACTGATTATAGCTGGACAAGAAGGCCTAATGTTAGAAACTACAAGAAAACATCAGAAATTCTGGGAAAATGACAATAGATGAGAACTCGCATAGAACATGTATAAAACACTTCTCCAATGAGTTGTTTGTTTAGAAAAGGTATCTTAGATCCAGGAATTCCTCAATTCGAGTTTGGAGCACAGTAAACAGTGTATGAATCCTATGTTGTTTACTGAAAGGGGCCTAGAATGGTAAATGTGTGAAATACATTTGAAATAGAGAAATAAACACATTAAGCAGCTTTGGAAAGCTTTACACTTCACTGAAATGTATCTTTAAACTCTAGAAATAGTTGAGAGACAATGTTCCCCAGCTTTCCAGGTTCATAACAGTGTTTAGGTAGTTGTTTGTCCATGTTCCCAATGTTTATACCTGAACAAGAAGGCCTAATACTAGAAACTACAAGAAAACATCAGTAATTCTGGGAAAATGACAATAATTGATGAGAACTCGCATAGAACATGTATAAAACACTTCTCCAATGAGTTGTTTGTTTAGAAAAGGTATCTTAGATCCAGGAATTCTTCAATTCAAGTTTGGAGCACAGTAAACAGTGTATGAATCCTATGTTGTTTACTGAAAGGAGCCTAGAATGGTAAATGTGTGAAATACATTTGAAATAGAGAAATAAACACATTAAGAAGCTTTGGAAAGCTTTACACTTCCCTGAAATGTATCTTTAAACTCTAGAAATAGTTGAGAGACAATGTTCCCCAGCTTTCCAGGTCGATAACAGTGTTTAGGTAGTTGTTTGTCCATGTTCCCAATGTTTATACCTGAACAAGAAGGCCTAATACTAGAAACTACAAGAAAACATCAGTAATTCTGGGAAAATGACAATAATAGATGAGAACTCGAATAGAACATGTATAAAACACTTCTCCAATGAGTTGTTTGTTTAGAAAAGGTATCTTAGATCCAGGAATTCCTCAATTCAAGTTGGGAGCACAGTAAACAGTGTATGAATCCTATGTTGTTTACTGAAAGGAGCCTAGAATGGTAAATGTGTGAAATTCAAGGCAGAATGCACTTGAAATAGAGAAACAAACACATTAAGCAGCGTTGTAAAGCCTTACACTTCACTGAAATGTATCATACTCTATAATATAATTGTGAGATAATGTTCCCGAGCTTTCCAGGTTCATAGCAGTGTTTAGGTAGTTGTTTGTCCATGTTCCCAATGTTTATACCTGAACAAGAAGGCCTAATACTAGAAACTACAAGAAAACATCAGTAATTCTGAGAAAATGACAATAATAGATGAGAACTCGAATAGAACATGTATAAAACACTTCTCCAATGAGTTGTTTGTTTAGAAAAGGTAGCTTAGATCCAGGAATTCCTCAATTCGAGTTTGGAGCACAGTAAACAGTGTATGAATCCTATGTTGTTTACTGAAAGGAGCCTAGAATGGTAAATGTGTGAAATTCAAGGAAGAATACACTTGAAATAGAGAAACAAACACATTAAGCAGCTTTGTAAAGCCTTACACTTCACTGAAATGTATCATTATACTCTATAACATAGTTCAGAGACAATGTTCCCGATCTTCTTCTCTTCATAACAGTATTTGGAAGTAGTTTGTATATGCGGGCTAAGCTTATATGTGGCCAAGAAGGCCTAATATAGGAAACTACATGACAACATGAATAATTCAGGGAAAAAGACAGTATATTGATGAGAACTCATTTAGCACAGCTGAAACTGATTCTCCAAGTCAGGTCCTAGTGTAGAAAAGGTATCTAAGATACAGGAAATCCTTAATTAGACCTAAGAGCACATTAGTGTATGAAACCAATGTTGTTTACTTAACGGAGCCTAGAATGGTAAATGTGTGAAATTCAAGGCAGAATCCAGTTGAAATAGAGGAACGAACACATTAAGCAGCGTTGTAAAGCCTTACACTTCACTGAAATGTATCATACTCTATAACATAGTTGAAAGACAATGATCCTGAGCTTTCCAGGTTCATAACACTGTTTAGGTAGTTGTTTGTCCATGTTCCCACTGTTTATAGCTGGACAAGAAGGCCTAATGTTAGAAACTACAAGAAAACATCAGAAATTCTGGGAAAACGACAACAATAGATGTGAACTCGCATAGAACATGTATAAAACACTTCTCCAATGAGTTGTTTGTTTAGAAAAGGTATCTTAGATCCAGGAATTCCTCAATTCAAGTTTGGAGCACAGTAAACAGTGTATGAATCCTATGTTGTTTACTGAAAGGGGCCTAGAATGGTAAATGTGTGAAATACATTTGAAATAGAGAAATAAACACATTAAGCAGCTTTGGAAAGCTTTACACTTCACTGAAATGTATCTTTAAACTCTAGAAATAGTTGAGAGACAATGTTCCCCAGCTTTCCAGGTTCATAACAGTATTTAGGTAGTTGTTTGTCCATGTTCCCAATGTTTATACCTGAACAAGAAGGCCTAATACTAGAAACTACAAGAAAACATCAGTAATTCTGAAAAAATGACAATAAGAGATGAGAACTCGCATAGAACATGTATAAAACACTTCTCCAACTGAGTTGTTTCTGTAGAAGAGGTATCTTAGATCCAGGAATTCCTCAATTCGAGTTTGGAGCACAGTAAACAGTGTATGAATCCTATGTTGTTTACTGAAAGGAGCCTAGAATGGTAAATGTGTATAATTCAAGGAAGAATACACTTGAAATAGAGAAACAAACACATTAAGCAGCTTTGTAAAGCCTTACACTTCACTGAAATGTATCATTATACTCTATAACATAGTTCAGAGACAATGTTCCCGATCTTCTTCTCTTCATAACAGTGTTTGGAAGTAGTTTGTATATGCGGGCTAAGCTTATATGTGGCCAAGAAGGCCTAATATAGGAAACTACATGACAACATGAATAATTCAGGGAAAAAGACAGTATATTGATGAGAACTCATTTAGCACAGCTGAAACTGATTCTCCAAGTCAGGTCCTAGTGTAGAAAAGGTATCTAAGATACAGGAAATCCTTAATTAGACCTAAGAGCACATTAGTGTATGAAACCAATGTTGTTTACTTAACGGAGCCTAGAATGGTAAATGTGTGAAATTCAAGGCAGAATCCACTTGAAATAGAGGAACGTACACATTAATCAGCGTTGTAAAGCCTTACACTTCACTGAAATGTATCATACTCTATAACATAGTTGAAAGACAATGATCCCGAGCTTTCCAGGTTCATAACACTGTTTAGGTAGTTGTTTGTCCATGTTCCCACTGTTTATAGCTGGACAAGAAGGCCTAATGTTAGAAACTACAAGAAAACATCAGTAATTCTGGGAAAATGACAATAAGAGATGAGAACTCGCATAGAACATGTATAAAACACTTCTCCAATGAGTTGTTTGTTTAGAAAAGGTATCTTAGATCCAGGAATTCCTCAATTCAAGTTTGGAGCACAGTAAACAGTGTATGAATCCTATGTTGTTCACCGAAAGAAGCCTAGAATGGTAAATGTGTGAAATACATTTGAAATAGAGAAATAAACACATTAAGCAGCTTTGGAAAGCTTTACACTTCCCTGAAATGTATCTTTAAACTCTAGAAATAGTTGAGAGACAATGTTCCCCAGCTTTCCAGGTCGATAACAGTGTTTAGGTAGTTGTTTGTCCATGTTCCCAATGTTTATACCTGAACAAGAAGGCCTAATACTAGAAAGTACAAGAAAACATCAGTAATTCTGGGAAAATGACAATGAGAGATGAGAACTCGCATAGAACATGTATAAAACCCTTCTCCAATGAGTTGTTTGTTTAGAAAAGGTATCTTAGATCCAGGAATTCCTCAATTCAAGTTGGGAGCACAGTAAACAGTGTATGAATCCTATGTTGTTTACTGAAAGGAGCCTAGGACGGTAAATGTGTGAAATTCAAGGCAGAATGCACTTGAAATAGAGAAACAAACACATTAAGCAGCGTTGTAAAGCCTTTCACTTCACTGAAATGTATCATACTCTATAATATAGTTGAGAGATAATGTTCCCGAGCTTTCCAGGTTCATAGCAGTGTTTAGGTAGTTGTTTGTCCATGTTCCCAATGTTTATAGCTGGACAAGAAGGCCGAATGTTAGAAACTACAAGAAAACATCAGTACTTCTGGGAAAACGACAACAATAGATGAGAACTCACATTGAACATGTATAAAACGCTTCTCCAACTGAGTTGTTCGTGTACAAAAGGTATCTTAGTTCCAGGAATTCCTCAATTCGAGTTTAGAGCACATTAAACAGTGTATGAATCCTATGTTGTTTACTGAAAGGAGAATGGTAAATGTGTGAAATACACTTGAAATAGAGAAATAAACACATTAAGCAGCTTTGGAAAGCTTTACACTTCACTGAAATGTATCTTTAAACTCTAGAAATAGTTGAGAGACAATGTTCCCCAGCTTTCCAGGTTCATAACAGTATTTAGGTAGTTGTTTGGTAATGGTAAATGTGTGAATGGTAAATGTGTGAAATACACTTGAAATAGAGAAATAAACACATTAAGCAGCTTTGGAAAGCTTTACACTTCACTGAAATGTATCTTTAAACTCTAGAAATAGTTGAGAGACAATGTTCCCCAGCTTTCCAGGTTCATAACAGTGTTTAGGTAGTTGTTTGTCCATGTTCCCAATGTTTATACCTGAACAAGAAGGCCTAATACTAGAAACTACAAGAAAACATCAGTAATTCTGAAAAAATGACAATAATAGATGAGAACTCGCATAGAACATGTATAAAACACTTCTCCAACTGAGTTGTTTCTGTAGAAAAGGTATCTTAGATCCAGGAATTCCTCAATTCGAGTTTGGAGCACAGTAAACAGTGTATGAATCCTATGTTGTTTACTGAAAGGAGCCTAGAATGGTAAATGTGTGAAATTCAAGGAAGAATACACTTGAAATAGAGAAACAAACACATTAAGCAGCTTTGTAAAGCCTTACACTTCACTGAAATGTATCATTATACTCTATAACATAGTTCAGAGACAATGTTCCCGATCTTCTTCTCTTCATAACAGTGTTTGGAAGTAGTTTGTATATGCGGGCTAAGCTTATATGTGGCCAAGAAGGCCTAATATAGGAAACTACATGACAACATGAATAATTCAGGGAAAAAGACAGTATATTGATGAGAACTCATTTAGCACAGCTGAAACTGATTCTCCAAGTCAGGTCCTAGTGTAGAAAAGGTATCTAAGATACAGGAAATCCTTAATTAGACCTAAGAGCACATTAGTGTATGAAACCAATGTTGTTTACTTAACGGAGCCTAGAATGGTAAATGTGTGAAATTCAAGGCAGAATCCACTTGAAATAGAGGAACGAACACATTAAGCAGCGTTGTAAAGCCTTACACTTCACTGAAATGTATCATACTCTATAACATAGTTGAAAGACAATGATCCTGAGCTTTCCAGGTTCATAACACTGTTTAGGTAGTTGTTTGTCCATGTTCCCACTGTTTATAGCTGGACAAGAAGGCCTAATGTTAGAAACTACAAGAAAACATCAGTAATTCTGGGAAAATGACAATAAGAGATGAGAACTCGCATAGAACATGTATAAAACACTTCTCCAATGAGTTGTTTGTTTAGAAAAGGTATCTTAGATCCAGGAATTCCTCAATTCAAGTTTGGAGCACAGTAAACAGTGTATGAATCCTATGTTGTTCTCCGAAAGAAGCCTAGAATGGTAAATGTGTGAAATACATTTGAAAAAGAGAAATAAACACATTAAGCAGCTTTGGAAAGCTTTACACTTCCCTGAAATGTATCTTTAAACTCTAGAAATAGTTGAGAGACAATGTTCGCCAGCTTTCCAGGTCGATAACAGTGTTTAGGTAGTTGTTTGTCCATGTTCCCAATGTTTATACCTGAACAAGAAGGCCTAATACTAGAAAGTACAAGAAAACATCAGTAATTCTGGGAAAATGACAATGAGAGATGAGAACTCGCATAGAACATGTATAAAACACTTCTCCAATGAGTTGTTTGTTTAGAAAAGGTATCTTAGATCCAGGAATTCCTCAATTCAAGTTGGGAGCACAGTAAACAGTGTATGAATCCTATGTTGTTTACTGAAAGGAGCCTAGGATGGTAAATGTGTGAAATTCAAGGCAGAATGCACTTGAAATAGAGAAACAAACACATTAAGCAGCGTTGTAAAGCCTTACACTTCACTGAAATGTATCATACTCTATAATATAGTTGAGAGATAATGTTCCCGAGCTTTCCAGGTTCATAGCAGTGTTTAGGTAGTTGTTTGTCCATGTTCCCAATGTTTATAGCTGGACAAGAAGGCCGAATGTTAGAAACTACAAGAAAACATCAGTAATTCTGGGAAAACGACAACAATAGATGAGAACTCACATTGAACATGTATAAAACGCTTCTCCAACTGAGTTGTTCGTGTACAAAAGGTATCTTAGTTCCAGGAATTCCTCAATTCGAGTTTAGAGCACATTAAACAGTGTATGAATCCTATGTTGTTTACTGAAAGGAGCCTAGAATGGTAAATGTGTGAAATACACTTGAAATAGAGAAATAAACACATTAAGCAGCTTTGGAAAGCTTTACACTTCACTGAAATGTATCTTTAAACTCTAGAAATAGTTGAGAGACAATGTTCCCCAGCTTTCCAGGTTCATAACAGTGTTTAGGTAGTTGTTTGTCCATGTTCCCAATGTTTATACCTGAACAAGAAGGCCTAATACTAGAAACTACAAGAAAACATCAGTAATTCTGAAAAAATGACAATAATAGATGAGAACTCGCATAGAACATGTATAAAACACTTCTCCAACTGAGTTGTTTCTGTAGAAAAGGTATCTTAGATCCAGGAATTCCTCAATTCGAGTTTGGAGCACAGTAAACAGTGTATGAATCCTATGTTGTTTACTGAAAGGAGCCTAGAATGGTAAATGTGTGAAATTCAAGGAAGAATACACTTGAAATAGAGAAACAAACACATTAAGCAGCTGTGTAAAGCCTTACACTTCACTGAAATGTATCATTATACTCTATAACATAGTTCAGAGACAATGTTCCCGATCTTCTTCTCTTCATAACAGTGATTGGAAGTAGTTTGTATATGCGGGCTAAGCTTATATGTGGCCAAGAAGGCCTAATATAGGAAACTACATGACAACATAAATAATTCAGGGAAAAAGACAGTATATTGATGAGAACTCATTTAGCACAGCTGAAACTGATTCTCCAAGTCAGGTCCTAGTGTAGAAAAGGTATCTAAGATACAGGAAATCCTTAATTAGACCTAAGAGCACATTAGTGTATGAAACCAATTTTGTTTACTTAACGGAGCCTAGAATGGTAAATGTGTGAAATTCAAGGCAGAATCCACTTGAAATAGAGGAACGAACACATTAAGCAGCGTTGTAAAGCCTTACACTTCACTGAAATGTATCATACTCTATAACAGAGTTGAAAGACAATGATCCCGAGCTTTCCAGGTTCATAACACTGTTTAGGTAGTTGTTTGTCCATGTTCCTACTGTTTATAGCTGGACAAGAAGGCCTAATGTTAGAAACTACAAGAAAACATCAGTAATTCTGGGAAAATGACAATAAGAGATGAGAACTCGCATAGAACATGTATAAAACACTTCTCCAATGAGTTGTTTGTTTAGAAAAGGTATCTTAGATCCAGGAATTCCTCAATTCAAGTTTGGAGCACAGTAAACAGTGTATGAATCCTATGTTGTTCACCGAAAGGAGCCTAGAATGGTAAATGTGTGAAATACATTTGAAATAGAGAAATAAACACATTAAGCAGCTTTGGAAAGCTTTACACTTCCCTGAAATGTATCTTTAAACTCTAGAAATAGTTGAGAGACAATGTTCCCCAGCTTTCCAGGTCGATAACAGTGTTTAGGTAGTTGTTTGTCCATGTTCCCAATGTTTATACCTGAACAAGAAGGCCTAATACTAGAAAGTACAAGAAAACATCAGTAATTCTGGGAAAATGACAATGAGAGATGAGAACTCGCATAGAACATGTATAAAACACTTCTCCAATGAGTTGTTTGTTTAGAAAAGGTATCTTAGATCCAGGAATTCCTCAATTCAAGTTGGGAGCACAGTAAACAGTGTATGAATCCTATGTTGTTTACTGAAAGGAGCCTAGGACGGTAAATGTGTGAAATTCAAGGCAGAATGCACTTGAAATAGAGAAACAAACACATTAAGCAGCGTTGTAAAGCCTTACACTTCACTGAAATGTATCATACTCTATAATATAGTTGAGAGATAATGTTCCCGAGCTTTCCAGGTTCATAGCAGTGTTTAGGTAGTTGTTTGTCCATGTTCCCAATGTTTATAGCTGGACAAGAAGGCCGAATGTTAGAAACTACATGAAAACATCAGTAATTCTGGGAAAATGACAACAATAGATGAGAACTCACATTGAACATGTATAAAACGCTTCTCCAACTGAGTTGTTCGTGTACAAAAGGTATCTTACTTCCAGGAATTCCTCAATTCGAGTTTAGAGCACATTAAACAGTGTATGAATCCTATGTTGTTTACTGAAAGGAGCCTAGAATGGTAAATGTGTGAAATACATTTGAAATAGAGAAATAAACACATTAAGCAGCTTTGGAAAGCTTTACACTTCACTGAAATGTATCTTTAAACTCTAGAAATAGTTGAGAGACAATGTTCCCCAGCTTTCCAGGTTCATAACAGTGTTTAGGTAGTTGTTTGTCCATGTTCCCAATGTTTATACCTGAACAAGAAGGCCTAATACTAGAAACTACAAGAAAACATCAGTAATTCTGAAAAAATGACAATAATAGATGAGAACTCGCATAGAACATGTATAAAACACTTCTCCAACTGAGTTGTTTCTGTAGAAAAGGTATCTTAGATCCAGGAATTCCTCAATTCGAGTTTGGAGCACAGTAAACAGTGTATGAATCCTATGTTGTTTACTGAAAGGAGCCTAGAATGGTAAATGTGTGAAATTCAAGGAAGAATACACTTGAAATAGAGAAACAAACACATTAAGCAGCTTTGTAAAGCCTTACACTTCACTGAAATGTATCATTATACTCTATAACATAGTTCAGAGACAATGTTCCCGATCTTCTTCTCTTCATAACAGTGATTGGAAGTAGTTTGTATATGAGGGCTAAGCTTATATGTGGCCAAGAAGGCCTAATATAGGAAACTACATGACAACATAAATAATTCAGGGAAAAAGACAGTATATTGATGAGAACTCATTTAGCACAGCTGAAACTGATTCTCCAAGTCAGGTCCTAGTGTAGAAAAGGTATCTAAGATACAGGAAATCCTTAATTAGACCTAAGAGCACATTAGTGTATGAAACCAATGTTGTTTACTTAACGGAGCCTAGAATGGTAAATGTGTGAAATTCAAGGCAGAATCCAC
This sequence comes from Pipistrellus nathusii, assembly GCA_963693515.1. NCBI lineage: Eukaryota > Metazoa > Chordata > Mammalia > Chiroptera > Vespertilionidae > Pipistrellus > Pipistrellus nathusii. Next base: position 57,541 of record CAVNZX010000055.1, read on the forward strand.
TTGAAATAGAGGAACGAACACATTAAGCAGTGTTGTAAAGCCTTACACTTCACTGAAATGTATCATACTCTATAACATAGTTGAAAGACAATGATCCCGAGCTTTCCAGGTTCATAACACTGTTTAGGTAGTTGTTTGTCCATGTTCCTACTGTTTATAGCTGGACAAGAAGGCCTAATGTTAGAAACTACAAGAAAACATCAGTAATTCTGGGAAAATGACAATAAGAGATGAGAACTCGCATAGAACATGTATAAAACACTTCTCCAATGAGTTGTTTGTTTAGAAAAGGTATCTTAGATCCAGGAATTCCTCAATTCAAGTTTGGAGCACAGTAAACAGTTTATGAATCCTATGTTGTTCACCGAAAGGAGCCTAGAATGGTAAATGTGTGAAATACATTTGAAATAGAGAAATAAACACATTAAGCAGCTTTGGAAAGCTTTACACTTCCCTGAAATTTATCTTTAAACTCTAGAAATAGTTGAGAGACAATGTTCCCCAGCTTTCCAGGTCGATAACAGTGTTTAGGTAGTTGTTTGTCCATGTTCCCAATGTTTATACCTGAACAAGAAGGCCTAATACTAGAAAGTACAAGAAAACATTAGTAATTCTGGGAAAATGACAATGAGAGATGAGAACTCGCATAGAACATGTATAAAACACTTCTCCAATGAGTTGTTTGTTTAGAAAAGGTATCTTAGATCCAGGAATTCCTCAATTCAAGTTGGGAGCACAGTAAACAGTGTATGAATCCTATGTTGTTTACTGAAAGGAGCCTAGGACGGTAAATGTGTGAAATTCAAGGCAGAATGCACTTGAAATAGAGAAACAAACACATTAAGCAGCGTTGTAAAGCCTTACACTTCACTGAAATGTATCATACTCTATAATATAGTTGAGAGATAATGTTCCCGAGCTTTCCAGGTTCATAGCAGTGTTTAGGTAGTTGTTTGTCCATGTTCCCAATGTTTATAGCTGGACAAGAAGGCCGAATGTTAGAAACTACATGAAAACATCAGTAATTCTGGGAAAACGACAACAATAGATGAGAACTCACATTGAACATGTATAAAACGCTTCTCCAACTGAGTTGTTCGTGTACAAAAGGTATCTTACTTCCAGGAATTCCTCAATTCGAGTTTAGAGCACATTAAACAGTGTATGAATCCTATGTTGTTTACTGAAAGGAGCCTAGAATGGTAAATGTGTGAAATACATTTGAAATAGAGAAATAAACACATTAAGCAGCTTTGGAAAGCTTTACACTTCACTGAAATGTATCTTTAAACTCTAGAAATAGTTGAGAGACAATGTTCCCCAGCTTTCCAGGTTCATAACAGTGTTTAGGTAGTTGTTTGTCCATGTTCCCAATGTTTATACCTGAACAAGAAGGCCTAATACTAGAAACTACAAGAAAACATCAGTAATTCTGAAAAAATGACAATAATAGATGAGAACTCGCATAGAACATGTATAAAACACTTCTCCAACTGAGTTGTTTCTGTAGAAAAGGTATCTTAGATCCAGGAATTCCTCAATTCGAGTTTGGAGCACAGTAAACAGTGTATGAATCCTATGTTGTTTACTGAAAGGAGCCTAGAAAGGTAAATGTGTGAAATTCAAGGAAGAATACACTTGAAATAGAGAAACAAACACATTAAGCAGCTTTGTAAAGCCTTACACTTCACTGAAATGTATCATTATACTCTATAACATAGTTCAGAGACAATGTTCCCGATCTTCTTCTATTCATAACAGTGTTCGGAAGTAGTTTGTATATGCGGGCTAAGCTTATATGTGGCCAAGAAGGCCTAATATAGGAAACTACATGACAACATGAATAATTCAGGGAAAAAGACAGTATATTGATGAGAACTCATTTAGCACAGGTGAAACTGATTCTCCAAGTCAGGTCCTAGTGTAGAAAAGGTATCTAAGATACAGGAAATCCTTAATTAGACCTAAGAGCACATTAGTGTATGAAACCAATGTTGTTTACTTAACGGAGCCTAGAATGGTAAATGTGTGAAATTCAAGGCAGAATCCAGTTGAAATAGAGGAACGAACACATTAAGCAGCGTTTTAAAGCCTTACACTTCACTGAAATGTATCATAGTCTATAACATAGTTGAAAGACAATGATCCTGAGCTTTCCAGGTTCATAACACTGTTTAGGTAGTTGTTTGTCCATGTTCCCACTGTTTATAGCGGGACAAGAAGGCCTAATGTTAGAAACTACAAGAAAACATCAGTAATTCTGGGAAAATGACAATAAGAGATGAGAACTCGCATAGAACATGTATAAAACACTTCTCCAATGAGTTGTTTGTTTAGAAAAGGTATCTTAGATCCAGGAATTCCTCAATTCAAGTTTGGAGCACAGTAAACAGTGTATGAATCCTATGTTGTTCACCGAAAGAAGCCTAGAATGGTAAATGTGTGAAATACATTTGAAATAGAGAAATAAACACATTAAGCAGCTTTGGAAAGCTTTACACTTCCCTGAAATGTATCTTTAAACTCTAGAAATAGTTGAGAGACAATGTTCCCCAGCTTTCCAGGTCGATAACAGTGTTTAGGTAGTTGTTTGTCCATGTTCCCAATGTTTATACCTGAACAAGAAGGCCTAATACTAGAAAGTACAAGAAAACATCAGTAATTCTGGGAAAATGACAATGAGAGATGAGAACTCGCATAGAACATGTATAAAACACTTCTCCAATGAGTTGTTTGTTTAGAAAAGGTATCTTAGATCCAGGAATTCCTCAATTCAAGTTGGGAGCACAGTAAACAGTGTATGAATCCTATGTTGTTTACTGAAAGGAGCCTAGGACGGTAAATGTGTGAAATTCAAGGCAGAATGCACTTGAAATAGAGAAACAAACACATTAAGCAGCGTTGTAAAGCCTTACACTTCACTGAAATGTATCATACTCTATAATATAGTTGAGAGATAATGTTCCCGAGCTTTCCAGGTTCATAGCAGTGTTTAGGTAGTTGTTTGTCCATGTTCCCAATGTTTATAGCTGGACAAGAAGGCCGAATGTTAGAAACTACATGAAAACATCAGTAATTCTGGGAAAACGACAACAATAGATGAGAACTCACATTGAACATGTATAAAACGCTTCTCCAACTGAGTTGTTCGTGTACAAAAGGTATCTTACTTCCAGGAATTCCTCAATTCGAGTTTAGAGCACATTAAACAGTGTATGAATCCTATGTTGTTTACTGAAAGGAGCCTAGAATGGTAAATGTGTGAAATACATTTGAAATAGAGAAATAAACACATTAAGCAGCTTTGGAAAGCTTTACACTTCACTGAAATGTATCTTTAAACTCTAGAAATAGTTGAGAGACAATGTTCCCCAGCTTTCCAGGTTCATAACAGTGTTTAGGTAGTTGTTTGTCCATGTTCCCAATGTTTATACCTGAACAAGAAGGCCTAATACTAGAAACTACAAGAAAACATCAGTAATTCTGAAAAAATGACAATAATAGATGAGAACTCGCATAGAACATGTATAAAACACTTCTCCAACTGAGTTGTTTCTGTAGAAAAGGTATCTTAGATCCAGGAATTCCTCAATTCGAGTTTGGAGCACAGTAAACAGTGTATGAATCCTATGTTGTTTACTGAAAGGAGCCTAGAATGGTAAATGTGTGAAATTCTAGGAAGAATACACTTGAAATAGAGAAACAAACACATTAAGCAGCTTTGTAAAGCCTTACACTTCACTGAAATGTATCATTATACTCTATAACATAGTTCAGAGACAATGTTCGGGATCTTCTTCTATTCATAACAGTGTTCGGAAGTAGTTTGTATATGCGGGCTAAGCTTATATGTGGCCAAGAAGGCCTAATATAGGAAACTACATGACAACATGAATAATTCAGGGAAAAAGACAGTATATTGATGAGAACTCATTTAGCACAGGTGAAACTGATTCTCCAAGTCAGGTCCTAGTGTAGAAAAGGTATCTAAGATACAGGAAATCCTTAATTAGACCTAAGAGCACATTAGTGTATGAAACCAATGTTGTTTACTTAACGGAGCCTAGAATGGTAAATGTGTGAAATTCAAGGCAGAATCCAGTTGAAATAGAGGAACGAACACATTAAGCAGCGTTTTAAAGCCTTACACTTCACTGAAATGTATCATAGTCTATAACATAGTTGAAAGACAATGATCCTGAGCTTTCCAGGTTCATAACACTGTTTAGGTAGTTGTTTGTCCATGTTCCCACTGTTTATAGCTGGACAAGAAGGCCTAATGTTAGAAACTACAAGAAAACATCAGTAATTCTTGGAAAATGACAATAAGAGATGAGAACTCGCATAGAACATGTATAAAACACTTCTCCAATGAGTTGTTTGTTTAGAAAAGGTATCTTAGATCCAGGAATTCCTCAATTCAAGTTTGGAGCACAGTAAACAGTGTATGAATCCTATGTTGTTCACCGAAAGAAGCCTAGAATGGTAAATGTGTGAAATACATTTGAAATAGAGAAATAAACACATTAAGCAGCTTTGGAAAGCTTTACACTTCCCTGAAATGTATCTTTAAACTCTAGAAATAGTTGAGAGACAATGTTCCCCAGCTTTCCAGGTCGATAACAGTGTTTAGGTAGTTGTTTGTCCATGTTCCCAATGTTTATACCTGAACAAGAAGGCCTAATACTAGAAAGTACAAGAAAACATCAGTAATTCTGGGAAAATGACAATGAGAGATGAGAACTCGCATAGAACATGTATAAAACACTTCTCCAATGAGTTGTTTGTTTAGAAAAGGTATCTTAGATCCAGGAATTCCTCAATTCAAGTTGGGAGCACAGTAAACAGTGTATGAATCCTATGTTGTTTACTGAAAGGAGCCTAGGACGGTAAATGTGTGAAATTCAAGGCAGAATGCACTTGAAATAGAGAAACAAACACATTAAGCAGCGTTGTAAAGCCTTACACTTCACTGAAATGTATCATACTCTATAATATAGTTGAGAGATAATGTTCCCGAGCTTTCCAGGTTCATAGCAGTGTTTAGGTAGTTGTTTGTCCATGTTCCCAATGTTTATAGCTGGACAAGAAGGCCGAATGTTAGAAACTACATGAAAACATCAGTAATTCTGGGAAAACGACAACAATAGATGAGAACTCACATTGAACATGTATAAAACGCTTCTCCAACTGAGTTGTTCGTGTACAAAAGGTATCTTACTTCCAGGAATTCCTCAATTCGAGTTTAGAGCACATTAAACAGTGTATGAATCCTATGTTGTTTACTGAAAGGAGCCTAGAATGGTAAATGTGTGAAATACATTTGAAATAGAGAAATAAACACATTAAGCAGCTTTGGAAAGCTTTACACTTCACTGAAATGTATCTTTAAACTCTAGAAATAGTTGAGAGACAATGTTCCCCAGCTTTCCAGGTTCATAACAGTGTTTAGGTAGTTGTTTGTCCATGTTCCCAATGTTTATACCTGAACAAGAAGGCCTAATACTAGAAACTACAAGAAAACATCAGTAATTCTGAAAAAATGACAATAATAGATGAGAACTCGCATAGAACATGTATAAAACACTTCTCCAACTGAGTTGTTTCTGTAGAAAAGGTATCTTAGATCCAGGAATTCCTCAATTCGAGTTTGGAGCACAGTAAACAGTGTATGAATCCTATGTTGTTTACTGAAAGGAGCCTAGAATGGTAAATGTGTGAAATTCAAGGAAGAATACACTTGAAATAGAGAAACAAACACATTAAGCAGCTTTGTAAAGCCTTACACTTCACTGAAATGTATCATTATACTCTATAACATAGTTCAGAGACAATGTTCCCGATCTTCTTCTATTCATAACAGTGTTCGGAAGTAGTTTGTATATGCGGGCTAAGCTTATATGTGGTCAAGAAGGCCTAATATAGGAAACTACATGACAACATGAATAATTCAGGGAAAAAGACAGTATATTGATGAGAACTCATTTAGCACAGGTGAAACTGATTCTCCAAGTCAGGTCCTAGTGTAGAAAAGGTATCTAAGATACAGGAAATCCTTAATTAGACCTAAGAGCACATTAGTGTATGAAACCAATGTTGTTTACTTAACGGAGCCTAGAATGGTAAATGTGTGAAATTCAAGGCAGAATCCAGTTGAAATAGAGGAACGAACACATTAAGCAGCGTTTTAAAGCCTTACACTTCACTGAAATGTATCATAGTCTATAACATAGTTGAAAGACAATGATCCTGAGCTTTCCAGGTTCATAACACTGTTTAGGTAGTTGTTTGTCCATGTTCCCACTGTTTATAGCTGGACAAGAAGGCCTAATGTTAGAAACTACAAGAAAACATCTGTAATTCTTGGAAAATGACAATAAGAGATGAGAACTCGCATAGAACATGTATAAAACACTTCTCCAATGAGTTGTTTGTTTAGAAAAGGTATCTTAGATCCAGGAATTCCTCAATTCAAGTTTGGAGCACAGTAAACAGTGTATGAATCCTATGTTGTTCACCGAAAGAAGCCTAGAATGGTAAATGTGTGAAATACATTTGAAATAGAGAAATAAACACATTAAGCAGCTTTGGAAAGCTTTACACTTCCCTGAAATGTATCTTTAAACTCTAGAAATAGTTGAGAGACAATGTTCCCCAGCTTTCCAGGTCGATAACAGTGTTTAGGTAGTTGTTTGTCCATGTTCCCAATGTTTATACCTGAACAAGAAGGCCTAATACTAGAAAGTACAAGAAAACATCAGTAATTCTGGGAAAATGACAATGAGAGATGAGAACTCGCATAGAACATGTATAAAACACTTCTCCAATGAGTTGTTTGTTTAGAAAAGGTATCTTAGATCCAGGAATTCCTCAATTCAAGTTGGGAGCACAGTAAACAGTGTATGAATCCTATGTTGTTTACTGAAAGGAGCCTAGGACGGTAAATGTGTGAAATTCAAGGCAGAATGCACTTGAAATAGAGAAACAAACACATTAAGCAGCGTTGTAAAGCCTTACACTTCACTGAAATGTATCATACTCTATAATATAGTTGAGAGATAATGTTCCCGAGCTTTCCAGGTTCATAGCAGTGTTTAGGTAGTTGTTTGTCCATGTTCCCAATGTTTATAGCTGGACAAGAAGGCCGAATGTTAGAAACTACATGAAAACATCAGTAATTCTGGGAAAACGACAACAATAGATGAGAACTCACATTGAACATGTATAAAACGCTTCTCCAACTGAGTTGTTCGTGTACAAAAGGTATCTTACTTCCAGGAATTCCTCAATTCGAGTTTAGAGCACATTAAACAGTGTATGAATCCTATGTTGTTTACTGAAAGGAGCCTAGAATGGTAAATGTGTGAAATACATTTGAAATAGAGAAATAAACACATTAAGCAGCTTTGGAAAGCTTTACACTTCACTGAAATGTATCTTTAAACTCTAGAAATAGTTGAGAGACAATGTTCCCCAGCTTTCCAGGTTCATAACAGTGTTTAGGTAGTTGTTTGTCCATGTTCCCAATGTTTATACCTGAACAAGAAGGCCTAATACTAGAAACTACAAGAAAACATCAGTAATTCTGAAAAAATGACAATAATAGATGAGAACTCGCATAGAACATGTATAAAACACTTCTCCAACTGAGTTGTTTCTGTAGAAAAGGTATCTTAGATCCAGGAATTCCTCAATTCGAGTTTGGAGCACAGTAAACAGTGTATGAATCCTATGTTGTTTACTGAAAGGAGCCTAGAATGGTAAATGTGTGAAATTCAAGGAAGAATACACTTGAAATAGAGAAACAAACACATTAAGCAGCTTTGTAAAGCCTTACACTTCACTGAAATGTATCATTATACTCTATAACATAGTTCAGAGACAATGTTCCCGATCTTCTTCTATTCATAACAGTGTTCGGAAGTAGTTTGTATATGCGGGCTAAGCTTATATGTGGCCAAGAAGGCCTAATATAGGAAACTACATGACAACATGAATAATTCAGGGAAAAAGACAGTATATTGATGAGAACTCATTTAGCACAGCTGAAACTGATTCTCCAAGTCAGGTCCTAGTGTAGAAAAGGTATCTAAGATACAGGAAATCCTTAATTAGACCTAAGAGCACATTAGTGTATGAAACCAATGTTGTTTACTTAACGGAGCCTAGAATGGTAAATGTGTGAAATTCAAGGCAGAATCCAGTTGAAATAGAGGAACGAACACATTAAGCAGCGTTTTAAAGCCTTACACTTCACTGAAATGTATCATAGTCTATAACATAGTTGAAAGACAATGATCCTGAGCTTTCCAGGTTCATAACACTGTTTAGGTAGTTGTTTGTCCATGTTCCCACTGTTTATAGCTGGACAAGAAGGCCTAATGTTAGAAACTACAAGAAAACATCAGTAATTCTTGGAAAATGACAATAAGAGATGAGAACTCGCATAGAACATGTATAAAACACTTCTCCAATGAGTTGTTTGTTTAGAAAAGGTATCTTAGATCCAGGAATTCCTCAATTCAAGTTTGGAGCACAGTAAACAGTGTATGAATCCTATGTTGTTCACCGAAAGAAGCCTAGAATGGTAAATGTGTGAAATACATTTGAAATAGAGAAATAAACACATTAAGCAGCTTTGGAAAGCTTTACACTTCCCTGAAATGTATCTTTAAACTCTAGAAATAGTTGAGAGACAATGTTCCCCAGCTTTCCAGGTCGATAACAGTGTTTAGGTAGTTGTTTGTCCATGTTCCCAATGTTTATACCTGAACAAGAAGGCCTAATACTAGAAAGTACAAGAAAACATCAGTAATTCTGGGAAAATGACAATGAGAGATGAGAACTCGCATAGAACATGTATAAAACACTTCTCCAATGAGTTGTTTGTTTAGAAAAGGTATCTTAGATCCAGGAATTCCTCAATTCAAGTTGGGAGCACAGTAAACAGTGTATGAATCCTATGTTGTTTACTGAAAGGAGCCTAGGACGGTAAATGTGTGAAATTCAAGGCAGAATGCACTTGAAATAGAGAAACAAACACATTAAGCAGCGTTGTAAAGCCTTACACTTCACTGAAATGTATCATACTCTATAATATAGTTGAGAGATAATGTTCCCGAGCTTTCCAGGTTCATAGCAGTGTTTAGGTAGTTGTTTGTCCATGTTCCCAATGTTTATAGCTGGACAAGAAGGCCGAATGTTAGAAACTACATGAAAACATCAGTAATTCTGGGAAAACGACAACAATAGATGAGAACTCACATTGAACATGTATAAAACGCTTCTCCAACTGAGTTGTTCGTGTACAAAAGGTATCTTACTTCCAGGAATTCCTCAATTCGAGTTTAGAGCACATTAAACAGTGTATGAATCCTATGTTGTTTACTGAAAGGAGCCTAGAATGGTAAATGTGTGAAATACATTTGAAATAGAGAAATAAACACATTAAGCAGCTTTGGAAAGCTTTACACTTCACTGAAATGTATCTTTAAACTCTAGAAATAGTTGAGAGACAATGTTCCCCAGCTTTCCAGGTTCATAACAGTGTTTAGGTAGTTGTTTGTCCATGTTCCCAATGTTTATACCTGAACAAGAAGGCCTAATACTAGAAACTACAAGAAAACATCAGTAATTCTGAAAAAATGACAATAATAGATGAGAACTCGCATAGAACATGTATAAAACACTTCTCCAACTGAGTTGTTTCTGTAGAAAAGGTATCTTAGATCCAGGAATTCCTCAATTCGAGTTTGGAGCACAGTAAACAGTGTATGAATCCTATGTTGTTTACTGAAAGGAGCCTAGAATGGTAAATGTGTGAAATTCAAGGAAGAATACACTTGAAATAGAGAAACAAACACATTAAGCAGCTTTGTAAAGCCTTACACTTCACTGAAATGTATCATTATACTCTATAACATAGTTCAGAGACAATGTTCCCGATCTTCTTCTATTCATAACAGTGTTCGGAAGTAGTTTGTATATGCGGGCTAAGCTTATATGTGGCCAAGAAGGCCTAATATAGGAAACTACATGACAACATGAATAATTCAGGGAAAAAGACAGTATATTGATGAGAACTCATTTAGCACAGCTGAAACTGATTCTCCAAGTCAGGTCCTAGTGTAGAAAAGGTATCTAAGATACAGGAAATCCTTAATTAGACCTAAGAGCACATTAGTGTATGAAACCAATGTTGTTTACTTAACGGAGCCTAGAATGGTAAATGTGTGAAATTCAAGGCAGAATCCAGTTGAAATAGAGGAACGAACACATTAAGCAGCGTTTTAAAGCCTTACACTTCACTGAAATGTATCATAGTCTATAACATAGTTGAAAGACAATGATCCTGAGCTTTCCAGGTTCATAACACTGTTTAGGTAGTTGTTTGTCCATGTTCCCACTGTTTATAGCTGGACAAGAAGGCCTAATGTTAGAAACTACAAGAAAACATCAGTAATTCTTGGAAAATGACAATAAGAGATGAGAACTCGCATAGAACATGTATAAAACACTTCTCCAATGAGTTGTTTGTTTAGAAAAGGTATCTTAGATCCAGGAATTCCTCAATTCAAGTTTGGAGCACAGTAAACAGTGTATGAATCCTATGTTGTTCACCGAAAGAAGCCTAGAATGGTAAATGTGTGAAATACATTTGAAATAGAGAAATAAACACATTAAGCAGCTTTGGAAAGCTTTACACTTCCCTGAAATGTATCTTTAAACTCTAGAAATAGTTGAGAGACAATGTTCCCCAGCTTTCCAGGTCGATAACAGTGTTTAGGTAGTTGTTTGTCCATGTTCCCAATGTTTATACCTGAACAAGAAGGCCTAATACTAGAAAGTACAAGAAAACATCAGTAATTCTGGGAAAATGACAATGAGAGATGAGAACTCGCATAGAACATGTATAAAACACTTCTCCAATGAGTTGTTTGTTTAGAAAAGGTATCTTAGATCCAGGAATTCCTCAATTCAAGTTGGGAGCACAGTAAACAGTGTATGAATCCTATGTTGTTTACTGAAAGGAGCCTAGGACGGTAAATGTGTGAAATTCAAGGCAGAATGCACTTGAAATAGAGAAACAAACACATTAAGCAGCGTTGTAAAGCCTTACACTTCACTGAAATGTATCATACTCTATAATATAGTTGAGAGATAATGTTCCCGAGCTTTCCAGGTTCATAGCAGTGTTTAGGTAGTTGTTTGTCCATGTTCCCAATGTTTATAGCTGGACAAGAAGGCCGAATGTTAGAAACTACATGAAAACATCAGTAATTCTGGGAAAACGACAACAATAGATGAGAACTCACATTGAACATGTATAAAACGCTTCTCCAACTGAGTTGTTCGTGTACAAAAGGTATCTTACTTCCAGGAATTCCTCAATTCGAGTTTAGAGCACATTAAACAGTGTATGAATCCTATGTTGTTTACTGAAAGGAGCCTAGAATGGTAAATGTGTGAAATACATTTGAAATAGAGAAATAAACACATTAAGCAGCTTTGGAAAGCTTTACACTTCACTGAAATGTATCTTTAAACTCTAGAAATAGTTGAGAGACAATGTTCCCCAGCTTTCCAGGTTCATAACAGTGTTTAGGTAGTTGTTTGTCCATGTTCCCAATGTTTATACCTGAACAAGAAGGCCTAATACTAGAAACTACAAGAAAACATCAGTAATTCTGAAAAAATGACAATAATAGATGAGAACTCGCATAGAACATGTATAAAACACTTCTCCAACTGAGTTGTTTCTGTAGAAAAGGTATCTTAGATCCAGGAATTCCTCAATTCGAGTTTGGAGCACAGTAAACAGTGTATGAATCCTATGTTGTTTACTGAAAGGAGCCTAGAATGGTAAATGTGTGAAATTCAAGGAAGAATACACTTGAAATAGAGAAACAAACACATTAAGCAGCTTTGTAAAGCCTTACACTTCACTGAAATGTATCATTATACTCTATAACATAGTTCAGAGACAATGTTCCCGATCTTCTTCTATTCATAACAGTGTTCGGAAGTAGTTTGTATATGCGGGCTAAGCTTATATGTGGCCAAGAAGGCCTAATATAGGAAACTACATGACAACATGAATAATTCAGGGAAAAAGACAGTATATTGATGAGAACTCATTTAGCACAGCTGAAACTGATTCTCCAAGTCAGGTCCTAGTGTAGAAAAGGTATCTAAGATACAGGAAATCCTTAATTAGACCTAAGAGCACATTAGTGTATGAAACCAATGTTGTTTACTTAACGGAGCCTAGAATGGTAAATGTGTGAAATTCAAGGCAGAATCCAGTTGAAATAGAGGAACGAACACATTAAGCAGCGTTTTAAAGCCTTACACTTCACTGAAATGTATCATAGTCTATAACATAGTTGAAAGACAATGATCCTGAGCTTTCCAGGTTCATAACACTGTTTAGGTAGTTGTTTGTCCATGTTCCCACTGTTTATAGCTGGACAAGAAGGCCTAATGTTAGAAACTACAAGAAAACATCAGTAATTCTTGGAAAATGACAATAAGAGATGAGAACTCGCATAGAACATGTATAAAACACTTCTCCAATGAGTTGTTTGTTTAGAAAAGGTATCTTAGATCCAGGAATTCCTCAATTCAAGTTTGGAGCACAGTAAACAGTGTATGAATCCTATGTTGTTCACCGAAAGAAGCCTAGAATGGTAAATGTGTGAAATACATTTGAAATAGAGAAATAAACACATTAAGCAGCTTTGGAAAGCTTTACACTTCCCTGAAATGTATCTTTAAACTCTAGAAATAGTTGAGAGACAATGTTCCCCAGCTTTCCAGGTCGATAACAGTGTTTAGGTAGTTGTTTGTCCATGTTCCCAATGTTTATACCTGAACAAGAAGGCCTAATACTAGAAAGTACAAGAAAACATCAGTAATTCTGGGAAAATGACAATGAGAGATGAGAACTCGCATAGAACATGTATAAAACACTTCTCCAATGAGTTGTTTGTTTAGAAAAGGTATCTTAGATCCAGGAATTCCTCAATTCAAGTTGGGAGCACAGTAAACAGTGTATGAATCCTATGTTGTTTACTGAAAGGAGCCTAGGACGGTAAATGTGTGAAATTCAAGGCAGAATGCACTTGAAATAGAGAAACAAACACATTAAGCAGCGTTGTAAAGCCTTACACTTCACTGAAATGTATCATACTCTATAATATAGTTGAGAGATAATGTTCCCGAGCTTTCCAGGTTCATAGCAGTGTTTAGGTAGTTGTTTGTCCATGTTCCCAATGTTTATAGCTGGACAAGAAGGCCGAATGTTAGAAACTACATGAAAACATCAGTAATTCTGGGAAAACGACAACAATAGATGAGAACTCACATTGAACATGTATAAAACGCTTCTCCAACTGAGTTGTTCGTGTACAAAAGGTATCTTACTTCCAGGAATTCCTCAATTCGAGTTTAGAGCACATTAAACAGTGTATGAATCCTATGTTGTTTACTGAAAGGAGCCTAGAATGGTAAATGTGTGAAATACATTTGAAATAGAGAAATAAACACATTAAGCAGCTTTGGAAAGCTTTACACTTCACTGAAATGTATCTTTAAACTCTAGAAATAGTTGAGAGACAATGTTCCCCAGCTTTCCAGGTTCATAACAGTGTTTAGGTAGTTGTTTGTCCATGTTCCCAATGTTTATACCTGAACAAGAAGGCCTAATACTAGAAACTACAAGAAAACATCAGTAATTCTGAAAAAATGACAATAATAGATGAGAACTCGCATAGAACATGTATAAAACACTTCTCCAACTGAGTTGTTTCTGTAGAAAAGGTATCTTAGATCCAGGAATTCCTCAATTCGAGTTTGGAGCACAGTAAACAGTGTATGAATCCTATGTTGTTTACTGAAAGGAGCCTAGAATGGTAAATGTGTGAAATTCAAGGAAGAATACACTTGAAATAGAGAAACAAACACATTAAGCAGCTTTGTAAAGCCTTACACTTCACTGAAATGTATCATTATACTCTATAACATAGTTCAGAGACAATGTTCCCGATCTTCTTCTATTCATAACAGTGTTCGGAAGTAGTTTGTATATGCGGGCTAAGCTTATATGTGGCCAAGAAGGCCTAATATAGGAAACTACATGACAACATGAATAATTCAGGGAAAAAGACAGTATATTGATGAGAACTCATTTAGCACAGCTGAAACTGATTCTCCAAGTCAGGTCCTAGTGTAGAAAAGGTATCTAAGATACAGGAAATCCTTAATTAGACCTAAGAGCACATTAGTGTATGAAACCAATGTTGTTTACTTAACGGAGCCTAGAATGGTAAATGTGTGAAATTCAAGGCAGAATCCAGTTGAAATAGAGGAACGAACACATTAAGCAGCGTTTTAAAGCCTTACACTTCACTGAAATGTATCATAGTCTATAACATAGTTGAAAGACAATGATCCTGAGCTTTCCAGGTTCATAACACTGTTTAGGTAGTTGTTTGTCCATGTTCCCACTGTTTATAGCTGGACAAGAAGGCCTAATGTTAGAAACTACAAGAAAACATCAGTAATTCTGGGAAAATGACAATAAGAGATGAGAACTCGCATAGAACATGTATAAAACACTTCTCCAATGAGTTGTTTGTTTAGAAAAGGTATCTTAGATCCAGGAATTCCTCAATTCAAGTTTGGAGCACAGTAAACAGTGTATGAATCCTATGTTGTTCACCGAAAGAAGCCTAGAATGGTAAATGTGTGAAATACATTTGAAATAGAGAAATAAACACATTAAGCAGCTTTGGAAAGCTTTACACTTCCCTGAAATGTATCTTTAAACTCTAGAAATAGTTGAGAGACAATGTTCCCCAGCTTTCCAGGTCGATAACAGTGTTTAGGTAGTTGTTTGTCCATGTTCCCAATGTTTATACCTGAACAAGAAGGCCTAATACTAGAAAGTACAAGAAAACATCAGTAATTCTGGGAAAATGACAATGAGAGATGAGAACTCGCATAGAACATGTATAAAACACTTCTCCAATGAGTTGTTTGTTTAGAAAAGGTATCTTAGATCCAGGAATTCCTCAATTCAAGTTGGGAGCACAGTAAACAGTGTATGAATCCTATGTTGTTTACTGAAAGGAGCCTAGGACGGTAAATGTGTGAAATTCAAGGCAGAATGCACTTGAAATAGAGAAACAAACACATTAAGCAGCGTTGTAAAGCCTTACACTTCACTGAAATGTATCATACTCTATAATATAGTTGAGAGATAATGTTCCCGAGCTTTCCAGGTTCATAGCAGTGTTTAGGTAGTTGTTTGTCCATGTTCCCAATGTTTATAGCTGGACAAGAAGGCCGAATGTTAGAAACTACATGAAAACATCAGGAATTCTGGGAAAACGACAACAATAGATGAGAACTCACATTGAACATGTATAAAACGCTTCTCCAACTGAGTTGTTCGTGTACAAAAGGTATCTTACTTCCAGGAATTCCTCAATTCGAGTTTAGAGCACATTAAACAGTGTATGAATCCTATGTTGTTTACTGAAAGGAGCCTAGAATGGTAAATGTGTGAAATACATTTGAAATAGAGAAATAAACACATTAAGCAGCTTTGGAAAGCTTTACACTTCACTGAAATGTATCTTTAAACTCTAGAAATAGTTGAGAGACAATGTTCCCCAGCTTTCCAGGTTCATAATAGTGTTTAGGTAGTTGTTTGTCCATGTTCCCAATGTTTATACCTGAACAAGAAGGCCTAATACTAGAAAGTACAAGAAAACATCAGTAATTCTGGGAAAATGACAATGAGAGATGAGAACTCGCATAGAACATGTATAAAACACTTCTCCAATGAGTTGTTTGTTTAGAAAAGGTATCTTAGATCCAGGAATTCCTCAATTCAAGTTGGGAGCACAGTAAACAGTGTATGAATCCTATGTTGTTTACTGAAAGGAGCCTAGGACGGTAAATGTGTGAAATTCAAGGCAGAATGCACTTGAAATAGAGAAACAAACACATTAAGCAGCGTTGTAAAGCCTTACACTTCACTGAAATGTATCATACTCTATAATATAGTTGAGAGATAATGTTCCCGAGCTTTCCAGGTTCATAGCAGTGTTTAGGTAGTTGTTTGTCCATGTTCCCAATGTTTATAGCTGGACAAGAAGGCCGAATGTTAGAAACTACATGAAAACATCAGTAATTCTGGGAAAACGACAACAATAGATGAGAACTCACATTGAACATGTATAAAACGCTTCTCCAACTGAGTTGTTCGTGTACAAAAGGTATCTTACTTCCAGGAATTCCTCAATTCGAGTTTAGAGCACATTAAACAGTGTATGAATCCTATGTTGTTTACTGAAAGGAGCCTAGAATGGTAAATGTGTGAAATACATTTGAAATAGAGAAATAAACACATTAAGCAGCTTTGGAAAGCTTTACACTTCACTGAAATGTATCTTTAAACTCTAGAAATAGTTGAGAGACAATGTTCCCCAGCTTTCCAGGTTCATAACAGTGTTTAGGTAGTTGTTTGTCCATGTTCCCAATGTTTATACCTGAACAAGAAGGCCTAATACTAGAAACTACAAGAAAACATCAGTAATTCTGAAAAAATGACAATAATAGATGAGAACTCGCATAGAACATGTATAAAACACTTCTCCAACTGAGTTGTTTCTGTAGAAAAGGTATCTTAGATCCAGGAATTCCTCAATTCGAGTTTGGAGCACAGTAAACAGTGTATGAATCCTATGTTGTTTACTGAAAGGAGCCTAGAATGGTAAATGTGTGAAATTCAAGGAAGAATACACTTGAAATAGAGAAACAAACACATTAAGCAGCTTTGTAAAGCCTTACACTTCACTGAAATGTATCATTATACTCTATAACATAGTTCAGAGACAATGTTCCCGATCTTCTTCTATTCATAACAGTGTTCGGAAGTAGTTTGTATATGCGGGCTAAGCTTATATGTGGCCAAGAAGGCCTAATATAGGAAACTACATGACAACATGAATAATTCAGGGAAAAAGACAGTATATTGATGAGAACTCATTTAGCACAGCTGAAACTGATTCTCCAAGTCAGGTCCTAGTGTAGAAAAGGTATCTAAGATACAGGAAATCCTTAATTAGACCTAAGAGCACATTAGTGTATGAAACCAATGTTGTTTACTTAACGGAGCCTAGAATGGTAAATGTGTGAAATTCAAGGCAGAATCCAGTTGAAATAGAGGAACGAACACATTAAGCAGCGTTTTAAAGCCTTACACTTCACTGAAATGTATCATAGTCTATAACATAGTTGAAAGACAATGATCCTGAGCTTTCCAGGTTCATAACACTGTTTAGGTAGTTGTTTGTCCATGTTCCCACTGTTTATAGCTGGACAAGAAGGCCTAATGTTAGAAACTACAAGAAAACATCAGTAATTCTGGGAAAATGACAATAAGAGATGAGAACTCGCATAGAACATGTATAAAACACTTCTCCAATGAGTTGTTTGTTTAGAAAAGGTATCTTAGATCCAGGAATTCCTCAATTCAAGTTTGGAGCACAGTAAACAGTGTATGAATCCTATGTTGTTCACCGAAAGAAGCCTAGAATGGTAAATGTGTGAAATACATTTGAAATAGAGAAATAAACACATTAAGCAGCTTTGGAAAGCTTTACACTTCCCTGAAATGTATCTTTAAACTCTAGAAATAGTTGAGAGACAATGTTCCCCAGCTTTCCAGGTCGATAACAGTGTTTAGGTAGTTGTTTGTCCATGTTCCCAATGTTTATACCTGAACAAGAAGGCCTAATACTAGAAAGTACAAGAAAACATCAGTAATTCTGGGAAAATGACAATGAGAGATGAGAACTCGCATAGAACATGTATAAAACACTTCTCCAATGAGTTGTTTGTTTAGAAAAGGTATCTTAGATCCAGGAATTCCTCAATTCAAGTTGGGAGCACAGTAAACAGTGTATGAATCCTATGTTGTTTACTGAAAGGAGCCTAGGACGGTAAATGTGTGAAATTCAAGGCAGAATGCACTTGAAATAGAGAAACAAACACATTAAGCAGCGTTGTAAAGCCTTACACTTCACTGAAATGTATCATACTCTATAATATAGTTGAGAGATAATGTTCCCGAGCTTTCCAGGTTCATAGCAGTGTTTAGGTAGTTGTTTGTCCATGTTCCCAATGTTTATAGCTGGACAAGAAGGCCGAATGTTAGAAACTACATGAAAACATCAGGAATTCTGGGAAAACGACAACAATAGATGAGAACTCACATTGAACATGTATAAAACGCTTCTCCAACTGAGTTGTTCGTGTACAAAAGGTATCTTACTTCCAGGAATTCCTCAATTCGAGTTTAGAGCACATTAAACAGTGTATGAATCGTATGTTGTTTACTGAAAGGAGCCTAGAATGGTAAATGTGTGAAATACATTTGAAATAGAGAAATAAACACATTAAGCAGCTTTGGAAAGCTTTACACTTCACTGAAATGTATCTTTAAACTCTAGAAATAGTTGAGAGACAATGTTCCCCAGCTTTCCAGGTTCATAATAGTGTTTAGGTAGTTGTTTGTCCATGTTCCCAATGTTTATACCTGAACAAGAAGGCCTAATACTAGAAACTACAAGAAAACATCAGTAATTCTGAAAAAATGACAATAATAGATGAGAACTCGCATAGAACATGTATAAAACACTTCTCCAACTGAGTTGTTTCTGTAGAAAAGGTATCTTAGATCCAGGAATTCCTCAATTCGAGTTTGGAGCACAGTAAACAGTGTATGAATCCTATGTTGTTTACTGAAAGGAGCCTAGAATGGTAAATGTGTGAAATTCAAGGAAGAATACACTTGAAATAGAGAAACAAACACATTAAGCAGCTTTGTAAAGCCTTACACTTCACTGAAATGTATCATTATACTCTATAACATAGTTCAGAGACAATGTTCCCGATCTTCTTCTATTCATAACAGTGTTCGGAAGTAGTTTGTATATGCGGGCTAAGCTTATATGTGGCCAAGAAGGCCTAATATAGGAAACTACATGACAACATGAATAATTCAGGGAAAAAGACAGTATATTGATGAGAACTCATTTAGCACAGCTGAAACTGATTCTCCAAGTCAGGTCCTAGTGTAGAAAAGGTATCTAAGATACAGGAAATCCTTAATTAGACCTAAGAGCACATTAGTGTATGAAACCAATGTTGTTTACTTAACGGAGCCTAGAATGGTAAATGTGTGAAATTCAAGGCAGAATCCACTTGAAATAGAGGAACGAACACATTAAGCAGCGTTGTAAAGCCTTACACTTCACTGAAATGTATCATACTCTATAACATAGTTGAAAGACAATGATCCCGAGCTTTCCAGGTTCATAACACTGTTTAGGTAGTTGTTTGTCCATGTTCCCACTGTTTATAGCTGGACAAGAAGGCCTAATGTTAGAAACTACAAGAAAACATCAGTAATTCTGGGAAAATGACAATAAGAGATGAGAACTCGCATAGAACATGTATAAAACACTTCTCCAATGAGTTGTTTGTTTAGAAAAGGTATCTTAGATCCAGGAATTCCTCAATTCAAGTTTGGAGCACAGTAAACAGTGTATGAATCCTATGTTGTTCACCGAAAGAAGCCTAGAATGGTAAATGTGTGAAATACATTTGAAATAGAGAAATAAACACATTAAGCAGCTTTGGAAAGCTTTACACTTCCCTGAAATGTATCTTTAAACTCTAGAAATAGTTGAGAGACAATGTTCCCCAGCTTTCCAGGTCGATAACAGTGTTTAGGTAGTTGTTTTTCCATGTTCCCAATGTTTATACCTGAACAAGAAGGCCTAATACTAGAAAGTACAAGAAAACATCAGTAATTCTGGGAAAATGACAATGAGAGATGAGAACTCGCATAGAACATGTATAAAACACTTCTCCAATGAGTTGTTTGTTTAGAAAAGGTATCTTAGATCCAGGAATTCCTCAATTCAAGTTGGGAGCACAGTAAACAGTGTATGAATCCTATGTTGTTTACTGAAAGGAGCCTAGGACGGTAAATGTGTGAAATTCAAGGCAGAATGCACTTGAAATAGAGAAACAAACTCATTAAGCAGCGTTGTAAAGCCTTACACTTCACTGAAATGTATCATACTCTATAATAATTGAGAGATAATGTTCCCGAGCTTTCCAGGTTCATAGCAGTGTTTAGGTAGTTGTTTGTCCATGTTCCCAATGTTTATAGCTGGACAAGAAGGCCGAATGTTAGAAACTACATGAAAACATCAGGAATTCTGGGAAAACGACAACAATAGATGAGAACTCACATTGAACATGTATAAAACGCTTCTCCAACTGAGTTGTTCGTGTACAAAAGGTATCTTACTTCCAGGAATTCCTCAATTCGAGTTTAGAGCACATTAAACAGTGTATGAATCCTATGTTGTTTACTGAAAGGAGCCTAGAATGGTAAATGTGTGAAATACATTTGAAATAGAGAAATAAACACATTAAGCAGCTTTGGAAAGCTTTACACTTCACTGAAATGTATCTTTAAACTCTAGAAATAGTTGAGAGACAATGTTCCCCAGCTTTCCAGGTTCATAATAGTGTTTAGGTAGTTGTTTGTCCATGTTCCCAATGTTTATACCTGAACAAGAAGGCCTAATACTAGAAAGTACAAGAAAACATCAGTAATTCTGGGAAAATGACAATGAGAGATGAGAACTCGCATAGAACATGTATAAAACACTTCTCCAATGAGTTGTTTGTTTAGAAAAGGTATCTTAGATCCAGGAATTCCTCAATTCAAGTTGGGAGCACAGTAAACAGTGTATGAATCCTATGTTGTTTACTGAAAGGAGCCTAGGACGGTAAATGTGTGAAATTCAAGGCAGAATGCACTTGAAATAGAGAAACAAACACATTAAGCAGCGTTGTAAAGCCTTACACTTCACTGAAATGTATCATACTCTATAATATAGTTGAGAGATAATGTTCCCGAGCTTTCCAGGTTCATAGCAGTGTTTAGGTAGTTGTTTGTCCATGTTCCCAATGTTTATAGCTGGACAAGAAGGCCGAATGTTAGAAACTACATGAAAACATCAGTAATTCTGGGAAAACGACAACAATAGATGAGAACTCACATTGAACATGTATAAAACGCTTCTCCAACTGAGTTGTTCGTGTACAAAAGGTATCTTAGTTCCAGGAATTCCTCAATTCGAGTTTAGAGCACATTAAACAGTGTATGAATCCTATGTTGTTTACTGAAAGGAGCCTAGAATGGTAAATGTGTGAAATACATTTGAAATAGAGAAATAAACACATTAAGCAGCTTTGGAAAGCTTTACACTTCACTGAAATGTATCTTTAAACTCTAGAAATAGTTGAGAGACAATGTTCCCCAGCTTTCCAGGTTCATAACAGTGTTTAGGTAGTTGTTTGTCCATGTTCCCAATGTTTATACCTGAACAAGAAGGCCTAATACTAGAAACTACAAGAAAACATCAGTAATTCTGAAAAAATGACAATAATAGATGAGAACTCGCATAGAACATGTATAAAACACTTCTCCAACTGAGTTGTTTCTGTAGAAAAGGTATCTTAGATCCAGGAATTCCTCAATTCGAGTTTGGAGCACAGTAAACAGTGTATGAATCCTATGTTGTTTACTGAAAGGAGCCTAGAATGGTAAATGTGTGAAATTCAAGGAAGAATACACTTGAAATAGAGAAACAAACACATTAAGCAGCTTTGTAAAGCCTTACACTTCACTGAAATGTATCATTATACTCTATAACATAGTTCAGAGACAATGTTCCCGATCTTCTTCTATTCATAACAGTGTTCGGAAGTAGTTTGTATATGCGGGCTAAGCTTATATGTGGCCAAGAAGGCCTAATATAGGAAACTACATGACAACATGAATAATTCAGGGAAAAAGACAGTATATTGATGAGAACTCATTTAGCACAGCTGAAACTGATTCTCCAAGTCAGGTCCTAGTGTAGAAAAGGTATCTAAGATACAGGAAATCCTTAATTAGACCTAAGAGCACATTAGTGTATGAAACCAATGTTGTTTACTTAACGGAGCCTAGAATGGTAAATGTGTGAAATTCAAGGCAGAATCCAGTTGAAATAGAGGAACGAACACATTAAGCAGCGTTTTAAAGCCTTACACTTCACTGAAATGTATCATAGTCTATAACATAGTTGAAAGACAATGATCCTGAGCTTTCCAGGTTCATAACACTGTTTAGGTAGTTGTTTGTCCATGTTCCCACTGTTTATAGCTGGACAAGAAGGCCTAATGTTAGAAACTACAAGAAAACATCAGTAATTCTGGGAAAATGACAATAAGAGATGAGAACTCGCATAGAACATGTATAAAACACTTCTCCAATGAGTTGTTTGTTTAGAAAAGGTATCTTAGATCCAGGAATTCCTCAATTCAAGTTTGGAGCACAGTAAACAGTGTATGAATCCTATGTTGTTCACCGAAAGAAGCCTAGAATGGTAAATGTGTGAAATACATTTGAAATAGAGAAATAAACACATTAAGCAGCTTTGGAAAGCTTTACACTTCCCTGAAATGTATCTTTAAACTCTAGAAATAGTTGAGAGACAATGTTCCCCAGCTTTCCAGGTCGATAACAGTGTTTAGGTAGTTGTTTGTCCATGTTCCCAATGTTTATACCTGAACAAGAAGGCCTAATACTAGAAAGTACAAGAAAACATCAGTAATTCTGGGAAAATGACAATGAGAGATGAGAACTCGCATAGAACATGTATAAAACACTTCTCCAATGAGTTGTTTGTTTAGAAAAGGTATCTTAGATCCAGGAATTCCTCAATTCAAGTTGGGAGCACAGTAAACAGTGTATGAATCCTATGTTGTTTACTGAAAGGAGCCTAGGACGGTAAATGTGTGAAATTCAAGGCAGAATGCACTTGAAATAGAGAAACAAACACATTAAGCAGCGTTGTAAAGCCTTACACTTCACTGAAATGTATCATACTCTATAATATAGTTGAGAGATAATGTTCCCGAGCTTTCCAGGTTCATAGCAGTGTTTAGGTAGTTGTTTGTCCATGTTCCCAATGTTTATAGCTGGACAAGAAGGCCGAATGTTAGAAACTACATGAAAACATCAGGAATTCTGGGAAAACGACAACAATAGATGAGAACTCACATTGAACATGTATAAAACGCTTCTCCAACTGAGTTGTTCGTGTACAAAAGGTATCTTACTTCCAGGAATTCCTCAATTCGAGTTTAGAGCACATTAAACAGTGTATGAATCGTATGTTGTTTACTGAAAGGAGCCTAGAATGGTAAATGTGTGAAATACATTTGAAATAGAGAAATAAACACATTAAGCAGCTTTGGAAAGCTTTACACTTCACTGAAATGTATCTTTAAACTCTAGAAATAGTTGAGAGACAATGTTCCCCAGCTTTCCAGGTTCATAATAGTGTTTAGGTAGTTGTTTGTCCATGTTCCCAATGTTTATACCTGAACAAGAAGGCCTAATACTAGAAACTACAAGAAAACATCAGTAATTCTGAAAAAATGACAATAATAGATGAGAACTCGCATAGAACATGTATAAAACACTTCTCCAACTGAGTTGTTTCTGTAGAAAAGGTATCTTAGATCCAGGAATTCCTCAATTCGAGTTTGGAGCACAGTAAACAGTGTATGAATCCTATGTTGTTTACTGAAAGGAGCCTAGAATGGTAAATGTGTGAAATTCAAGGAAGAATACACTTGAAATAGAGAAACAAACACATTAAGCAGCTTTGTAAAGCCTTACACTTCACTGAAATGTATCATTATACTCTATAACATAGTTCAGAGACAATGTTCCCGATCTTCTTCTATTCATAACAGTGTTCGGAAGTAGTTTGTATATGCGGGCTAAGCTTATATGTGGCCAAGAAGGCCTAATATAGGAAACTACATGACAACATGAATAATTCAGGGAAAAAGACAGTATATTGATGAGAACTCATTTAGCACAGCTGAAACTGATTCTCCAAGTCAGGTCCTAGTGTAGAAAAGGTATCTAAGATACAGGAAATCCTTAATTAGACCTAAGAGCACATTAGTGTATGAAACCAATGTTGTTTACTTAACGGAGCCTAGAATGGTAAATGTGTGAAATTCAAGGCAGAATCCACTTGAAATAGAGGAACGAACACATTAAGCAGCGTTGTAAAGCCTTACACTTCACTGAAATGTATCATACTCTATAACATAGTTGAAAGACAATGATCCCGAGCTTTCCAGGTTCATAACACTGTTTAGGTAGTTGTTTGTCCATGTTCCCACTGTTTATAGCTGGACAAGAAGGCCTAATGTTAGAAACTACAAGAAAACATCAGTAATTCTGGGAAAATGACAATAAGAGATGAGAACTCGCATAGAACATGTATAAAACACTTCTCCAATGAGTTGTTTGTTTAGAAAAGGTATCTTAGATCCAGGAATTCCTCAATTCAAGTTTGGAGCACAGTAAACAGTGTATGAATCCTATGTTGTTCACCGAAAGAAGCCTAGAATGGTAAATGTGTGAAATACATTTGAAATAGAGAAATAAACACATTAAGCAGCTTTGGAAAGCTTTACACTTCCCTGAAATGTATCTTTAAACTCTAGAAATAGTTGAGAGACAATGTTCCCCAGCTTTCCAGGTCGATAACAGTGTTTAGGTAGTTGTTTTTCCATGTTCCCAATGTTTATACCTGAACAAGAAGGCCTAATACTAGAAAGTACAAGAAAACATCAGTAATTCTGGGAAAATGACAATGAGAGATGAGAACTCGCATAGAACATGTATAAAACACTTCTCCAATGAGTTGTTTGTTTAGAAAAGGTATCTTAGATCCAGGAATTCCTCAATTCAAGTTGGGAGCACAGTAAACAGTGTATGAATCCTATGTTGTTTACTGAAAGGAGCCTAGGACGGTAAATGTGTGAAATTCAAGGCAGAATGCACTTGAAATAGAGAAACAAACTCATTAAGCAGCGTTGTAAAGCCTTACACTTCACTGAAATGTATCATACTCTATAATAATTGAGAGATAATGTTCCCGAGCTTTCCAGGTTCATAGCAGTGTTTAGGTAGTTGTTTGTCCATGTTCCCAATGTTTATAGCTGGACAAGAAGGCCGAATGTTAGAAACTACAAGAAAACATCAGTAATTCTGGGAAAACGACAACAATAGATGAGAACTCACATTGAACATGTATAAAACGCTTCTCCAACTGAGTTGTTCGTGTACAAAAGGTATCTTAGTTCCAGGAATTCCTCAATTCGAGTTTAGAGCACATTAAACAGTGTATGAATCGTATGTTGTTTACTGAAAGGAGCCTAGAATGGTAAATGTGTGAAATACACTTGAAATAGAGAAATAAACACATTAAGCAGCTTTGGAAAGCTTTACACTTCACTGAAATGTATCTTTAAACTCTAGAAATAGTTGAGAGACAATGTTCCCCAGCTTTCCAGGTTCATAACAGTGTTTAGGTAGTTGTTTGTCCATGTTCCCAATGTTTATACCTGAACAAGAAGGCCTAATACTAGAAACTACAAGAAAACATCAGTAATTCTGGGAAAATGACAATAAGAGATGAGAACTCGCATAGAACATGTATAAAACACTTCTCCAACTGAGTTGTTTCTGTAGAAGAGGTATCTTAGATCCAGGAATTCCTCAATTCGAGTTTGGAGCACAGTAAACAGTGTATGAATCCTATGTTGTTTACTGAAAGGAGCCTAGAATGGTAAATGTGTGAAATTCAAGGAGGAATACACTTGAAATAGAGAAACAAACACATTAAGCAGCTTTGTAAAGCCTTACACTTCACTGAAATGTATCATTATACTCTATAACATAATTCAGAGACAATGTTCCCGATCTTCTTCTCTTCATAACAGTGTTTGGAAGTAGTTTGTATATGCGGGCTAAGCTTATATGTGGCCAAGAAGGCCTAATATAGGAAACTACATTACAACATGAATAATTCAGGGAAAAAGACAGTATATTGATGAGAACTCATTTAGCACAGCTGAAACTGATTCTCCAAGTCAGGTCCTAGTGTAGAAAAGGTATCTAAGATACAGGAAATCCTTAATTAGACCTAAGAGCACATTAGTGTATGAAACCAATGTTGTTTACTTAACGGAGCCTAGAATGGTAAATGTGTGAAATTCAAGGCAGAATCCAGTTGAAATAGAGGAACGAACACATTAAGCAGCGTTTTAAAGCCTTACACTTCACTGAACTGTATCATAGTCTATAACATAGTTGAAAGACAATGATCCCGAGCTTTCCAGGTTCATAACACTGTTTAGGTAGTTGTTTGTCCATGTTCCCACTGTTTATAGCTGGACAAGAAGGCCTAATGTTAGAAACTACAAGAAAACATCAGTAATTCTGGGAAAATGACAATAAGAGATGAGAACTCGCATAGAACATGTATAAAACACTTCTCCAATGAGTTGTTTGTTTAGAAAAGGTATCTTAGATCCAGGAATTCCTCAATTCAAGTTTGGAGCACAGTAAACAGTGTATGAATCCTATGTTGTTCACCGAAAGAAGCCTAGAATGCTAAATGTGTGAAATACATTTGAAATAGAGAAATAAACACATTAAGCAGCTTTGGAAAGCTTTACACTTCCCTGAAATGTATCTTTAAACTCTAGAAATAGTTGAGAGACAATGTTCCCCAGCTTTCCAGGTCGATAACAGTGTTTAGGTAGTTGTTTTTCCATGTTCCCAATGTTTATACCTGAACAAGAAGGCCTAATACTAGAAAGTACAAGAAAACATCAGTAATTCTGGTAAAATGACAATGAGAGATGAGAACTCGCATAGAACATGTATAAAACACTTCTCCAATGAGTTGTTTGTTTAGAAAAGGTATCTTAGATCCAGGAATTCCTCAATTCAAGTTGGGAGCACAGTAAACAGTGTATGAATCCTATGTTGTTTACTGAAAGGAGCCTAGGACGGTAAATGTGTGAAATTCAAGGCAGAATGCACTTGAAATAGAGAAACAAACTCATTAAGCAGCGTTGTAAAGCCTTACACTTCACTGAAATGTATCATACTCTATAATAATTGAGAGATAATGTTCCCGAGCTTTCCAGGTTCATAGCCGTGTTTAGGTAGTTGTTTGTCCATGTTCCCAATGTTTATCGCTGGACAAGAAGGCCGAATGTTAGAAACTACAAGAAAACATCAGTAATTCTGGGAAAACGACAACAATAGATGAGAACTCACATTGAACATGTATAAAACGCTTCTCCAACTGAGTTGTTCGTGTACAAAAGGTATCTTAGTTCCAGGAATTCCTCAATTCGAGTTTAGAGCACATTAAACAGTGTATGAATCGTATGTTGTTTACTGAAAGGAGCCTAGAATGGTAAATGTGTGAAATACACTTGAAATAGAGAAATAAACACATTAAGCAGCTTTGGAAAGCTTTACACTTCAATGAAATGTATCTTTAAACTCTAGAAATAGTTGAGAGACAATGTTCCCCAGCTTTCCAGGTTCATAACAGTGTTTAGGTAGTTGTTTGTCCATGTTCCCAATGTTTATACCTGAACAAGAAGGCCTAATACTAGAAACTACAAGAAAACATCAGTAATTCTGGGAAAATGACAATAAGAGATGAGAACTCGCATAGAACATGTATAAAACACTTCTCCAACTGAGTTGTTTCTGTAGAAGAGGTATCTTAGATCCAGGAATTCCTCAATTCGAGTTTGGAGCACAGTAAACAGTGTATGAATCCTATGTTGTTTACTGAAAGGAGCCTAGAATGGTAAATGTGTGAAATTCAAGGAGGAATACACTTGAAATAGAGAAACAAACACATTAAGCAGCTTTGTAAAGCCTTACACTTCACTGAAATGTATCATTATACTCTATAACATAGTTCAGAGACAATGTTCCCGATCTTCTTCTCTTCATAACAGTGTTTGGAAGTAGTTTGTATATGCGGGCTAAGCTTATATGTGGCCAAGAAGGCCTAATATAGGAAACTACATGACAACATGAATAATTCAGGGAAAAAGACAGTATATTGATGAGAACTCATTTAGCACAGCTGAGACTGATTCTCCAAGTCAGGTCCTAGTGTAGAAAAGGTATCTAAGATACAGGAAATCCTTAATTAGACCTAAGAGCACATTAGTGTATGAAACCAATGTTGTTTACTTAACGGAGCCTAGAATGGTAAATTTGTGAAATTCAAGGCAGAATCCACTTGAAATAGAGGAACGAACACATTAAGCAGCGTTGTAAAGCCTTACACTTCACTGAAATGTATCATACTCTATAACATAGTTGAAAGACAATGATCCCGAGCTTTCCAGGTTCATAACACTGTTTAGGTAGTTGTTTGTCCATGTTCCCACTGTTTATAGCTGGACAAGAAGGCCTAATGTTAGAAACTACAAGAAAACATCAGTAATTCTGGGAAAATGACAATAAGAGATGAGAACTCGCATAGAACATGTATAAAACACTTCTCCAATGAGTGGTTTGTTTAGAAAAGGTATCTTAGATCCAGGAATTCCTCAATTCAAGTTTGGAGCACAGTAAACAGTGTATGAATCCTATGTTGTTCACCGAAAGAAGCCTAGAATGGTAAATGTGTGAAATACATTTGAAATAGAGAAATAAACACATTAAGCAGCTTTGGAAAGCTTTACACTTCCCTGAAATGTATCTTTAAACTCTAGAAATAGTTGAGAGACAATGTTCCCCAGCTTTCCAGGTCGATAACAGTGTTTAGGTAGTTGTTTGTCCATGTTCCCAATGTTTATACCTGAACAAGAAGGCCTAATACTAGAAAGTACAAGAAAACTTCAGTAATTCTGAGAAAAAGACAATGAGAGATGAGAACTCGCATAGAACATGTATAAAACACTTCTCCAATGAGTTGTTTGTTTAGAAAAGGTATCTTAGATCCAGGAATTCCTCAATTCAAGTTGGGAGCACAGTAAACAGTGTATGAATCCTATGTTGTTTACTGAAAGGAGCCTAGGACGGTAAATGTGTGAAATTCAAGGCAGAATGCACTTGAAATAGAGAAACAAACACATTAAGCAGCGTTCTAAAGCCTTACACTTCACTGAAATGTATCATACTCCAAAATATAGTTGAGAGATAATGTTCCCGAGCTTTCCAGGTTCATAGCAGTGTTTAGGTAGTTGTTTGTCCATGTTCCCAATGTTTATAGCTGGACAAGAAGGCCGAATGTTAGAAACTACAAGAAAACATGAGTAATTCTGGGAAAACGACAACAATAGATGAGAGCTCACATTGAACATGTATAAAACGCTTCTCCAACTGAGTTGTTCGTGTACAAAAGGTATCTTAGTTCCAGGAATTCCTCAATTCGAGTTTAGAGCACATTAAACAGTGTATGAATCCTATGTTGTTTACTGAAAGGAGCCTAGAATGGTAAATGTGTGAAATACACTTGAAATAGAGAAATAAACACATTAAGCAGCTTTGGAAAGCTTTACACTTCACTGAAATGTATCTTTAAACTCTAGAAATAGTTGAGAGACAATGTTCCCCAGCTTTCCAGGTTCATAACAGTGTTTAGGTAGTTGTTTGTCCATGTTCCCAATGTTTATACCTGAACAAGAAGGCCTAATACTAGAAACTACAAGAAAACATCAGTAATTCTGGGAAAATGACAATAAGAGATGAGAACTCGCATAGAACATGTATAAAACACTTCTCCAACTGAGTTGTTTCTGTAGAAGAGGTATCTTAGATCCAGGAATTCCTCAATTCGAGTTTGGAGCACAGTAAACAGTGTATGAATCCTATGTTGTTTACTGAAAGGAGCCTAGAATGGTAAATGTGTGAAATTCAAGGAGGAATACACTTGAAATAGAGAAACAAACACATTAAGCAGCTTTGTAAAGCCTTACACTTCACTGAAATGTATCATTATACTCTATAACATAGTTCAGAGACAATGTTCCCGATCTTCTTCTCTTCATAACAGTGTTTGGAAGTAGTTTGTATATGCGGGCTAAGCTTATATGTGGCCAAGAAGGCCTAATATAGGAAACTACATGACAACATGAATAATTCAGGGAAAAAGACAGTATATTGATGAGAACTCATTTAGCACAGCTGAGACTGATTCTCCAAGTCAGGTCCTAGTGTAGAAAAGGTATCTAAGATACAGGAAATCCTTAATTAGACCTAAGAGCACATTAGTGTATGAAACCAATGTTGTTTACTTAACGGAGCCTAGAATGGTAAATTTGTGAAATTCAAGGCAGAATCCACTTGAAATAGAGGAACGAACACATTAAGCAGCGTTGTAAAGCCTTACACTTCACTGAAATGTATCATACTCTATAACATAGTTGAAAGACAATGATCCCGAGCTTTCCAGGTTCATAACACTGTTTAGGTAGTTGTTTGTCCATGTTCCCACTGTTTATAGCTGGACAAGAAGGCCTAATGTTAGAAACTACAAGAAAACATCAGTAATTCTGGGAAAATGACAATAAGAGATGAGAACTCGCATAGAACATGTATAAAACACTTCTCCAATGAGTGGTTTGTTTAGAAAAGGTATCTTAGATCCAGGAATTCCTCAATTCAAGTTTTGGAGCACAGTAAACAGTGTATGAATCCTATGTTGTTCACCGAAAGAAGCCTAGAATGGTAAATGTGTGAAATACATTTGAAATAGAGAAATAAACACATTAAGCAGCTTTGGAAAGCTTTACACTTCCCTGAAATGTATCTTTAAACTCTAGAAATAGTTGAGAGACAATGTTCCCCAGCTTTCCAGGTCGATAACAGTGTTTAGGTAGTTGTTTGTCCATGTTCCCAATGTTTATACCTGAACAAGAAGGCCTAATACTAGAAAGTACAAGAAAACTTCAGTAATTCTGAGAAAAAGACAATGAGAGATGAGAACTCGCATAGAACATGTATAAAACACTTCTCCAATGAGTTGTTTGTTTAGAAAAGGTATCTTAGATCCAGGAATTCCTCAATTCAAGTTGGGAGCACAGTAAACAGTGTATGAATCCTATGTTGTTTACTGAAAGGAGCCTAGGACGGTAAATGTGTGAAATTCAAGGCAGAATGCACTTGAAATAGAGAAACAAACACATTAAGCAGCGTTCTAAAGCCTTACACTTCACTGAAATGTATCATACTCCAAAATATAGTTGAGAGATAATGTTCCCGAGCTTTCCAGGTTCATAGCAGTGTTTAGGTAGTTGTTTGTCCATGTTCCCAATGTTTATAGCTGGACAAGAAGGCCGAATGTTAGAAACTACAAGAAAACATGAGTAATTCTGGGAAAACGACAACAATAGATGAGAGCTCACATTGAACATGTATAAAACGCTTCTCCAACTGAGTTGTTCGTGTACAAAAGGTATCTTAGTTCCAGGAATTCCTAAATTCGAGTTTAGAGCACATTAAACAGTGTATGAATCCTATGTTGTTTACTGAAAGGAGCCTAGAATGGTAAATGTGTGAAATACACTTGAAATAGAGAAATAAACACATTAAGCAGCTTTGGAAAGCTTTACACTTCACTGAAATGTATCTTTAAACTCTAGAAATAGTTGAGAGACAATGTTCCCCAGCTTTCCAGGTTCATAACAGTGTTTAGGTAGTTGTTTGTCCATGTTCCCAATGTTTATACCTGAACAAGAAGGCCTAATACTAGAAACTACAAGAAAACATCAGTAATTCTGGGAAAATGACAATAAGAGATGAGAACTCGCATAGAACATGTATAAAATACTTATACAACTGAGTTCTTTGTGTAGAAGAGGTATCTTAGATCCAGGAATTCCTCAATTCGAGTTTGGAGCACAGTAAACAGTGTATGAATCCTATGTTGTTTACTGAAAGGAGCCTAGAATGGTAAATGTGTGAAATTCAAGGAAGAATACACTTGAAATAGAGAAACAAACACATTAAGCAGCTTTGTAAAGCCTTACACTTCACTGAAATGTATCATTATACTCTATAACATAGTTCAGAGACAATGTTCCCGATCTTCTTCTCTTCATAACAGTGTTTGGATGTAGTTTGTATATGCGGGCTCAGCTTATATGTGGCCAAGAAGGCCTAATATAGGAAACTACATGACAACATGAATAATTCAGGGAAAAAGACAGTATATTGATGAGAACTCATTTAGCACAGCTGAAACTGATTCTCCAAGTCAGGTCCTAGTGTAGAAAAGGTATCTAAGATACAGGAAATCCTTAATTAGACCTAAGAGCACATTAGTGTATGAAACCAATGTTGTTTACTTAACGGAGCCTAGAATGGTAAATGTGTGAAATTCAAGGCAGAATCCACTTGAAATAGAGGAACGAACACATTAAGCAGCGTTGTAAAGCCTTACACTTCACTGAAATGTATCATACTCTATAACATAGTTGAAAGACAATGATCCCGAGCTTTCCAGGTTCATAACACTGTTTAGGTAGTTGTTTGTCCATGTTCCCACTGTTTATAGCTGGACAAGAAGGCCTAATGTTAGAAACTACAAGAAAACATCAGAAATTCTGGGAAAACGACAATAGATGAGAACTCTCATAGAACATGTATAAAACACTTCTCCAATGAGTTGTTTGTTTAGAAAAGGTATCTTAGATCCAGGAATTCCTCAATTCGAGTTTGGAGCACAGTAAACAGTGTATGAATCCTATGTTGTTTACTGAAAGGAGCCTAGAATGGTAAATGTGTGAAATACATTTGAAATAGAGAAATAAACACATTAAGCAGCTTTGGAAAGCTTTACACTTCCCTGAAATGTATCTTTAAACTCTAGAAATAGTTGAGAGACAATGTTCCCCAGCTTTCCAGGTCGATAACAGTGTTTAGGTAGTTGTTTGTCCATGTTCCCAATGTTTATACCTGAACAAGAAGGCCTAATACTAGAAAGTACAAGAAAACATCAGTAATTCTGGCAAAATGACAATAAGAGATGAGAACTCGCATAGAACATGTATAAAACACTTCTCCAATGAGTTGTTTGTTTAGAAAAGGTATCTTAGATCCAGGAATTCCTCAATTCAAGTTGGGAGCACAGTAAACAGTGTATGAATCCTATGTTGTTTTCTGAAAGGAGCCTAGGACGGTAAATGTGTGAAATTCAAGGCAGAATGCACTTGAAATAGAGAAACAAACACATTAAGCAGCGTTGTAAAGCCTTACACTTCACTGAAATGTATCATACTCTATAATATAGTTGAGAGATAATGTTCCCGAGCTTTCCAGGTTCATAGCAGTGTTTAGGTAGTTGTTTGTCCATGTTCCCAATGTTTATAGCTGGACAAGAAGGCCGAATGTTAGAAACTACAAGAAAACATCAGTAATTCTGGGAAAACGACAACAATAGATGAGAACTCGCATAGAACATGTATAAAACACTTCTCCAATGAGTTGTTTGTTTTGAAAAGGTATCTTAGATCCAGGAATTCCTAAATTCAAGTTTGGAACACAATAAACATTGTATGAATCCTATGTTCTTTACTGAAAGGGGCCTAGAATGGTAAATGTGTGAAATACATTTGAAATAGAGAAATAAACACATTAAGCAGCTTTGGAAAGCTTTACACTTCATTGAAATGTATCTTTAAACTCTAGAAATAGTTGAGAGACAATGTTCCCCAGCTTTCCAGGTTCATAACAGTGTTTAGGTAGTTGTTTGTCCATGTTCCCAATGTTTATACCTGAACAAGAAGGCCTAATACTAGAAACTACAAGAAAACATCAGTAATTCTGGAAAAATGACAATAATAGATGAGAACTCGCATAGAACATGTATAAAACACTTCTCCAATGAGTTGTTTGTTTAGAAAAGGTATCTTAGATCCAGGAATTCCTCAATTCAAGTTTGGAGCACAGTAAACAGTGTATGAATCCTATGTTGTTTACTGAAAGGAGCCTAGAATGGTAAATGTGTGAAATACATTTGAAATAGAGAAATAAACACATTAAGCAGCTTTGGAAAGCTTTACACTTCACTGAAATGTATCTTTAAACTCTAGAAATAGTTGAGAGACAATGTTCCCCAGCTTTCCAGGTTCATAACAGTGTTTAGGTAGTTGTTTGTCCATGTTCCCAATGTTTATACCTGAACAAGAAGGCCTAATACTAGAAACTACAAGAAAACATCAGTAATTCTGGGAAAATGACAATAAGAGATGAGAACTCGCATAGAACATGTATAAAACACTTCTCCAATGAGTTGTTTGTTTAGAAAAGGTATCTTAGATCCAGGAATTCCTCAATTCAAGTTTGGAGCACAGTAAACAGTGTATGAATCCTATGTTGTTTACTGAAAGGAGCCTAGAATGGTAAATGTGTGAAATTCAAGGAAGAATACACTTGAAATAGAGAAACAAACACATTAAGCAGCTTTGTAAAGCCTTACACTTCACTGAAATGTATCATTATACTCTATAACATAGTTCAGAGACAATGTTCCCGATCTTCTTCTCTTCATAACAGTGTTTGGAAGTAGTTTGTATATGCGGTCTAAGCTTATATGTGGCCAAGAAGGCCTAATACAGGAAACTACATGACAACATGAATAATTCAGGGAAAAAGACAGTATATTGATGAGAACTCATTTAGCACAGCTGAAACTGATTCTCCAAGTCAGGTCCTAGTGTAGAAAAGGTATCTAAGATACAGGAAATCCTTAATTAGACCTAAGAGCACATTAGTGTATGAAACCAATGTTGTTTACTTAACGGAGCCTAGAATGGTAAATGTGTGAAATTCAAGGCAGAATCCACTTGAAATAGAGGAACGAACACATTAAGCAGCGGTGTACAGCCTTACACTTCACTGAAATGTATCATACTCTATACCATAGTTGAAAGACAATGATCCCGAGCTTTCCAGGTTCATAACACTGTTTAGGTAGTTGTTTGTCCATGTTCCCACTGTTTATACCTGGACAAGAAGGCCTAATGTTAGAAAGTACAAGAAAACATCAGAAATTCTGGGAAAACGACAACAATAGATGAGAACTCACATTGAACATGTATAAAACACTTCTCCAACTGAGTTGTTCGTGTACAGAAGGTATCTTAGATCCAGGAATTCCTCAATTTGAGTTATAGCACATTAAACAGTGTATGAATCCTATGTTGTTTACTGAAAGGAGCCTAGAATGGTAAATGTGTGAAATACATTTGAAATAGAGAAATAAACACATTAAGCAGCTTTGGAAAGCTTTACACTTCCCTGAAATGTATCTTTAAACTCTAGAAATAGTTGAGAGACACTGTTCCCCAGCTTTCTAGGTTCATAACAGTGTTTAGGTAGTTGTTTCTCCATGTTCCCAATGTTTATACCTGAACAAGAAGGCCTAATACTAGAAACTACAAGAAAGCATCAGTAATTCTGAGAAAATGACAATAATAGATGAGAACTCGCATAGAACATGTATAAAACACTTCTGCAACTGAGTTGTTTGTGTAGAAAAGGTATCTTAGATCCAGGAATTCCTAAATTCGAGTTTGGAGCACAGTAAACAGTGTATGAATCCTATGTTGTTTACTGAAAGGAGCCTAGAATGGTAAATGTGTGAAATTCAAGGCAGAATCCACTTGAAATAGAAAAACAAACACATTAAGCAGCGTTGTAAAGCCTTACACTTTACTGAAATGTATCATACTCTATAATATAGTTGAGAGATAATATTCCCGAGCTTTCCAGGTTCATAGCAGTGTTTAGGTATTTGTTTGTCCATGTTCCCACTGTTTATACCTGGACAAGAAGGCCTAATGTTAGAAAGAACAAGAAAACATCAGAAATTCTGGGAAAACGACAACAATAGAATAGAACTCGCATAGAACATATATAAAACACTTCTCCAACTGAGTTGTTCGTGTACAAAAGGTATCTTAGATCCAGGAATTCCTCAATTAGAGTTTAGAGCACATTAAACAGTGTATGAATCCTATGTTGTTTAATGAAAGGAGCCTAGAATGATAAAAGTGTGAAATACATTTGAAATAGAGAAATAAACACATTAAGCAGCTTTGGAAAGCTTTACACTTCCCTGAAATGTATCTTTAAACTCTAGAAATAGTTGAGAGACAATGTTCCCCAGCTTTCCAGGTTCATAACAGTGTTAGGTATTTGTTTGTCCATGTTCCCAATATTTATACCTGAACAAGAAGGCCTAATACTAGAAACTACAAGAAAACATCAGTAATTCTGAGAAAATGACAATAATAGATGAGAACTCGCATAGAACATGTATAAAACACTTCTCCAATGAGTTGTTTGTTTAGAAAAGGTATCTTAGATCCAGGAATTCCTCAATTCAAGTTGGGAGCACAGTAAACAGTGTATGAATCCTATGTGGTTTACTGAAAGGAGCCTAGAATGGTAAATGTGTGAAATACATTTGAAATAGAGAAATAAACACATTAAGCAGCTTTGGAAAGCATTACACTTCCCTGAAATGTATCTTTAAACTCTAGAAATAGTTGAGAGACAATGTTCCCCAGCTTTCTAGGTTCATAACAGTGTTTAGGTAGTTGTTTCTCCATGTTCCCAATGTTTATACCTGAACAAGAAGGCCTAATACTAGAAACTACAAGGAAGCATCAGTAATTCTTAGAAAATGACAATAATAGATGAGAACTCGCATAGAACATGTATAAAACACTTCTGCAACTGAGTTGTTTGTGTAGAAAAGGTATCTTAGATCCAGGAATTCCTAAATTCGAGTTTGGAGCACAGTAAACAGTGTATGAATCCTATGTTGTTTACTGAAAGGAGCCTAGAATGTTAAATGTGTGAAATTCAAGGCAGAATCCACTTGAAATAGAAAAACAAACACATTAAGCAGCGTTGTAAAGCCTTACACTTCACTGAAATATATCATACTCTATAATATAGTTGAGAGATAATATTCCCGAGCTTTCCAGGTTCATAACAGTGTTTAGGTAGTTGTTTGTCCATGTTCCCAATGTTTATAGCTGGACAAGAAGGCCTAATGTTAGAAACTACAAGAAAACATCAGTAATTCTGGGAAAACGACAACAATAGATGAGAACTCACATTGAACATGTATAAAACACTTCTCCAACTGAGTTGTTCGTGTACTAAAGGAATCTTAGTTCCAGGAATTCCTCAATTCGAGTTTAGAGCACATTAATCAGTGTATGAATCCTATGTTGTTTACTGAAAGGAGCCTAGAATGGTAAATGTGTGAAATACATTTGAAATAGAGAAATAAACACATTAAGCAGCTTTGGAAAGCTTTACACTTCCCTGAAATGTATCTTTAAACTCTAGAAATAGTTGAGAGACAATGTTCCCCAGCTTTCCAGGTTCATAACACTGTTTAGGTAGTTGTTTGTCCATGTTCCCAATATTTATACCTGAACAAGAAGGCCTAATACTAGAAACTACAAGAAAACATCAGTAATTTTGAGAAAATGACAATAATAGATGAGAACTCGCATAGAACATGTATAAAACACTTCTGCAACTGAGTTGTTTGTGTAGAAAAGGTATCTTAGATCCAGGAATTCCTAAATTCGAGTTTGGAGCACAGTAAACAGTGTATGAATC
Organism: Pipistrellus nathusii; assembly: GCA_963693515.1. Classification (NCBI taxonomy): domain Eukaryota; kingdom Metazoa; phylum Chordata; class Mammalia; order Chiroptera; family Vespertilionidae; genus Pipistrellus; species Pipistrellus nathusii. The sequence continues at coordinate 95,189 of CAVNZX010000055.1, forward strand.
CTATGTTGTTTACTGAAAGGAGCCTAGAATGGTAAATGTGTGAAATTCAAGGAAGAATACACTTGAAATAGAGAAACAAACACATTAAGCAGCTTTGTAAAGCCTTACACTTCACTGAAATGTATCATTATACTCTATAACATAGTTCAGAGACAAGGTCCCGATCTTCGTCTCTTCATAACAGTGTTTGGAAGTAGTTTGTATATGTGGGCTAAGCTTATATGTGGCCAAGAAGCCTAATATAGGAAACTACATGACAACATGAATAATTCAGGGAAAAAGACAGTATATTGATGAGAACTCATTTAGCACAGCTGAAACTGATTCTCCAAGTCAGGTCCTAGTGTAGAAAAGGTATCTAAGATACAGGAAATCCTTAATTAGACCTAAGAGCACATTAGTGTATGAAACCAATGCTGTTTACTTAAAGGAGCCTAGAATGGTAAATGTGTGAAATTCAAGGCAGAATCCACTTGAATAGAGGAACGAACACATTAAGCAGCGTTGTAAAGCCTTACACTTCACTGAAATGTATCATACTCTATACCATAGTTGAAAGACAATGATCCCGAGCTTTCCAGGTTCATAACACTGTTAGGTAGTTGTTTGTCCATGTTCCCACTGTTTATACCTGGACAAGAAGGCCTAATGTTAGAAAGTACAAGAAAACATCAGAAATTCTGGGAAAACGACAACAATAGATGAGAACTCACATTGAACATGTATAAAACACTTCTCCAACTGAGTTGTTCGTGTACAAAAGGTATCTTAGATCCAGGAATTCCTCAATTCGAGTTAAAGCACATTAAACAGTGTATGAATCCTATGTTGTTTACTGAAAGGAGCCTAGAATGGTAAATGTGTGAAATACATTTGAAATAGAGAAATAAACACATTAAGCAGCTTTGGAAAGCTTTACACTTCCCTGAAATGTATCTTTAAACTATAGAAATAGTTTAGAGACAATGTTCCAGAGCTTTCCAGGTCCATAACAGTGTTTAGGTAGTTGTTTGTCCACGTTCCCAATGTTTATACCTGAACAAGAAGACCTAATACTAGAAAGTACAAGAAAACATCAGTAATTCTGGTAAAATGACAATAAGAGATGAGAACTCGCATAGAACATGTATAAACACTTCTCCAATGAGTTGTTTGTTTAGAAAAGGTATCTTAGATCCAGGAATTCCTCAATTCAAGTTGGGAGCACAGTAAACAGTGTATGAATCCTATGTTGTTTACTGAAAGGAGCCTAGGACGGTAAATGTGTGAAATTCAAGGCAGAATCCACTCGAAATAGAGAAACAAACACATTAAGCAGCGTTGTAAAGCCTTACACTTCACTGAAATGTATCATACTCTATAATATAGTTGAGAGATAATATTCCCAAGCTTTCCAGGTTCATAACAGTGTTTAGGTAGTTGTTTGTCCATGTTCCCAATGTTTATAGCTGGACAAGAAGGCCTAATGTTAGAAACTACAAGAAAACATCAGTAATTCTGGGAAAACGACAACAATAGATGAGAACTCGCATAGAACATGTATAAAACACTTCTCCAATGAGTTGTTTGTTTAGAAAAGGTATCTTAGATCCAGGAATTCCTCAATTCAAGTTTGGAGCACAGTAAACAGTGTATGAATCCTATGTTGTTTACTGAAAGGAGCCTAGAATGGTAAATGTGTGAAATACATTTGAAATAGAGAAATACACACATTAAGCAGCTTTGGAAAGCTTTACACTTCCCTGAAATGTATCTTTAAACTCTAGAAATAGTTGAGAGACAATGTTCCCCAGCTCTCTAGGTTCATAACAGTGTTTAGGTAGTTGTTTCTCCATATTCTCAATGTTTATACCTGAACAAGAAGGCCTAATACTAGAAACTACAAGGAAGCATCAGTAATTCTTAGAAAATGACAATAATAGATGAGAACTCGCATAGAACATGTATAAAACACTTCTGCAACTGAGTTGTTTGTGTAGAAAAGGTATCTTAGATCCAGGAATTCCTAAATTCGAGTTTGGAGCACAGTAAACAGTGTATGAATCCTATGTTGTTTACTGAAAGGAGCCTAGAATGTTAAATGTGTGAAATTCAAGGCAGAATCCACTTGAAATAGAAAAACAAACACATTAAGCAGCGTTGTAAAGCCTTACACTTCACTGAAATGTATCATACTCTATAATATAGTTGAGAGATAATATTCCCGAGCTTTCCAGGTTCATAACAGTGTTAGGTAGTTGTTTGTCCATGTTCCCAATATTTATACCTGAACAAGAAGGCCTAATACTAGAAACTACAAGAAAACATCAGTAATTCTGAGAAAATGACAATAATAGATGAGAACTCGCATAGAACATGTATAAAACACTTCTCCAATGAGTTGTTTGTTTAGAAAAGGTATCTTAGATCCAGGAATTCCTCAATTCAAGTTGGGAGCACAGTAAACAGTGTATGAATCCTATGTGGTTTACTGAAAGGAGCCTAGAATGGTAAATGTGTGAAATACATTTGAAATAGAGAAATAAACACATTAAGCAGCTTTGGAAAGCATTACACTTCCCTGAAATGTATCTTTAAACTCTAGAAATAGTTGAGAGACAATGTTCCCCAGCTTTCTAGGTTCATAACAGTGTTTAGGTAGTTGTTTCTCCATGTTCCCAATATTTATACCTGAACAAGAAGGCCTAATACTAGAAACTACAAGAAAGCATCAGTAATTCTGAGAAAATGACAATAATAGATGAGAACTCGCATAGAACATGTATAAAAGACTTCTGCAATTGAGTTGTTTGTGTAGAAAAGTTATCTTAGATCCAGGAATTCCTAAATTCGAGTTTGGAGCACAGTAAACAGTGTATGAATCCTATGTTGTTTACTGAAAGGAGCCTAGAATGTTAAATGTGTGAAATTCAAGGCAGAATCCACTTGAAATAGAAAAACAAACACATTAAGCAGCGTTGTAAAGCCTTACACTTCACTGAAATGTATCATACTCTATAATATAGTTGAGAGATAATATTCCCGAGCTTTCCAGGTTCATAACAGTGTTTAGGTAGTTGTTTGTCCATGTTCCCAATGTTTATAGCTGGACAAGAAGGCCTAATGTTAGAAACTACAAGAAAACATCAGTAATTCTGGGAAAACGACAACAATAGATGAGAACTCACATTGAACATGTATAAAACACTTCTCCAACTGAGTTGTTCGTGTACTAAAGGAATCTTAGTTCCAGGAATTCCTCAATTCGAGTTTAGAGCACATTAATCAGTGTATGAATCCTATGTTGTTTACTGAAAGGAGCCTAGAATGGTAAATGTGTGAAATACATTTGAAATAGAGAAATAAACACATTAAGCAGCTTTGGAAAGCTTTACACTTCCCTGAAATGTATCTTTAAACTCTAGAAATAGTTGAGAGACAATGTTCCCCAGCTTTCCAGGTTCATAACACTGTTTAGGTAGTTGTTTGTCCATGTTCCCAATATTTATACCTGAACAAGAAGGCCTAATACTAGAAACTACAAGAAAACATCAGTAATTTTGAGAAAATGACAATAATAGATGAGAACTCGCATAGAACATGTATAAAACACTTCTGCAACTGAGTTGTTTTTGTAGAAAAGGTATCTTAGATCCAGGAATTCCTAAATTCGAGTTTGGAGCACAGTAAACAGTGTATGAATCCTATGTTGTTTACTGAAAGGAGCCTAGAATGGTAAATGTGTGAAATTCAAGGAAGAATACACTTGAAATAGAGAAACAAACACATTAAGCAGCTTTGTAAAGCCTTACACTTCACTGAAATGTATCATTATACTCTATAACATAGTTCAGAGACAAGGTCCCGATCTTCGTCTCTTCATAACAGTGTTTGGAAGTAGTTTGTATATGTGGGCTAAGCTTATATGTGGCCAAGAAGCCTAATATAGGAAACTACATGACAACATGAATAATTCAGGGAAAAAGACAGTATATTGATGAGAACTCATTTAGCACAGCTGAAACTGATTCTCCAAGTCAGGTCCTAGTGTAGAAAAGGTATCTAAGATACAGGAAATCCTTAATTAGACCTAAGAGCACATTAGTGTATGAAACCAATGCTGTTTACTTAAAGGAGCCTAGAATGGTAAATGTGTGAAATTCAAGGCAGAATCCACTTGAATAGAGGAACGAACACATTAAGCAGCGTTGTAAAGCCTTACACTTCACTGAAATGTATCATACTCTATACCATAGTTGAAAGACAATGATCCCGAGCTTTCCAGGTTCATAACACTGTTAGGTAGTTGTTTGTCCATGTTCCCACTGTTTATACCTGGACAAGAAGGCCTAATGTTAGAAAGTACAAGAAAACATCAGAAATTCTGGGAAAACGACAACAATAGATGAGAACTCACATTGAACATGTATAAAACACTTCTCCAACTGAGTTGTTCGTGTACAAAAGGTATCTTAGATCCAGGAATTCCTCAATTCGAGTTAAAGCACATTAAACAGTGTATGAATCCTATGTTGTTTACTGAAAGGAGCCTAGAATGGTAAATGTGTGAAATACATTTGAAATAGAGAAATAAACACATTAAGCAGCTTTGGAAAGCTTTACACTTCCCTGAAATGTATCTTTAAACTATAGAAATAGTTTAGAGACAATGTTCCAGAGCTTTCCAGGTCCATAACAGTGTTTAGGTAGTTGTTTGTCCACGTTCCCAATGTTTATACCTGAACAAGAAGACCTAATACTAGAAAGTACAAGAAAACATCAGTAATTCTGGTAAAATGACAATAAGAGATGAGAACTCGCATAGAACATGTATAAACACTTCTCCAATGAGTTGTTTGTTTAGAAAAGGTATCTTAGATCCAGGAATTCCTCAATTCAAGTTGGGAGCACAGTAAACAGTGTATGAATCCTATGTTGTTTACTGAAAGGAGCCTAGGACGGTAAATGTGTGAAATTCAAGGCAGAATCCACTCGAAATAGAGAAACAAACACATTAAGCAGCGTTGTAAAGCCTTACACTTCACTGAAATGTATCATACTCTATAATATAGTTGAGAGATAATATTCCCAAGCTTTCCAGGTTCATAACAGTGTTTAGGTAGTTGTTTGTCCATGTTCCCAATGTTTATAGCTGGACAAGAAGGCCTAATGTTAGAAACTACAAGAAAACATCAGTAATTCTGGGAAAACGACAACAATAGATGAGAACTCGCATAGAACATGTATAAAACACTTCTCCAATGAGTTGTTTGTTTAGAAAAGGTATCTTAGATCCAGGAATTCCTCAATTCAAGTTTGGAGCACAGTAAACAGTGTATGAATCATATGTTGTTTACTGAAAGGAGCCTAGAATGGTAAATGTGTGAAATACATTTGAAATAGAGAAATACACACATTAAGCAGCTTTGGAAAGCTTTACACTTCCCTGAAATGTATCTTTAAACTCTAGAAATAGTTGAGAGACAATGTTCCCCAGCTCTCTAGGTTCATAACAGTGTTTAGGTAGTTGTTTCTCCATATTCCCAATGTTTATACCTGAACAAGAAGGCCTAATACTAGAAACTACAAGGAAGCATCAGTAATTCTTAGAAAATGACAATAATAGATGAGAACTCGCATAGAACATGTATAAAACACTTCTGCAACTGAGTTGTTTGTGTAGAAAAGGTATCTTAGATCCAGGAATTCCTAAATTCGAGTTTGGAGCACAGTAAACAGTGTATGAATCCTATGTTGTTTACTGAAAGGAGCCTAGAATGTTAAATGTGTGAAATTCAAGGCAGAATCCACTTGAAATAGAAAAACAAACACATTAAGCAGCGTTGTAAAGCCTTACACTTCACTGAAATGTATCATACTCTATAATATAGTTGAGAGATAATATTCCCGAGCTTTCCAGGTTCATAACAGTGTTTAGGTAGTTGTTTGTCCATGTTCCCAATGTTTATAGCTGGACAAGAAGGCCTAATGTTAGAAACTACAAGAAAACATCAGTAATTCTGGGAAAACGACAACAATAGATGAGAACTCACATTGAACATGTATAAAACACTTCTCCAACTGAGTTGTTCGTGTACTAAAGGAATCTTAGTTCCAGGAATTCCTCAATTCGAGTTTAGAGCACATTAATCAGTGTATGAATCCTATGTTGTTTACTGAAAGGAGCCTAGAATGGTAAATGTGTGAAATACATTTGAAATAGAGAAATAAACACATTAAGCAGCTTTGGAAAGCTTTACACTTCCCTGAAATGTATCTTTAAACTCTAGAAATAGTTGAGAGACAATGTTCCCCAGCTTTCCAGGTTCATAACACTGTTTAGGTAGTTGTTTGTCCATGTTCCCAATATTTATACCTGAACAAGAAGGCCTAATACTAGAAACTACAAGAAAACATCAGTAATTTTGAGAAAATGACAATAATAGATGAGAACTCGCATAGAACATGTATAAAACACTTCTCCAACTGAGTTGTTTGTGTAGAAAAGGTATCTTAGATCCAGGAATTCTTAAATTCGAGTTTGGAGCACAACATGAATCCTATGTTGTTTACTGAAAGGAGCCTAGAATGGTAAATGTGTGAAATTCAAGGAAGAATACACTTGAAATAGAGAAACAAACACATTAAGCAGCTTTGTAAAGCCTTACACTTCACTGAAATGTATCATTATACTCTATAACATAGTTCAGAGACAAGGTCCCGATCTTCGTCTCTTCATAACAGTGTTTGGAAGTAGTTTGTATATGTGGGCTAAGCTTATATGTGGCCAAGAAGCCTAATATAGGAAACTACATGACAACATGAATAATTCAGGGAAAAAGACAGTATATTGATGAGAACTCATTTAGCACAGCTGAAACTGATTCTCCAAGTCAGGTCCTAGTGTAGAAAAGGTATCTAAGATACAGGAAATCCTTAATTAGACCTAAGAGCACATTAGTGTATGAAACCAATGCTGTTTACTTAAAGGAGCCTAGAATGGTAAATGTGTGAAATTCAAGGCAGAATCCACTTGAATAGAGGAACGAACACATTAAGCAGCGTTGTAAAGCCTTACACTTCACTGAAATGTATCATACTCTATACCATAGTTGAAAGACAATGATCCCGAGCTTTCCAGGTTCATAACACTGTTTAGGTAGTTGTTTGTCCATGTTCCCACAGTTTATAGCTGGACAAGAAGGCCTAATGTTAGAAAGTACAAGAAAACATCAGAAATTCTGGGAAAACGACAACAATAGAATAGAACTCTCATAGAACATATATAAAACTCTTCTCCAACTGAGTTGTTCGTGTACAAAAGGTATCTTAGATCCAGGAATTCCTCAATTCAAGTTTGGAGCACAGTAAACAGTGTATGAATCCTATGTTGTTTACTGAAAGGAGCCTAGAATGGTAAATGTGTGAAATTCAAGGAAGAATACACTTGAAATAGAGAAACAAACACATTAAGCAGCTTTGTAAAGCCTTACACTTCACTGAAATGTATCATTATACTCTATAACATAGTTCAGAGACAAGGTCCCGATCTTCGTCTCTTCATAACAGTGTTTGGAAGTAGTTTGTATATGTGGGCTAAGCTTATATGTGGCCAAGAAGCCTAATATAGGAAACTACATGACAACATGAATAATTCAGGGAAAAAGACAGTATATTGATGAGAACTCATTTAGCACAGCTGAAACTGATTCTCCAAGTCAGGTCCTAGTGTAGAAAAGGTATCTAAGATACAGGAAATCCTTAATTAGACCTAAGAGCACATTAGTGTATGAAACCAATGCTGTTTACTTAAAGGAGCCTAGAATGGTAAATGTGTGAAATTCAAGGCAGAATCCACTCGAAATAGAGAAACGAACACATTAAGCAGCGTTGTAAAGCCTTACACTTCACTGAAATGTATCATACTCTATAATATAGTTGAGAGATAATATTCCCGATCTTTCCAGGTTCATAGCAGTGTTTAGGTAGTTGTTTGTCCATGTTCCCAATGTTTATAGCTGGAGAAGAAGGCCTAATGTTAGAAACTACAAGAAAACATCAGTAATTCTGGGAAAACGACAACAATAGATGAGAACTCACATTGAACATGTATAAAACACTTCTCCAACTGAGTTGTTCGTGTACTAAATGAATCTTAGTTCCAGGAATTCCTCAATTCGAGTTTAGAGCACATTAAACAGTGTATGAATCCTATGTTGTTTACTGAAAGGAGCCTAGAATGGTAAATGTGTGAAATACATTTGAAATAGAGAAATAAACACATTAAGCAGCTTTGGAAAGCTTTACACTTCCCTGAAATGTATCTTTAAACTCTAGAAATAGTTGAGAGACAATGTTCCCCAGCTTTCCAGGTTCATAACAGTGTTTAGGTAGTTGTTTGTCCATGTTCCCAATGTTTATACCTGAACAAGAAGGCCTAATACTAGAAACTATAAGAAAACATCAGTAATTCTGGGAAAATGACAATAAGAGATGAGAACTCGCATAGAACATGTATAAAACCTTCTCCAATGAGTTGTTTGTTTAGAAAAGGTATCTTAGATCCAGGAATTCCTCAATTCAAGTTTGGAGCACAGTAAACAGTGTATGAATCCTATGTTGTTTACTGAAAGGAGCCTAGAATGGTAAATGTGTGAAATACATTTGAAATAGAGAAATACACACATTAAGCAGCTTTGGAAAGCTTTACACTTCCCTGAAATGTATCTTTAAACTCTAGAAATAGTTGAGAGACAATGTTCCCCAGCTCTCTAGGTTCATAACAGTGTTTAGGTAGTTGTTTCTCCATATTCTCAATGTTTATACCTGAACAAGAAGGCCTAATACTAGAAACTACAAGGAAGCATCAGTAATTCTTAGAAAATGACAATAATAGATGAGAACTCGCATAGAACATGTATAAAACACTTCTGCAACTGAGTTGTTTGTGTAGAAAAGGTATCTTAGATCCAGGAATTCCTAAATTCGAGTTTGGAGCACAGTAAACAGTGTATGAATCCTATGTTGTTTACTGAAAGGAGCCTAGAATGTTAAATGTGTGAAATTCAAGGCAGAATCCACTTGAAATAGAAAAACAAAACACATTAAGCAGCGTTGTAAAGCCTTACACTTCACTGAAATATATCATACTCTATAATATAGTTGAGAGATAATATTCCCGAGCTTTCCAGGTTCATAACAGTGTTTAGGTAGTTGTTTGTCCATGTTCCCAATGTTTATAGCTGGACAAGAAGGCCTAATGTTAGAAACTACAAGAAAACATCAGTAATTCTGGGAAAACGACAACAATAGATGAGAACTCACATTGAACATGTATAAAACACTTCTCCAACTGAGTTGTTCGTGTACTAAAGGAATCTTAGTTCCAGGAATTCCTCAATTCGAGTTTAGAGCACATTAATCAGTGTATGAATCCTATGTTGTTTACTGAAAGGAGCCTAGAATGGTAAATGTGTGAAATACATTTGAAATAGAGAAATAAACACATTAAGCAGCTTTGGAAAGCTTTACACTTCCCTGAAATGTATCTTTAAACTCTAGAAATAGTTGAGAGACAATGTTCCCCAGCTTTCCAGGTTCATAACACTGTTTAGGTAGTTGTTTGTCCATGTTCCCAATATTTATACCTGAACAAGAAGGCCTAATACTAGAAACTACAAGAAAACATCAGTAATTTTGAGAAAATGACAATAATAGATGAGAACTCGCATAGAACATGTATAAAACACTTCTCCAACTGAGTTGTTTGTGTAGAAAAGGTATCTTAGATCCAGGAATTCTTAAATTCGAGTTTGGAGCACAACATGAATCCTATGTTGTTTACTGAAAGGAGCCTAGAATGGTAAATGTGTGAAATTCAAGGAAGAATACACTTGAAATAGAGAAACAAACACATTAAGCAGCTTTGTAAAGCCTTACACTTCACTGAAATGTATCATTATACTCTATAACATAGTTCAGAGACAAGGTCCCGATCTTCGTCTCTTCATAACAGTGTTTGGAAGTAGTTTGTATATGTGGGCTAAGCTTATATGTGGCCAAGAAGCCTAATATAGGAAACTACATGACAACATGAATAATTCAGGGAAAAAGACAGTATATTGATGAGAACTCATTTAGCACAGCTGAAACTGATTCTCCAAGTCAGGTCCTAGTGTAGAAAAGGTATCTAAGATACAGGAAATCCTTAATTAGACCTAAGAGCACATTAGTGTATGAAACCAATGCTGTTTACTTAAAGGAGCCTAGAATGGTAAATGTGTGAAATTCAAGGCAGAATCCACTTGAATAGAGGAACGAACACATTAAGCAGCGTTGTAAAGCCTTACACTTCACTGAAATGTATCATACTCTATACCATAGTTGAAAGACAATGATCCCGAGCTTTCCAGGTTCATAACACTGTTTAGGTAGTTGTTTGTCCATGTTCCCACAGTTTATAGCTGGACAAGAAGGCCTAATGTTAGAAAGTACAAGAAAACATCAGAAATTCTGGGAAAACGACAACAATAGAATAGAACTCTCATAGAACATATATAAAACTCTTCTCCAACTGAGTTGTTCCTGTACAAAAGGTATCTTAGATCCAGGAATTCCTCAATTCAAGTTTGGAGCACAGTAAACAGTGTATGAATCCTATGTTGTTTACTGAAAGGAGCCTAGAATGGTAAATGTGTGAAATTCAAGGAAGAATACACTTGAAATAGAGAAACAAACACATTAAGCAGCTTTGTAAAGCCTTACACTTCACTGAAATGTATCATTATACTCTATAACATAGTTCAGAGACAAGGTCCCGATCTTCGTCTCTTCATAACAGTGTTTGGAAGTAGTTTGTATATGTGGGCTAAGCTTATATGTGGCCAAGAAGCCTAATATAGGAAACTAAATGACAACATGAATAATTCAGGGAAAAAGACAGTATATTGATGAGAACTCATTTAGCACAGCTGAAACTGATTCTCCAAGTCAGGTCCTAGTGTAGAAAAGGTATCTAAGATACAGGAAATCCTTAATTAGACCGAAGAGCACATTAGTGTATGAAACCAATGCTGTTTACTTAAAGGAGCCTAGAATGGTAAATGTGTGAAATTCAAGGCAGAATCCACTTGAATAGAGGAACGAACACATTAAGCAGCGTTGTAAAGCCTTACACTTCACTGAAATGTATCATACTCTATACCATAGTTGAAAGACAATGATCCCGAGCTTTCCAGGTTCATAACACTGTTAGGTAGTTGTTTGTCCATGTTCCCACTGTTTATACCTGGACAAGAAGGCCTAATGTTAGAAAGTACAAGAAAACATCAGAAATTCTGGGAAAACGACAACAATAGATGAGAACTCACATTGAACATGTATAAAACACTTCTCCAACTGAGTTGTTCGTGTACAAAAGGTATCTTAGATCCAGGAATTCCTCAATTCGAGTTAAAGCACATTAAACAGTGTATGAATCCTATGTTGTTTACTGAAAGGAGCCTAGAATGGTAAATGAGTGAAATACATTTGAAATAGAGAAATAAACACATTAAGCAGCTTTGGAAAGCTTTACACTTCACTGAAATGTATCTTTAAACTCTAGAAATAGTTGAGAGAAATTGTTCCCCAGCTTTCCAGGTCCATAACAGTGTTTAGGTAGTTGTTTGTCCATGTTCCCAATGTTTATACCTGAACAAGAAGGCCTAATACTAGAAAGTACAAGAAAACATCAGTAATTTTGGGAAAATGACAATAAGAGATGAGAACTCGCATAGAACATGTATAAAACACTTCTCCAATGAGTTGTTTGTTTAGAAAAGGTATCTTAGATCCAGGAATTCCTCAATTCAAGTTGGGAGCACAGTAAACAGTGTATGAATCCTATGTTGTTTACTGAAAGGAGCCTAGGACGGTAAATGTGTGAAAATCAAGGCAGAATCCACTCGAAATAGAGAAACAAACACATTAAGGAGCGTTGTAAAGCCTTACACTTCACTGAAATGTATCATACTCTATAATATAGTTGAGAGATAATATTCCCGATCTTTCCAGGTTCATAGCAGTGTTTAGGTAGTTGTTTGTCCATGTTCCCAATGTTTATAGCTGGAGAAGAAGGCCTAATGTTAGAAACTACAAGAAAACATCAGTAATTCTGGGAAAACGACAACAATAGATGAGAACTCACATTGAACATGTATAAAACACTTCTCCAACTGAGTTGTTCGTGTACTAAATGAATCTTAGTTCCAGGAATTCCTCAATTCGAGTTTAGAGCACATTAAACAGTGTATGAATCCTATGTTGTTTACTGAAAGGAGCCTAGAATGGTAAATGTGTGAAATACATTTGAAATAGAGAAATAAACACATTAAGCAGCTTTGGAAAGCTTTACACTTCCCTGAAATGTATCTTTAAACTCTAGAAATAGTTGAGAGACAATGTTCCCCAGCTTTCCAGGTTCATAACAGTGTTTAGGTAGTTGTTTGTCCATGTTCCCAATGTTTATACCTGAACAAGAAGGCCTAATACTAGAAACTATAAGAAAACATCAGTAATTCTGGGAAAATGACAATAAGAGATGAGAACTCGCATAGAACATGTATAAAACCTTCTCCAATGAGTTGTTTGTTTAGAAAAGGTATCTTAGATCCAGGAATTCCTCAATTCAAGTTTGGAGCACAGTAAACAGTGTATGAATCCTATGTTTTTTACTGAAAGGAGCCTAGAATGGTAAATGTGTGAAATACATTTGAAATAGAGAAATAAACACATTAAGCAGCTTTGGAAAGTTTTACACTTCCCTGAAATGTATCTTTAAACTATAGAAATAGTTTAGAGACAATGTTCCAGAGCTTTCCAGGTCCATAACAGTGTTTAGGTAGTTGTTTGTCCACGTTCCCAATGTTTATACCTGAACAAGAAGACCTAATACTAGAAAGTACAAGAAAACATCAGTAATTCTGGTAAAATGACAATAAGAGATGAGAACTCGCATAGAACATGTATAAACACTTCTCCAATGAGTTGTTTGTTTAGAAAAGGTATCTTAGATCCAGGAATTCCTCAATTCAAGTTGGGAGCACAGTAAACAGTGTATGAATCCTATGTTGTTTACTGAAAGGAGCCTAGGACGGTAAATGTGTGAAATTCAAGGCAGAATCCACTCGAAATAGAGAAACAAACACATTAAGCAGCGTTGTAAAGCCTTACACTTCACTGAAATGTATCATACTCTATAATATAGTTGAGAGATAATATTCCCAAGCTTTCCAGGTTCATAACAGTGTTTAGGTAGTTGTTTGTCCATGTTCCCAATGTTTATAGCTGGACAAGAAGGCCTAATGTTAGAAACTACAAGAAAACATCAGTAATTCTGGGAAAACGACAACAATAGATGAGAACTCGCATAGAACATGTATAAAACACTTCTCCAATGAGTTGTTTGTTTAGAAAAGGTATCTTAGATCCAGGAATTCCTCAATTCAAGTTTGGAGCACAGTAAACAGTGTATGAATCCTATGTTGTTTACTGAAAGGAGCCTAGAATGGTAAATGTGTGAAATACATTTGAAATAGAGAAATACACACATTAAGCAGCTTTGGAAAGCTTTACACTTCCCTGAAATGTATCTTTAAACTCTAGAAATAGTTGAGAGACAATGTTCCCCAGCTCTCTAGGTTCATAACAGTGTTTAGGTAGTTGTTTCTCCATATTCTCAATGTTTATACCTGAACAAGAAGGCCTAATACTAGAAACTACAAGGAAGCATCAGTAATTCTTAGAAAATGACAATAATAGATGAGAACTCGCATAGAACATGTATAAAACACTTCTGCAACTGAGTTGTTTGTGTAGAAAAGGTATCTTAGATCCAGGAATTCCTAAATTCGAGTTTGGAGCACAGTAAACAGTGTATGAATCCTATGTTGTTTACTGAAAGGAGCCTAGAATGTTAAATGTGTGAAATTCAAGGCAGAATCCACTTGAAATAGAAAAACAAACACATTAAGCAGCGTTGTAAAGCCTTACACTTCACTGAAATGTATCATACTCTATAATATAGTTGAGAGATAATATTCCCGAGCTTTCCAGGTTCATAACAGTGTTTAGGTAGTTGTTTGTCCATGTTCCCAATGTTTATAGCTGGACAAGAAGGCCTAATGTTAGAAACTACAAGAAAACATCAGTAATTCTGGGAAAACGACAACAATAGATGAGAACTCACATTGAACATGTATAAAACACTTCTCCAACTGAGTTGTTCGTGTACTAAAGGAATCTTAGTTCCAGGAATTCCTCAATTCGAGTTTAGAGCACATTAATCAGTGTATGAATCCTATGTTGTTTACTGAAAGGAGCCTAGAATGGTAAATGTGTGAAATACATTTGAAATAGAGAAATAAACACATTAAGCAGCTTTGGAAAGCTTTACACTTCCCTGAAATGTATCTTTAAACTCTAGAAATAGTTGAGAGACAATGTTCCCCAGCTTTCCAGGTTCATAACACTGTTTAGGTAGTTGTTTGTCCATGTTCCCAATATTTATACCTGAACAAGAAGGCCTAATACTAGAAACTACAAGAAAACATCAGTAATTTTGAGAAAATGACAATAATAGATGAGAACTCGCATAGAACATGTATAAAACACTTCTCCAACTGAGTTGTTTGTGTAGAAAAGGTATCTTAGATCCAGGAATTCTTAAATTCGAGTTTGGAGCACAACATGAATCCTATGTTGTTTACTGAAAGGAGCCTAGAATGGTAAATGTGTGAAATTCAAGGAAGAATACACTTGAAATAGAGAAACAAACACATTAAGCAGCTTTGTAAAGCCTTACACTTCACTGAAATGTATCATTATACTCTATAACATAGTTCAGAGACAAGGTCCCGATCTTCGTCTCTTCATAACAGTGTTTGGAAGTAGTTTGTATATGTGGGCTAAGCTTATATGTGGCCAAGAAGCCTAATATAGGAAACTACATGACAACATGAATAATTCAGGGAAAAAGACAGTATATTGATGAGAACTCATTTAGCACAGCTGAAACTGATTCTCCAAGTCAGGTCCTAGTGTAGAAAAGGTATCTAAGATACAGGAAATCCTTAATTAAACCTAAGAGCACATTAGTGTATGAAACCAATGCTGTTTACTTAAAGGAGCCTAGAATGGTAAATGTGTGAAATTCAAGGCAGAATCCACTTGAATAGAGGAACGAACACATTAAGCAGCGTTGTAAAGCCTTACACTTCACTGAAATGTATCATACTCTATACCATAGTTGAAAGACAATGATCCCGAGCTTTCCAGGTTCATAACACTGTTTAGGTAGTTGTTTGTCCATGTTCCCACAGTTTATAGCTGGACAAGAAGGCCTAATGTTAGAAAGTACAAGAAAACATCAGAAATTCTGGGAAAACGACAACAATAGAATAGAACTCTCATAGAACATATATAAAACTCTTCTCCAACTGAGTTGTTCGTGTACAAAAGGTATCTTAGATCCAGGAATTCCTCAATTCAAGTTTGGAGCACAGTAAACAGTGTATGAATCCTATGTTGTTTACTGAAAGGAGCCTAGAATGGTAAATGTGTGAAATTCAAGGAAGAATACACTTGAAATAGAGAAACAAACACATTAAGCAGCTTTGTAAAGCCTTACACTTCACTGAAATGTATCATTATACTCTATAACATAGTTCAGAGACAAGGTCCCGATCTTCGTCTCTTCATAACAGTGTTTGGAAGTAGTTTGTATATGTGGGCTAAGCTTATATGTGGCCAAGAAGCCTAATATAGGAAACTACATGACAACATGAATAATTCAGGGAAAAAGACAGTATATTGATGAGAACTCATTTAGCACAGCTGAAACTGATTCTCCAAGTCAGGTCCTAGTGTAGAAAAGGTATCTAAGATACAGGAAATCCTTAATTAGACCTAAGAGCACATTAGTGTATGAAACCAATGCTGTTTACTTAAAGGAGCCTAGAATGGTAAATGTGTGAAATTCAAGGCAGAATCCACTTGAATAGAGGAACGAACACATTAAGCAGCGCTGTAAAGCCTTACACTTCACTGAAATGTATCATACTCTATACCATAGTTGAAAGACAATGATCCCGAGCTTTCCAGGTTCATAACACTGTTTAGGTAGTTGTTTGTCCATGTTCCCACAGTTTATAGCTGGACAAGAAGGCCTAATGTTAGAAAGTACAAGAAAACATCAGAAATTCTGGGAAAACGACAACAATAGAATAGAACTCTCATAGAACATATATAAAACTCTTCTCCAACTGAGTTGTTCGTGTACAAAAGGTATCTTAGATCCAGGAATTCCTCAATTCAAGTTTGGAGCACAGTAAACAGTGTATGAATCCTATGTTGTTTACTGAAAGGAGCCTAGAATGGTAAATGTGTGAAATTCAAGGAAGAATACACTTGAAATAGAGAAACAAACACATTAAGCAGCTTTGTAAAGCCTTACACTTCACTGAAATGTATCATTATACTCTATAACATAGTTCAGAGACAAGGTCCCGATCTTCGTCTCTTCATAACAGTGTTTGGAAGTAGTTTGTATATGTGGGCTAAGCTTATATGTGGCCAAGAAGCCTAATATAGGAAACTAAATGACAACATGAATAATTCAGGGAAAAAGACAGTATATTGATGAGAACTCATTTAGCACAGCTGAAACTGATTCTCCAAGTCAGGTCCTAGTGTAGAAAAGGTATCTAAGATACAGGAAATCCTTAATTAGACCTAAGAGCACATTAGTGTATGAAACCAATGCTGTTTACTTAAAGGAGCCTAGAATGGTAAATGTGTGAAATTCAAGGCAGAATCCACTTGAATAGAGGAACGAACACATTAAGCAGCGTTGTAAAGCCTTACACTTCACTGAAATGTATCATACTCTATACCATAGTTGAAAGACAATGATCCCGAGCTTTCCAGGTTAATAACACTGTTAGGTAGTTGTTTGTCCATGTTCCCACTGTTTATACCTGGACAAGAAGGCCTAATGTTAGAAAGTACAAGAAAACATCAGAAATTCTGGGAAAACGACAACAATAGATGAGAACTCACATTGAACATGTATAAAACACTTCTCCAACTGAGTTGTTCGTGTACAAAAGGTATCTTAGATCCAGGAATTCCTCAATTCGAGTTAAAGCACATTAAACAGTGTATGAATCCTATGTTGTTTACTGAAAGGAGCCTAGAATGGTAAATGTGTGAAATACATTTGAAATAGAGAAATAAACACATTAAGCAGCTTTGGAAAGCTTTACACTTCACTGAAATGTATCTTTAAACTCTAGAAATAGTTGAGAGACAATGTTCCCCAGCTTTCCAGGTCCATAACAGTGTTTAGGTAGTTGTTTGTCCATGTTCCCAATGTTTATACCTGAACAAGAAGGCCTAATACTAGAAAGTACAAGAAAACATCAGTAATTTTGGGAAAATGACAATAAGAGATTAGAACTCGCATAGAACATGTATAAAACACTTCTCCAATGAGTTGTTTGTTTAGAAAAGGTATCTTAGATCCAGGAATTCCTCAATTCAAGTTGGGAGCACAGTAAACAGTGTATGAATCCTATGTTGTTTACTGAAAGGAGCCTAGGACGGTAAATGTGTGAAAATCAAGGCAGAATCCACTCGAAATAGAGAAACAAACACATTAAGCAGCGTTGTAAAGCCTTACACTTCACTGAAATGTATCATACTCTATAATATAGTTGAGAGATAATATTCCCGATCTTTCCAGGTTCATAGCAGTGTTTAGGTAGTTGTTTGTCCATGTTCCCAATGTTTATAGCTGGAGAAGAAGGCCTAATGTTAGAAACTACAAGAAAACATCAGTAATTCTGGGAAAACGACAACAATAGATGAGAACTCACATTGAACATGTATAAAACACTTCTCCAACTGAGTTGTTCGTGTACTAAATGAATCTTAGTTCCAGGAATTCCTCAATTCGAGTTTAGAGCACATTAAACAGTGTATGAATCCTATGTTGTTTACTGAAAGGAGCCTAGAATGGTAAATGTGTGAAATACATTTGAAATAGAGAAATAAACACATTAAGCAGCTTTGGAAAGCTTTACACTTCCCTGAAATGTATCTTTAAACTCTAGAAATAGTTGAGAGACAATGTTCCCCAGCTTTCCAGGTTCATAACAGTGTTTAGGTAGTTGTTTGTCCATGTTCCCAATGTTTATACCTGAACAAGAAGGCCTAATACTAGAAACTATAAGAAAACATCAGTAATTCTGGGAAAATGACAATAAGAGATGAGAACTCGCATAGAACATGTATAAAACCTTCTCCAATGAGTTGTTTGTTTAGAAAAGGTATCTTAGATCCAGGAATTCCTCAATTCAAGTTGGGAGCACAGTAAACAGTGTATGAATCCTATGTTTTTTACTGAAAGGAGCCTAGAATGGTAAATGTGTGAAATACATTTGAAATAGAGAAATAAACACATTAAGCAGCTTTGGAAAGCTTTACACTTCCCTGAAATGTATCTTTAAACTCTAGAAATAGTTGAGAGACAATGTTCCCCAGCTTTCCAGGTTCATATCAGTGTTTAGGTAGTTGTTTGGCCATGTTCCCAATGTTTATACCTGAACAAGAAGACCTAATACTAGAAAGTACAAGAAAACATCAGTAATTCTGGTAAAATGACAATAAGAGATGAGAACTCGCATAGAACATGTATAAACACTTCTCCAATGAGTTGTTTGTTTAGAAAAGGTATCTTAGATCCAGGAATTCCTCAATTCAAGTTGGGAGCACAGTAAACAGTGTATGAATCCTATGTTGTTTACTGAAAGGAGCCTAGGACGGTAAATGTGTGAAATTCAAGGCAGAATCCACTCGAAATAGAGAAACAAACACATTAAGCAGCGTTGTAAAGCCTTACACTTCACTGAAATGTATCATACTCTATAATATAGTTGAGAGATAATATTCCCAAGCTTTCCAGGTTCATAACAGTGTTTAGGTAGTTGTTTGTCCATGTTCCCAATGTTTATAGCTGGACAAGAAGGCCTAATGTTAGAAACTACAAGAAAACATCAGTAATTCTGGGAAAACGACAACAATAGATGAGAACTCGCATAGAACATGTATAAAACACTTCTCCAATGAGTTGTTTGTTTAGAAAAGGTATCTTAGATCCAGGAATTCCTCAATTCAAGTTTGGAGCACAGTAAACAGTGTATGAATCCTATGTTGTTTACTGAAAGGAGCCTAGAATGGTAAATGTGTGAAATACATTTGAAATAGAGAAATAAACACATTAAGCAGCTTTGGAAAGCTTTACACTTCCCTGAAATGTATCTTTAAACTCTCGAAATAGTTGAGAGACAATGTTCCCCAGCTCTCTAGGTTCATAACAGTGTTTAGGTAGTTGTTTCTCCATATTCCCAATGTTTATACCTGAACAAGAAGGCCTAATACTAGAAACTATAAGAAAACATCAGTAATTCTGGGAAAATGACAATAAGAGATGAGAACTCGCATAGAACATGTATAAAACACTTCTCCAATGAGTTGTTTGTTTAGAAAAGGTATCATAGATCCAGGAATTCCTCAATTCAAGTTTGGAGCACAGTAAACAGTGTATGAATCCTATGTTTTTTACTGAAAGGAGCCTAGAATGGTAAATGTGTGAAATACATTTGAAATAGAGAAATAAACACATTAAGCAGCTATGGAAAGCTTTACACTTCCCTGAAATGTATCTTTAAACTCTAGAAATAGTTGAGAGACAATGTTCCCCAGCTTTCCAGGTTCATAACACTGTTTAGGTAGTTGTTTGTCCATGTTCCCAATATTTATACCTGAACAAGAAGGCCTAATACTAGAAACTACAAGAAAACATCAGTAATTTTGAGAAAATGACAATAATAGATGAGAACTCGCATAGAACATGTATAAAACACTTCTCCAACTGAGTTGTTTGTGTAGAAAAGGTATCTTAGATCCAGGAATTCTTAAATTCGAGTTTGGAGCACAACATGAATCCTATGTTGTTTACTGAAAGGAGCCTAGAATTGTAAATGTGTGAAATTCAAGGAAGAATACACTTGAAATAGAGAAACAAACACATTAAGCAGCTTTGTAAAGCCTTACACTTCACTGAAATGTATCATTATACTCTATAACATAGTTCAGAGACAAGGTCCCGATCTTCGTCTCTTCATAACAGTGTTTGGAAGTAGTTTGTATATGTGGGCTAAGCTTATATGTGGCCAAGAAGCCTAATATAGGAAACTAAATGACAACATGAATAATTCAGGGAAAAAGACAGTATATTGATGAGAACTCATTTAGCACAGCTGAAACTGATTCTCCAAGTCAGGTCCTAGTGTAGAAAAGGTATCTAAGATACAGGAAATCCTTAATTAGACCTAAGAGCACATTAGTGTATGAAACCAATGCTGTTTACTTAAAGGAGCCTAGAATGGTAAATGTGTGAAATTCAAGGCAGAATCCACTTGAATAGAGGAACGAACACATTAAGCAGCGTTGTAAAGCCTTACACTTCACTGAAATGTATCATACTCTATACCATAGTTGAAAGACAATGATCCCGAGCTTTCCAGGTTCATAACACTGTTTAGGTAGTTGTTTGTCCATGTTCCCACAGTTTATAGCTGGACAAGAAGGCCTAATGTTAGAAAGTACAAGAAAACATCAGAAATTCTGGGAAAACGACAACAATAGAATAGAACTCTCATAGAACATATATAAAACTCTTCTCCAACTGAGTTGTTCGTGTACAAAAGGTATCTTAGATCCAGGAATTCCTCAATTCAAGTTTGGAGCACAGTAAACAGTGTATGAATCCTATGTTGTTTACTGAAAGGAGCCTAGAATGGTAAATGTGTGAAATTCAAGGAAGAATACACTTGAAATAGAGAAACAAACACATTAAGCAGCTTTGTAAAGCCTTACACTTCACTGAAATGTATCATTATACTCTATAACATAGTTCAGAGACAAGGTCCCGATCTTCGTCTCTTCATAACAGTGTTTGGAAGTAGTTTGTATATGTGGGCTAAGCTTATATGTGGCCAAGAAGCCTAATATAGGAAACTAAATGACAACATGAATAATTCAGGGAAAAAGACAGTATATTGATGAGAACTCATTTAGCACAGCTGAAACTGATTCTCCAAGTCAGGTCCTAGTGTAGAAAAGGTATCTAAGATACAGGAAATCCTTAATTAGACCTAAGAGCACATTAGTGTATGAAACCAATGCTGTTTACTTAAAGGAGCCTAGAATGGTAAATGTGTGAAATTCAAGGCAGAATCCACTTGAATAGAGGAACGAACACATTAAGCAGCGTTGTAAAGCCTTACACTTCACTGAAATGTATCATACTCTATACCATAGTTGAAAGACAATGATCCCGAGCTTTCCAGGTTCATAACACTGTTAGGTAGTTGTTTGTCCATGTTCCCACTGTTTATACCTGGACAAGAAGGCCTAATGTTAGAAAGTACAAGAAAACATCAGAAATTCTGGGAAAACGACAACAATAGATGAGAACTCACATTGAACATGTATAAAACACTTCTCCAACTGAGTTGTTCGTGTACAAAAGGTATCTTAGATCCAGGAATTCCTCAATTCGAGTTAAAGCACATTAAACAGTGTATGAATCCTATGTTGTTTACTGAAAGGAGCCTAGAATGGTAAATGTGTGAAATACATTTGAAATAGAGAAATAAACACATTAAGCAGCTTTGGAAAGCTTTACACTTCACTGAAATGTATCTTTAAACTCTAGAAATAGTTGAGAGACAATGTTCCCCAGCTTTCCAGGTCCATAACAGTGTTTAGGTAGTTGTTTGTCCATGTTCCCAATGTTTATACCTGAACAAGAAGGCCTAATACTAGAAAGTACAAGAAAACATCAGTAATTTTGGGAAAATGACAATAAGAGATGAGAACTCGCATAGAACATGTATAAAACACTTCTCCAATGAGTTGTTTGTTTAGAAAAGGTATCTTAGATCCAGGAATTCCTCAATTCAAGTTGGGAGCACAGTAAACAGTGTATGAATCCTATGTTGTTTACTGAAAGGAGCCTAGGACGGTAAATGTGTGAAAATCAAGGCAGAATCCACTCGAAATAGAGAAACAAACACATTAAGCAGCGTTGTAAAGCCTTACACTTCACTGAAATGTATCATACTCTATAATATAGTTGAGAGATAATATTCCCGATCTTTCCAGGTTCATAGCAGTGTTTAGGTAGTTGTTTGTCCATGTTCCCAATGTTTATAGCTGGAGAAGAAGGCCTAATGTTAGAAACTACAAGAAAACATCAGTAATTCTGGGAAAACGACAACAATAGATGAGAACTCACATTGAACATGTATAAAACACTTCTCCAACTGAGTTGTTCGTGTACTAAATGAATCTTAGTTCCAGGAATTCCTCAATTCGAGTTTAGAGCACATTAAACAGTGTATGAATCCTATGTTGTTTACTGAAAGGAGCCTAGAATGGTAAATGTGTGAAATACATTTGAAATAGAGAAATAAACACATTAAGCAGCTTTGGAAAGCTTTACACTTCCCTGAAATGTATCTTTAAACTCTAGAAATAGTTGAGAGACAATGTTCCCCAGCTTTCCAGGTTCATAACAGTGTTTAGGTAGTTGTTTGTCCATGTTCCCAATGTTTATACCTGAACAAGAAGGCCTAATACTAGAAACTATAAGAAAACATCAGTAATTCTGGGAAAATGACAATAAGAGATGAGAACTCGCATAGAACATGTATAAAACCTTCTCCAATGAGTTGTTTGTTTAGAAAAGGTATCTTAGATCCAGGAATTCCTCAATTCAAGTTTGGAGCACAGTAAACAGTGTATGAATCCTATGTTTTTTACTGAAAGGAGCCTAGAATGGTAAATGTGTGAAATACATTTGAAATAGAGAAATAAACACATTAAGCAGCTTTGGAAAGCTTTACACTTCCCTGAAATGTATCTTTAAACTCTAGAAATAGTTGAGAGACAATGTTCCCCAGCTTTCCAGGTTCATATCAGTGTTTAGGTAGTTGTTTGTCCATGTTCCCAATGTTTATACCTGAACAAGAAGACCTAATACTAGAAAGTACAAGAAAACATCAGTAATTCTGGTAAAATGACAATAAGAGATGAGAACTCGCATAGAACATGTATAAACACTTCTCCAATGAGTTGTTTGTTTAGAAAAGGTATCTTAGATCCAGGAATTCCTCAATTCAAGTTGGGAGCACAGTAAACAGTGTATGAATCCTATGTTGTTTACTGAAAGGAGCCTAGGACGGTAAATGTGTGAAATTCAAGGCAGAATCCACTCGAAATAGAGAAACAAACACATTAAGCAGCGTTGTAAAGCCTTACACTTCACTGAAATGTATCATACTCTATAATATAGTTGAGAGATAATATTCCCAAGCTTTCCAGGTTCATAACAGTGTTTAGGTAGTTGTTTGTCCATGTTCCCAATGTTTATAGCTGGACAAGAAGGCCTAATGTTAGAAACTACAAGAAAACATCAGTAATTCTGGGAAAACGACAACAATAGATGAGAACTCACATTGAACATGTATAAAACACTTCTCCAACTGAGTTGTTCGTGTACTAAAGGAATCTTAGTTCCAGGAATTCCTCAATTCGAGTTTAGAGCACATTAATCAGTGTATGAATCCTATGTTGTTTACTGAAAGGAGCCTAGAATGGTAAATGTGTGAAATACATTTGAAATAGAGAAATAAACACATTAAGCAGCTTTGGAAAGCTTTACACTTCCCTGAAATGTATCTTTAAACTCTAGAAATAGTTGAGAGACAATGTTCCCCAGCTTTCCAGGTTCATAACACTGTTTAGGTAGTTGTTTGTCCATGTTCCCAATATTTATACCTGAACAAGAAGGCCTAATACTAGAAACTACAAGAAAACATCAGTAATTTTGAGAAAATGACAATAATAGATGAGAACTCGCATAGAACATGTATAAAACACTTCTCCAACTGAGTTGTTTGTGTAGAAAAGGTATCTTAGATCCAGGAATTCTTAAATTCGAGTTTGGAGCACAACATGAATCCTATGTTGTTTACTGAAAGGAGCCTAGAATGGTAAATGTGTGAAATTCAAGGAAGAATACACTTGAAATAGAGAAACAAACACATTAAGCAGCTTTGTAAAGCCTTACACTTCACTGAAATGTATCATTATACTCTATAACATAGTTCAGAGACAAGGTCCCGATCTTCGTCTCTTCATAACAGTGTTTGGAAGTAGTTTGTATATGTGGGCTAAGCTTATATGTGGCCAAGAAGCCTAATATAGGAAACTACATGACAACATGAATAATTCAGGGAAAAAGACAGTATATTGATGAGAACTCATTTAGCACAGCTGAAACTGATTCTCCAAGTCAGGTCCTAGTGTAGAAAAGGTATCTAAGATACAGGAAATCCTTAATTAGACCTAAGAGCACATTAGTGTATGAAACCAATGCTGTTTACTTAAAGGAGCCTAGAATGGTAAATGTGTGAAATTCAAGGCAGAATCCACTTGAATAGAGGAACGAACACATTAAGCAGCGTTGTAAAGCCTTACACTTCACTGAAATGTATCATACTCTATACCATAGTTGAAAGACAATGATCCCGAGCTTTCCAGGTTCATAACACTGTTTAGGTAGTTGTTTGTCCATGTTCCCACAGTTTATAGCTGGACAAGAAGGCCTAATGTTAGAAAGTACAAGAAAACATCAGAAATTCTGGGAAAACGACAACAATAGAATAGAACTCTCATAGAACATATATAAAACTCTTCTCCAACTGAGTTGTTCGTGTACAAAAGGTATCTTAGATCCAGGAATTCCTCAATTCAAGTTTGGAGCACAGTAAACAGTGTATGAATCCTATGTTGTTTACTGAAAGGAGCCTAGAATGGTAAATGTGTGAAATTCAAGGAAGAATACACTTGAAATAGAGAAACAAACACATTAAGCAGCTTTGTAAAGCCTTACACTTCACTGAAATGTATCATTATACTCTATAACATAGTTCAGAGACAAGGTCCCGATCTTCGTCTCTTCATAACAGTGTTTGGAAGTAGTTTGTATATGTGGGCTAAGCTTATATGTGGCCAAGAAGCCTAATATAGGAAACTAAATGACAACATGAATAATTCAGGGAAAAAGACAGTATATTGATGAGAACTCATTTAGCACAGCTGAAACTGATTCTCCAAGTCAGGTCCTAGTGTAGAAAAGGTATCTAAGATACAGGAAATCCTTAATTAGACCTAAGAGCACATTAGTGTATGAAACCAATGCTGTTTACTTAAAGGAGCCTAGAATGGTAAATGTGTGAAATTCAAGGCAGAATCCACTTGAATAGAGGAACGAACACATTAAGCAGCGTTGTAAAGCCTTACACTTCACTGAAATGTATCATACTCTATACCATAGTTGAAAGACAATGATCCCGAGCTTTCCAGGTTCATAACACTGTTAGGTAGTTGTTTGTCCATGTTCCCACTGTTTATACCTGGACAAGAAGGCCTAATGTTAGAAAGTACAAGAAAACATCAGAAATTCTGGGAAAACGACAACAATAGATGAGAACTCACATTGAACATGTATAAAACACTTCTCCAACTGAGTTGTTCGTGTACAAAAGGTATCTTAGATCCAGGAATTCCTCAATTCGAGTTAAAGCACATTAAACAGTGTATGAATCCTATGTTGTTTACTGAAAGGAGCCTAGAATGGTAAATGTGTGAAATACATTTGAAATAGAGAAATAAACACATTAAGCAGCTTTGGAAAGCTTTACACTTCACTGAAATGTATCTTTAAACTCTAGAAATAGTTGAGAGAAATTGTTCCCCAGCTTTCCAGGTCCATAACAGTGTTTAGGTAGTTGTTTGTCCATGTTCCCAATGTTTATACCTGAACAAGAAGGCCTAATACTAGAAAGTACAAGAAAACATCAGTAATTTTGGGAAAATGACAATAAGAGATGAGAACTCGCATAGAACATGTATAAAACACTTCTCCAATGAGTTGTTTGTTTAGAAAAGGTATCTTAGATCCAGGAATTCCTCAATTCAAGTTGGGAGCACAGTAAACAGTGTATGAATCCTATGTTGTTTACTGAAAGGAGCCTAGGACGGTAAATGTGTGAAAATCAAGGCAGAATCCACTCGAAATAGAGAAACAAACACATTAAGCAGCGTTGTAAAGCCTTACACTTCACTGAAATGTATCATACTCTATAATATAGTTGAGAGATAATATTCCCGATCTTTCCAGGTTCATAGCAGTGTTTAGGTAGTTGTTTGTCCATGTTCCCAATGTTTATAGCTGGAGAAGAAGGCCTAATGTTAGAAACTACAAGAAAACATCAGTAATTCTGGGAAAACGACAACAATAGATGAGAACTCACATTGAACATGTATAAAACACTTCTCCAACTGAGTTGTTCGTGTACTAAATGAATCTTAGTTCCAGGAATTCCTCAATTCGAGTTTAGAGCACATTAAACAGTGTATGAATCCTATGTTGTTTACTGAAAGGAGCCTAGAATGGTAAATGTGTGAAATACATTTGAAATAGAGAAATAAACACATTAAGCAGCTTTGGAAAGCTTTACACTTCCCTGAAATGTATCTTTAAACTCTAGAAATAGTTGAGAGACAATGTTCCCCAGCTTTCCAGGTTCATAACAGTGTTTAGGTAGTTGTTTGTCCATGTTCCCAATGTTTATACCTGAACAAGAAGGCCTAATACTAGAAACTATAAGAAAACATCAGTAATTCTGGGAAAATGACAATAAGAGATGAGAACTCG
Source organism: Pipistrellus nathusii (assembly GCA_963693515.1). Classification (NCBI taxonomy): domain Eukaryota; kingdom Metazoa; phylum Chordata; class Mammalia; order Chiroptera; family Vespertilionidae; genus Pipistrellus; species Pipistrellus nathusii. The sequence goes on from CAVNZX010000055.1 coordinate 122,058, forward strand.
CATAGAACATGTATAAAACCTTCTCCAATGAGTTGTTTGTTTAGAAAAGGTATCTTAGATCCAGGAATTCCTCAATTCAAGTTTGGAGCACAGTAAACAGTGTATGAATCCTATGTTTTTTACTGAAAGGAGCCTAGAATGGTAAATGTGTGAAATACATTTGAAATAGAGAAATAAACACATTAAGCAGCTTTGGAAAGTTTTACACTTCCCTGAAATGTATCTTTAAACTATAGAAATAGTTTAGAGACAATGTTCCAGAGCTTTCCAGGTCCATAACAGTGTTTAGGTAGTTGTTTGTCCACGTTCCCAATGTTTATACCTGAACAAGAAGACCTAATACTAGAAAGTACAAGAAAACATCAGTAATTCTGGTAAAATGACAATAAGAGATGAGAACTCGCATAGAACATGTATAAACACTTCTCCAATGAGTTGTTTGTTTAGAAAAGGTATCTTAGATCCAGGAATTCCTCAATTCAAGTTGGGAGCACAGTAAACAGTGTATGAATCCTATGTTGTTTACTGAAAGGAGCCTAGGACGGTAAATGTGTGAAATTCAAGGCAGAATCCACTCGAAATAGAGAAACAAACACATTAAGCAGCGTTGTAAAGCCTTACACTTCACTGAAATGTATCATACTCTATAATATAGTTGAGAGATAATATTCCCAAGCTTTCCAGGTTCATAACAGTGTTTAGGTAGTTGTTTGTCCATGTTCCCAATGTTTATAGCTGGACAAGAAGGCCTAATGTTAGAAACTACAAGAAAACATCAGTAATTCTGGGAAAACGACAACAATAGATGAGAACTCGCATAGAACATGTATAAAACACTTCTCCAATGAGTTGTTTGTTTAGAAAAGGTATCTTAGATCCAGGAATTCCTCAATTCAAGTTTGGAGCACAGTAAACAGTGTATGAATCCTATGTTGTTTACTGAAAGGAGCCTAGAATGGTAAATGTGTGAAATACATTTGAAATAGAGAAATACACACATTAAGCAGCTTTGGAAAGCTTTACACTTCCCTGAAATGTATCTTTAAACTCTAGAAATAGTTGAGAGACAATGTTCCCCAGCTCTCTAGGTTCATAACAGTGTTTAGGTAGTTGTTTCTCCATATTCTCAATGTTTATACCTGAACAAGAAGGCCTAATACTAGAAACTACAAGGAAGCATCAGTAATTCTTAGAAAATGACAATAATAGATGAGAACTCGCATAGAACATGTATAAAACACTTCTGCAACTGAGTTGTTTGTGTAGAAAAGGTATCTTAGATCCAGGAATTCCTAAATTCGAGTTTGGAGCACAGTAAACAGTGTATGAATCCTATGTTGTTTACTGAAAGGAGCCTAGAATGTTAAATGTGTGAAATTCAAGGCAGAATCCACTTGAAATAGAAAAACAAACACATTAAGCAGCGTTGTAAAGCCTTACACTTCACTGAAATGTATCATACTCTATAATATAGTTGAGAGATAATATTCCCGAGCTTTCCAGGTTCATAACAGTGTTTAGGTAGTTGTTTGTCCATGTTCCCAATGTTTATAGCTGGACAAGAAGGCCTAATGTTAGAAACTACAAGAAAACATCAGTAATTCTGGGAAAACGACAACAATAGATGAGAACTCACATTGAACATGTATAAAACACTTCTCCAACTGAGTTGTTCGTGTACTAAAGGAATCTTAGTTCCAGGAATTCCTCAATTCGAGTTTAGAGCACATTAATCAGTGTATGAATCCTATGTTGTTTACTGAAAGGAGCCTAGAATGGTAAATGTGTGAAATACATTTGAAATAGAGAAATAAACACATTAAGCAGCTTTGGAAAGCTTTACACTTCCCTGAAATGTATCTTTAAACTCTAGAAATAGTTGAGAGACAATGTTCCCCAGCTTTCCAGGTTCATAACACTGTTTAGGTAGTTGTTTGTCCATGTTCCCAATATTTATACCTGAACAAGAAGGCCTAATACTAGAAACTACAAGAAAACATCAGTAATTTTGAGAAAATGACAATAATAGATGAGAACTCGCATAGAACATGTATAAAACACTTCTCCAACTGAGTTGTTTGTGTAGAAAAGGTATCTTAGATCCAGGAATTCTTAAATTCGAGTTTGGAGCACAACATGAATCCTATGTTGTTTACTGAAAGGAGCCTAGAATGGTAAATGTGTGAAATTCAAGGAAGAATACACTTGAAATAGAGAAACAAACACATTAAGCAGCTTTGTAAAGCCTTACACTTCACTGAAATGTATCATTATACTCTATAACATAGTTCAGAGACAAGGTCCCGATCTTCGTCTCTTCATAACAGTGTTTGGAAGTAGTTTGTATATGTGGGCTAAGCTTATATGTGGCCAAGAAGCCTAATATAGGAAACTACATGACAACATGAATAATTCAGGGAAAAAGACAGTATATTGATGAGAACTCATTTAGCACAGCTGAAACTGATTCTCCAAGTCAGGTCCTAGTGTAGAAAAGGTATCTAAGATACAGGAAATCCTTAATTAAACCTAAGAGCACATTAGTGTATGAAACCAATGCTGTTTACTTAAAGGAGCCTAGAATGGTAAATGTGTGAAATTCAAGGCAGAATCCACTTGAATAGAGGAACGAACACATTAAGCAGCGTTGTAAAGCCTTACACTTCACTGAAATGTATCATACTCTATACCATAGTTGAAAGACAATGATCCCGAGCTTTCCAGGTTCATAACACTGTTTAGGTAGTTGTTTGTCCATGTTCCCACAGTTTATAGCTGGACAAGAAGGCCTAATGTTAGAAAGTACAAGAAAACATCAGAAATTCTGGGAAAACGACAACAATAGAATAGAACTCTCATAGAACATATATAAAACTCTTCTCCAACTGAGTTGTTCGTGTACAAAAGGTATCTTAGATCCAGGAATTCCTCAATTCAAGTTTGGAGCACAGTAAACAGTGTATGAATCCTATGTTGTTTACTGAAAGGAGCCTAGAATGGTAAATGTGTGAAATTCAAGGAAGAATACACTTGAAATAGAGAAACAAACACATTAAGCAGCTTTGTAAAGCCTTACACTTCACTGAAATGTATCATTATACTCTATAACATAGTTCAGAGACAAGGTCCCGATCTTCGTCTCTTCATAACAGTGTTTGGAAGTAGTTTGTATATGTGGGCTAAGCTTATATGTGGCCAAGAAGCCTAATATAGGAAACTACATGACAACATGAATAATTCAGGGAAAAAGACAGTATATTGATGAGAACTCATTTAGCACAGCTGAAACTGATTCTCCAAGTCAGGTCCTAGTGTAGAAAAGGTATCTAAGATACAGGAAATCCTTAATTAGACCTAAGAGCACATTAGTGTATGAAACCAATGCTGTTTACTTAAAGGAGCCTAGAATGGTAAATGTGTGAAATTCAAGGCAGAATCCACTTGAATAGAGGAACGAACACATTAAGCAGCGCTGTAAAGCCTTACACTTCACTGAAATGTATCATACTCTATACCATAGTTGAAAGACAATGATCCCGAGCTTTCCAGGTTCATAACACTGTTTAGGTAGTTGTTTGTCCATGTTCCCACAGTTTATAGCTGGACAAGAAGGCCTAATGTTAGAAAGTACAAGAAAACATCAGAAATTCTGGGAAAACGACAACAATAGAATAGAACTCTCATAGAACATATATAAAACTCTTCTCCAACTGAGTTGTTCGTGTACAAAAGGTATCTTAGATCCAGGAATTCCTCAATTCAAGTTTGGAGCACAGTAAACAGTGTATGAATCCTATGTTGTTTACTGAAAGGAGCCTAGAATGGTAAATGTGTGAAATTCAAGGAAGAATACACTTGAAATAGAGAAACAAACACATTAAGCAGCTTTGTAAAGCCTTACACTTCACTGAAATGTATCATTATACTCTATAACATAGTTCAGAGACAAGGTCCCGATCTTCGTCTCTTCATAACAGTGTTTGGAAGTAGTTTGTATATGTGGGCTAAGCTTATATGTGGCCAAGAAGCCTAATATAGGAAACTAAATGACAACATGAATAATTCAGGGAAAAAGACAGTATATTGATGAGAACTCATTTAGCACAGCTGAAACTGATTCTCCAAGTCAGGTCCTAGTGTAGAAAAGGTATCTAAGATACAGGAAATCCTTAATTAGACCTAAGAGCACATTAGTGTATGAAACCAATGCTGTTTACTTAAAGGAGCCTAGAATGGTAAATGTGTGAAATTCAAGGCAGAATCCACTTGAATAGAGGAACGAACACATTAAGCAGCGTTGTAAAGCCTTACACTTCACTGAAATGTATCATACTCTATACCATAGTTGAAAGACAATGATCCCGAGCTTTCCAGGTTAATAACACTGTTAGGTAGTTGTTTGTCCATGTTCCCACTGTTTATACCTGGACAAGAAGGCCTAATGTTAGAAAGTACAAGAAAACATCAGAAATTCTGGGAAAACGACAACAATAGATGAGAACTCACATTGAACATGTATAAAACACTTCTCCAACTGAGTTGTTCGTGTACAAAAGGTATCTTAGATCCAGGAATTCCTCAATTCGAGTTAAAGCACATTAAACAGTGTATGAATCCTATGTTGTTTACTGAAAGGAGCCTAGAATGGTAAATGTGTGAAATACATTTGAAATAGAGAAATAAACACATTAAGCAGCTTTGGAAAGCTTTACACTTCACTGAAATGTATCTTTAAACTCTAGAAATAGTTGAGAGACAATGTTCCCCAGCTTTCCAGGTCCATAACAGTGTTTAGGTAGTTGTTTGTCCATGTTCCCAATGTTTATACCTGAACAAGAAGGCCTAATACTAGAAAGTACAAGAAAACATCAGTAATTTTGGGAAAATGACAATAAGAGATGAGAACTCGCATAGAACATGTATAAAACACTTCTCCAATGAGTTGTTTGTTTAGAAAAGGTATCTTAGATCCAGGAATTCCTCAATTCAAGTTGGGAGCACAGTAAACAGTGTATGAATCCTATGTTGTTTACTGAAAGGAGCCTAGGACGGTAAATGTGTGAAAATCAAGGCAGAATCCACTCGAAATAGAGAAACAAACACATTAAGCAGCGTTGTAAAGCCTTACACTTCACTGAAATGTATCATACTCTATAATATAGTTGAGAGATAATATTCCCGATCTTTCCAGGTTCATAGCAGTGTTTAGGTAGTTGTTTGTCCATGTTCCCAATGTTTATAGCTGGAGAAGAAGGCCTAATGTTAGAAACTACAAGAAAACATCAGTAATTCTGGGAAAACGACAACAATAGATGAGAACTCACATTGAACATGTATAAAACACTTCTCCAACTGAGTTGTTCGTGTACTAAATGAATCTTAGTTCCAGGAATTCCTCAATTCGAGTTTAGAGCACATTAAACAGTGTATGAATCCTATGTTGTTTACTGAAAGGAGCCTAGAATGGTAAATGTGTGAAATACATTTGAAATAGAGAAATAAACACATTAAGCAGCTTTGGAAAGCTTTACACTTCCCTGAAATGTATCTTTAAACTCTAGAAATAGTTGAGAGACAATGTTCCCCAGCTTTCCAGGTTCATAACAGTGTTTAGGTAGTTGTTTGTCCATGTTCCCAATGTTTATACCTGAACAAGAAGGCCTAATACTAGAAACTATAAGAAAACATCAGTAATTCTGGGAAAATGACAATAAGAGATGAGAACTCGCATAGAACATGTATAAAACCTTCTCCAATGAGTTGTTTGTTTAGAAAAGGTATCTTAGATCCAGGAATTCCTCAATTCAAGTTGGGAGCACAGTAAACAGTGTATGAATCCTATGTTTTTTACTGAAAGGAGCCTAGAATGGTAAATGTGTGAAATACATTTGAAATAGAGAAATAAACACATTAAGCAGCTTTGGAAAGCTTTACACTTCCCTGAAATGTATCTTTAAACTCTAGAAATAGTTGAGAGACAATGTTCCCCAGCTTTCCAGGTTCATATCAGTGTTTAGGTAGTTGTTTGGCCATGTTCCCAATGTTTATACCTGAACAAGAAGACCTAATACTAGAAAGTACAAGAAAACATCAGTAATTCTGGTAAAATGACAATAAGAGATGAGAACTCGCATAGAACATGTATAAACACTTCTCCAATGAGTTGTTTGTTTAGAAAAGGTATCTTAGATCCAGGAATTCCTCAATTCAAGTTGGGAGCACAGTAAACAGTGTATGAATCCTATGTTGTTTACTGAAAGGAGCCTAGGACGGTAAATGTGTGAAATTCAAGGCAGAATCCACTCGAAATAGAGAAACAAACACATTAAGCAGCGTTGTAAAGCCTTACACTTCACTGAAATGTATCATACTCTATAATATAGTTGAGAGATAATATTCCCAAGCTTTCCAGGTTCATAACAGTGTTTAGGTAGTTGTTTGTCCATGTTCCCAATGTTTATAGCTGGACAAGAAGGCCTAATGTTAGAAACTACAAGAAAACATCAGTAATTCTGGGAAAACGACAACAATAGATGAGAACTCGCATAGAACATGTATAAAACACTTCTCCAATGAGTTGTTTGTTTAGAAAAGGTATCTTAGATCCAGGAATTCCTCAATTCAAGTTTGGAGCACAGTAAACAGTGTATGAATCCTATGTTGTTTACTGAAAGGAGCCTAGAATGGTAAATGTGTGAAATACATTTGAAATAGAGAAATAAACACATTAAGCAGCTTTGGAAAGCTTTACACTTCCCTGAAATGTATCTTTAAACTCTCGAAATAGTTGAGAGACAATGTTCCCCAGCTCTCTAGGTTCATAACAGTGTTTAGGTAGTTGTTTCTCCATATTCCCAATGTTTATACCTGAACAAGAAGGCCTAATACTAGAAACTATAAGAAAACATCAGTAATTCTGGGAAAATGACAATAAGAGATGAGAACTCGCATAGAACATGTATAAAACACTTCTCCAATGAGTTGTTTGTTTAGAAAAGGTATCATAGATCCAGGAATTCCTCAATTCAAGTTTGGAGCACAGTAAACAGTGTATGAATCCTATGTTTTTTACTGAAAGGAGCCTAGAATGGTAAATGTGTGAAATACATTTGAAATAGAGAAATAAACACATTAAGCAGCTATGGAAAGCTTTACACTTCCCTGAAATGTATCTTTAAACTCTAGAAATAGTTGAGAGACAATGTTCCCCAGCTTTCCAGGTTCATAACACTGTTTAGGTAGTTGTTTGTCCATGTTCCCAATATTTATACCTGAACAAGAAGGCCTAATACTAGAAACTACAAGAAAACATCAGTAATTTTGAGAAAATGACAATAATAGATGAGAACTCGCATAGAACATGTATAAAACACTTCTCCAACTGAGTTGTTTGTGTAGAAAAGGTATCTTAGATCCAGGAATTCTTAAATTCGAGTTTGGAGCACAACATGAATCCTATGTTGTTTACTGAAAGGAGCCTAGAATTGTAAATGTGTGAAATTCAAGGAAGAATACACTTGAAATAGAGAAACAAACACATTAAGCAGCTTTGTAAAGCCTTACACTTCACTGAAATGTATCATTATACTCTATAACATAGTTCAGAGACAAGGTCCCGATCTTCGTCTCTTCATAACAGTGTTTGGAAGTAGTTTGTATATGTGGGCTAAGCTTATATGTGGCCAAGAAGCCTAATATAGGAAACTAAATGACAACATGAATAATTCAGGGAAAAAGACAGTATATTGATGAGAACTCATTTAGCACAGCTGAAACTGATTCTCCAAGTCAGGTCCTAGTGTAGAAAAGGTATCTAAGATACAGGAAATCCTTAATTAGACCTAAGAGCACATTAGTGTATGAAACCAATGCTGTTTACTTAAAGGAGCCTAGAATGGTAAATGTGTGAAATTCAAGGCAGAATCCACTTGAATAGAGGAACGAACACATTAAGCAGCGTTGTAAAGCCTTACACTTCACTGAAATGTATCATACTCTATACCATAGTTGAAAGACAATGATCCCGAGCTTTCCAGGTTCATAACACTGTTTAGGTAGTTGTTTGTCCATGTTCCCACAGTTTATAGCTGGACAAGAAGGCCTAATGTTAGAAAGTACAAGAAAACATCAGAAATTCTGGGAAAACGACAACAATAGAATAGAACTCTCATAGAACATATATAAAACTCTTCTCCAACTGAGTTGTTCGTGTACAAAAGGTATCTTAGATCCAGGAATTCCTCAATTCAAGTTTGGAGCACAGTAAACAGTGTATGAATCCTATGTTGTTTACTGAAAGGAGCCTAGAATGGTAAATGTGTGAAATTCAAGGAAGAATACACTTGAAATAGAGAAACAAACACATTAAGCAGCTTTGTAAAGCCTTACACTTCACTGAAATGTATCATTATACTCTATAACATAGTTCAGAGACAAGGTCCCGATCTTCGTCTCTTCATAACAGTGTTTGGAAGTAGTTTGTATATGTGGGCTAAGCTTATATGTGGCCAAGAAGCCTAATATAGGAAACTAAATGACAACATGAATAATTCAGGGAAAAAGACAGTATATTGATGAGAACTCATTTAGCACAGCTGAAACTGATTCTCCAAGTCAGGTCCTAGTGTAGAAAAGGTATCTAAGATACAGGAAATCCTTAATTAGACCTAAGAGCACATTAGTGTATGAAACCAATGCTGTTTACTTAAAGGAGCCTAGAATGGTAAATGTGTGAAATTCAAGGCAGAATCCACTTGAATAGAGGAACGAACACATTAAGCAGCGTTGTAAAGCCTTACACTTCACTGAAATGTATCATACTCTATACCATAGTTGAAAGACAATGATCCCGAGCTTTCCAGGTTCATAACACTGTTAGGTAGTTGTTTGTCCATGTTCCCACTGTTTATACCTGGACAAGAAGGCCTAATATTAGAAAGTACAAGAAAACATCAGAAATTCTGGGAAAACGACAACAATAGATGAGAACTCACATTGAACATGTATAAAACACTTCTCCAACTGAGTTGTTCGTGTACAAAAGGTATCTTAGATCCAGGAATTCCTCAATTCGAGTTAAAGCACATTAAACAGTGTATGAATCCTATGTTGTTTACTGAAAGGAGCCTAGAATGGTAAATGTGTGAAATACATTTGAAATAGAGAAATAAACACATTAAGCAGCTTTGGAAAGCTTTACACTTCACTGAAATGTATCTTTAAACTCTAGAAATAGTTGAGAGACAATGTTCCCCAGCTTTCCAGGTCCATAACAGTGTTTAGGTAGTTGTTTGTCCATGTTCCCAATGTTTATACCTGAACAAGAAGGCCTAATACTAGAAAGTACAAGAAAACATCAGTAATTTTGGGAAAATGACAATAAGAGATGAGAACTCGCATAGAACATGTATAAAACACTTCTCCAATGAGTTGTTTGTTTAGAAAAGGTATCTTAGATCCAGGAATTCCTCAATTCAAGTTGGGAGCACAGTAAACAGTGTATGAATCCTATGTTGTTTACTGAAAGGAGCCTAGGACGGTAAATGTGTGAAAATCAAGGCAGAATCCACTCGAAATAGAGAAACAAACACATTAAGCAGCGTTGTAAAGCCTTACACTTCACTGAAATGTATCATACTCTATAATATAGTTGAGAGATAATATTCCCGATCTTTCCAGGTTCATAGCAGTGTTTAGGTAGTTGTTTGTCCATGTTCCCAATGTTTATAGCTGGAGAAGAAGGCCTAATGTTAGAAACTACAAGAAAACATCAGTAATTCTGGGAAAACGACAACAATAGATGAGAACTCACATTGAACATGTATAAAACACTTCTCCAACTGAGTTGTTCGTGTACTAAATGAATCTTAGTTCCAGGAATTCCTCAATTCGAGTTTAGAGCACATTAAACAGTGTATGAATCCTATGTTGTTTACTGAAAGGAGCCTAGAATGGTAAATGTGTGAAATACATTTGAAATAGAGAAATAAACACATTAAGCAGCTTTGGAAAGCTTTACACTTCCCTGAAATGTATCTTTAAACTCTAGAAATAGTTGAGAGACAATGTTCCCCAGCTTTCCAGGTTCATAACAGTGTTTAGGTAGTTGTTTGTCCATGTTCCCAATGTTTATACCTGAACAAGAAGGCCTAATACTAGAAACTATAAGAAAACATCAGTAATTCTGGGAAAATGACAATAAGAGATGAGAACTCGCATAGAACATGTATAAAACCTTCTCCAATGAGTTGTTTGTTTAGAAAAGGTATCTTAGATCCAGGAATTCCTCAATTCAAGTTTGGAGCACAGTAAACAGTGTATGAATCCTATGTTTTTTACTGAAAGGAGCCTAGAATGGTAAATGTGTGAAATACATTTGAAATAGAGAAATAAACACATTAAGCAGCTTTGGAAAGCTTTACACTTCCCTGAAATGTATCTTTAAACTCTAGAAATAGTTGAGAGACAATGTTCCCCAGCTTTCCAGGTTCATATCAGTGTTTAGGTAGTTGTTTGTCCATGTTCCCAATGTTTATACCTGAACAAGAAGACCTAATACTAGAAAGTACAAGAAAACATCAGTAATTCTGGTAAAATGACAATAAGAGATGAGAACTCGCATAGAACATGTATAAACACTTCTCCAATGAGTTGTTTGTTTAGAAAAGGTATCTTAGATCCAGGAATTCCTCAATTCAAGTTGGGAGCACAGTAAACAGTGTATGAATCCTATGTTGTTTACTGAAAGGAGCCTAGGACGGTAAATGTGTGAAATTCAAGGCAGAATCCACTCGAAATAGAGAAACAAACACATTAAGCAGCGTTGTAAAGCCTTACACTTCACTGAAATGTATCATACTCTATAATATAGTTGAGAGATAATATTCCCAAGCTTTCCAGGTTCATAACAGTGTTTAGGTAGTTGTTTGTCCATGTTCCCAATGTTTATAGCTGGACAAGAAGGCCTAATGTTAGAAACTACAAGAAAACATCAGTAATTCTGGGAAAACGACAACAATAGATGAGAACTCGCATAGAACATGTATAAAACACTTCTCCAATGAGTTGTTTGTTTAGAAAAGGTATCTTAGATCCAGGAATTCCTCAATTCAAGTTGGGAGCACAGTAAACAGTGTATGAATCCTATGTTTTTTACTGAAAGGAGCCTAGAATGGTAAATGTGTGAAATACATTTGAAATAGAGAAATAAACACATTAAGCAGCTTTGGAAAGCTTTACACTTCCCTGAAATGTATCTTTAAACTCTAGAAATAGTTGAGAGACAATGTTCCCCAGCTTTCCAGGTTCATATCAGTGTTTAGGTAGTTGTTTGGCCATGTTCCCAATGTTTATACCTGAACAAGAAGACCTAATACTAGAAAGTACAAGAAAACATCAGTAATTCTGGTAAAATGACAATAAGAGATGAGAACTCGCATAGAACATGTATAAACACTTCTCCAATGAGTTGTTTGTTTAGAAAAGGTATCTTAGATCCAGGAATTCCTCAATTCAAGTTGGGAGCACAGTAAACAGTGTATGAATCCTATGTTGTTTACTGAAAGGAGCCTAGGACGGTAAATGTGTGAAATTCAAGGCAGAATCCACTCGAAATAGAGAAACAAACACATTAAGCAGCGTTGTAAAGCCTTACACTTCACTGAAATGTATCATACTCTATAATATAGTTGAGAGATAATATTCCCAAGCTTTCCAGGTTCATAACAGTGTTTAGGTAGTTGTTTGTCCATGTTCCCAATGTTTATAGCTGGACAAGAAGGCCTAATGTTAGAAACTACAAGAAAACATCAGTAATTCTGGGAAAACGACAACAATAGATGAGAACTCGCATAGAACATGTATAAAACACTTCTCCAATGAGTTGTTTGTTTAGAAAAGGTATCTTAGATCCAGGAATTCCTCAATTCAAGTTTGGAGCACAGTAAACAGTGTATGAATCCTATGTTGTTTACTGAAAGGAGCCTAGAATGGTAAATGTGTGAAATACATTTGAAATAGAGAAATAAACACATTAAGCAGCTTTGGAAAGCTTTACACTTCCCTGAAATGTATCTTTAAACTCTCGAAATAGTTGAGAGACAATGTTCCCCAGCTCTCTAGGTTCATAACAGTGTTTAGGTAGTTGTTTCTCCATATTCCCAATGTTTATACCTGAACAAGAAGGCCTAATACTAGAAACTATAAGAAAACATCAGTAATTCTGGGAAAATGACAATAAGAGATGAGAACTCGCATAGAACATGTATAAAACACTTCTCCAATGAGTTGTTTGTTTAGAAAAGGTATCATAGATCCAGGAATTCCTCAATTCAAGTTTGGAGCACAGTAAACAGTGTATGAATCCTATGTTTTTTACTGAAAGGAGCCTAGAATGGTAAATGTGTGAAATACATTTGAAATAGAGAAATAAACACATTAAGCAGCTATGGAAAGCTTTACACTTCCCTGAAATGTATCTTTAAACTCTAGAAATAGTTGAGAGACAATGTTCCCCAGCTTTCCAGGTTCATAACACTGTTTAGGTAGTTGTTTGTCCATGTTCCCAATATTTATACCTGAACAAGAAGGCCTAATACTAGAAACTACAAGAAAACATCAGTAATTTTGAGAAAATGACAATAATAGATGAGAACTCGCATAGAACATGTATAAAACACTTCTCCAACTGAGTTGTTTGTGTAGAAAAGGTATCTTAGATCCAGGAATTCTTAAATTCGAGTTTGGAGCACAACATGAATCCTATGTTGTTTACTGAAAGGAGCCTAGAATTGTAAATGTGTGAAATTCAAGGAAGAATACACTTGAAATAGAGAAACAAACACATTAAGCAGCTTTGTAAAGCCTTACACTTCACTGAAATGTATCATTATACTCTATAACATAGTTCAGAGACAAGGTCCCGATCTTCGTCTCTTCATAACAGTGTTTGGAAGTAGTTTGTATATGTGGGCTAAGCTTATATGTGGCCAAGAAGCCTAATATAGGAAACTAAATGACAACATGAATAATTCAGGGAAAAAGACAGTATATTGATGAGAACTCATTTAGCACAGCTGAAACTGATTCTCCAAGTCAGGTCCTAGTGTAGAAAAGGTATCTAAGATACAGGAAATCCTTAATTAGACCTAAGAGCACATTAGTGTATGAAACCAATGCTGTTTACTTAAAGGAGCCTAGAATGGTAAATGTGTGAAATTCAAGGCAGAATCCACTTGAATAGAGGAACGAACACATTAAGCAGCGTTGTAAAGCCTTACACTTCACTGAAATGTATCATACTCTATACCATAGTTGAAAGACAATGATCCCGAGCTTTCCAGGTTCATAACACTGTTTAGGTAGTTGTTTGTCCATGTTCCCACAGTTTATAGCTGGACAAGAAGGCCTAATGTTAGAAAGTACAAGAAAACATCAGAAATTCTGGGAAAACGACAACAATAGAATAGAACTCTCATAGAACATATATAAAACTCTTCTCCAACTGAGTTGTTCGTGTACAAAAGGTATCTTAGATCCAGGAATTCCTCAATTCAAGTTTGGAGCACAGTAAACAGTGTATGAATCCTATGTTGTTTACTGAAAGGAGCCTAGAATGGTAAATGTGTGAAATTCAAGGAAGAATACACTTGAAATAGAGAAACAAACACATTAAGCAGCTTTGTAAAGCCTTACACTTCACTGAAATGTATCATTATACTCTATAACATAGTTCAGAGACAAGGTCCCGATCTTCGTCTCTTCATAACAGTGTTTGGAAGTAGTTTGTATATGTGGGCTAAGCTTATATGTGGCCAAGAAGCCTAATATAGGAAACTAAATGACAACATGAATAATTCAGGGAAAAAGACAGTATATTGATGAGAACTCATTTAGCACAGCTGAAACTGATTCTCCAAGTCAGGTCCTAGTGTAGAAAAGGTATCTAAGATACAGGAAATCCTTAATTAGACCTAAGAGCACATTAGTGTATGAAACCAATGCTGTTTACTTAAAGGAGCCTAGAATGGTAAATGTGTGAAATTCAAGGCAGAATCCACTTGAATAGAGGAACGAACACATTAAGCAGCGTTGTAAAGCCTTACACTTCACTGAAATGTATCATACTCTATACCATAGTTGAAAGACAATGATCCCGAGCTTTCCAGGTTCATAACACTGTTAGGTAGTTGTTTGTCCATGTTCCCACTGTTTATACCTGGACAAGAAGGCCTAATGTTAGAAAGTACAAGAAAACATCAGAAATTCTGGGAAAACGACAACAATAGATGAGAACTCACATTGAACATGTATAAAACACTTCTCCAACTGAGTTGTTCGTGTACAAAAGGTATCTTAGATCCAGGAATTCCTCAATTCGAGTTAAAGCACATTAAACAGTGTATGAATCCTATGTTGTTTACTGAAAGGAGCCTAGAATGGTAAATGTGTGAAATACATTTGAAATAGAGAAATAAACACATTAAGCAGCTTTGGAAAGCTTTACACTTCACTGAAATGTATCTTTAAACTCTAGAAATAGTTGAGAGACAATGTTCCCCAGCTTTCCAGGTCCATAACAGTGTTTAGGTAGTTGTTTGTCCATGTTCCCAATGTTTATACCTGAACAAGAAGGCCTAATACTAGAAAGTACAAGAAAACATCAGTAATTTTGGGAAAATGACAATAAGAGATGAGAACTCGCATAGAACATGTATAAAACACTTCTCCAATGAGTTGTTTGTTTAGAAAAGGTATCTTAGATCCAGGAATTCCTCAATTCAAGTTGGGAGCACAGTAAACAGTGTATGAATCCTATGTTGTTTACTGAAAGGAGCCTAGGACGGTAAATGTGTGAAAATCAAGGCAGAATCCACTCGAAATAGAGAAACAAACACATTAAGCAGCGTTGTAAAGCCTTACACTTCACTGAAATGTATCATACTCTATAATATAGTTGAGAGATAATATTCCCGATCTTTCCAGGTTCATAGCAGTGTTTAGGTAGTTGTTTGTCCATGTTCCCAATGTTTATAGCTGGAGAAGAAGGCCTAATGTTAGAAACTACAAGAAAACATCAGTAATTCTGGGAAAACGACAACAATAGATGAGAACTCACATTGAACATGTATAAAACACTTCTCCAACTGAGTTGTTCGTGTACTAAATGAATCTTAGTTCCAGGAATTCCTCAATTCGAGTTTAGAGCACATTAAACAGTGTATGAATCCTATGTTGTTTACTGAAAGGAGCCTAGAATGGTAAATGTGTGAAATACATTTGAAATAGAGAAATAAACACATTAAGCAGCTTTGGAAAGCTTTACACTTCCCTGAAATGTATCTTTAAACTCTAGAAATAGTTGAGAGACAATGTTCCCCAGCTTTCCAGGTTCATAACAGTGTTTAGGTAGTTGTTTGTCCATGTTCCCAATGTTTATACCTGAACAAGAAGGCCTAATACTAGAAACTATAAGAAAACATCAGTAATTCTGGGAAAATGACAATAAGAGATGAGAACTCGCATAGAACATGTATAAAACCTTCTCCAATGAGTTGTTTGTTTAGAAAAGGTATCTTAGATCCAGGAATTCCTCAATTCAAGTTTGGAGCACAGTAAACAGTGTATGAATCCTATGTTTTTTACTGAAAGGAGCCTAGAATGGTAAATGTGTGAAATACATTTGAAATAGAGAAATAAACACATTAAGCAGCTTTGGAAAGCTTTACACTTCCCTGAAATGTATCTTTAAACTCTAGAAATAGTTGAGAGACAATGTTCCCCAGCTTTCCAGGTTCATATCAGTGTTTAGGTAGTTGTTTGTCCATGTTCCCAATGTTTATACCTGAACAAGAAGACCTAATACTAGAAAGTACAAGAAAACATCAGTAATTCTGGTAAAATGACAATAAGAGATGAGAACTCGCATAGAACATGTATAAACACTTCTCCAATGAGTTGTTTGTTTAGAAAAGGTATCTTAGATCCAGGAATTCCTCAATTCAAGTTGGGAGCACAGTAAACAGTGTATGAATCCTATGTTGTTTACTGAAAGGAGCCTAGGACGGTAAATGTGTGAAATTCAAGGCAGAATCCACTCGAAATAGAGAAACAAACACATTAAGCAGCGTTGTAAAGCCTTACACTTCACTGAAATGTATCATACTCTATAATATAGTTGAGAGATAATATTCCCAAGCTTTCCAGGTTCATAACAGTGTTTAGGTAGTTGTTTGTCCATGTTCCCAATGTTTATAGCTGGACAAGAAGGCCTAATGTTAGAAACTACAAGAAAACATCAGTAATTCTGGGAAAACGACAACAATAGATGAGAACTCGCATAGAACATGTATAAAACACTTCTCCAATGAGTTGTTTGTTTAGAAAAGGTATCTTAGATCCAGGAATTCCTCAATTCAAGTTTGGAGCACAGTAAACAGTGTATGAATCCTATGTTGTTTACTGAAAGGAGCCTAGAATGGTAAATGTGTGAAATACATTTGAAATAGAGAAATAAACACATTAAGCAGCTTTGGAAAGCTTTACACTTCCCTGAAATGTATCTTTAAACTCTCGAAATAGTTGAGAGACAATGTTCCCCAGTTCTCTAGGTTCATAACAGTGTTTAGGTAGTTGTTTCTCCATATTCCCAATGTTTATACCTGAACAAGAAGGCCTAATACTAGAAACTATAAGAAAACATCAGTAATTCTGGGAAAATGACAATAAGAGATGAGAACTCGCATAGAACATGTATAAAACACTTCTCCAATGAGTTGTTTGTTTAGAAAAGGTATCTTAGATCCAGGAATTCCTCAATTCAAGTTTGGAGCACAGTAAACAGTGTATGAATCCTATGTTTTTTACTGAAAGGAGCCTAGAATGGTAAATGTGTGAAATACATTTGAAATAGAGAAATAAACACATTAAGCAGCTTTGGAAAGCTTTACACTTCCCTGAAATGTATCTTTAAACTCTAGAAATAGTTGAGAGACAATGTTCCCCAGCTTTCCAGGTTCATATCAGTGTTTAGGTAGTTGTTTGTCCATGTTCCCAATGTTTATACCTGAACAAGAAGACCTAATACTAGAAAGTACAAGAAAACATCAGTAATTCTGGTAAAATGACAATAAGAGATGAGAACTCGCATAGAACATGTATAAACACTTCTCCAATGAGCTGTTTGTTTAGAAAAGGTATCTTAGATCCAGGAATTCCTCAATTCAAGTTGGGAGCACAGTAAACAGTGTATGAATCCTATGTTGTTTACTGAAAGGAGCCTAGGACGGTAAATGTGTGAAATTCAAGGCAGAATCCACTCGAAATAGAGAAACAAACACATTAAGCAGCGTTGTAAAGCCTTACACTTCACTGAAATGTATCATACTCTATAATATAGTTGAGAGATAATATTCCCAAGCTTTCCAGGTTCATAACAGTGTTTAGGTAGTTGTTTGTCCATGTTCCCAATGTTTATAGCTGGACAAGAAGGCCTAATGTTAGAAACTACAAGAAAACATCAGTAATTCTGGGAAAACGACAACAATAGATGAGAACTCGCATAGAACATGTATAAAACACTTCTCCAATGAGTTGTTTGTTTAGAAAAGGTATCTTAGATCCAGGAATTCCTCAATTCAAGTTTGGAGCACAGTAAACAGTGTATGAATCCTATGTTGTTTACTGAAAGGAGCCTAGAATGGTAAATGTGTGAAATACATTTGAAATAGAGAAATAAACACATTAAGCAGCTTTGGAAAGCTTTACACTTCCCTGAAATGTATCTTTAAACTCTCGAAATAGTTGAGAGACAATGTTCCCCAGCTCTCTAGGTTCATAACAGTGTTTAGGTAGTTGTTTCTCCATATTCCCAATGTTTATACCTGAACAAGAAGGCCTAATACTAGAAACTACAAGGAAGCATCAGTAATTCTTAGAAAATGACAATAATAGATGAGAACTCGCATAGAACATGTATAAAACACTTCTGCAACTGAGTTGTTTGTGTAGAAAAGGTATCTTAGATCCAGGAATTCCTAAATTCGAGTTTGGAGCACAGTAAACAGTGTATGAATCCTATGTTGTTTACTGAAAGGAGCCTAGAATGTTAAATGTGTGAAATTCAAGGCAGAATCCACTTGAAATAGAAAAACAAACACATTAAGCAGCGTTGTAAAGCCTTACACTTCACTGAAATGTATCATACTCCATAATATAGTTGAGAGATAATATTCCCGAGCTTTCCAGGTTCATAACAGTGTTTAGGTAGTTGTTTGTCCATGTTCCCAATGTTTATAGCTGGACAAGAAGGCCTAATGTTAGAAACTACAAGAAAACATCAGTAATTCTGGGAAAACGACAACAATAGATGAGAACTCACATTGAACATGTATAAAACACTTCTCCAACTGAGTTGTTCGTGTACTAAAGGAATCTTAGTTCCAGGAATTCCTCAATTCGAGTTTAGAGCACATTAATCAGTGTATGAATCCTATGTTGTTTACTGAAAGGAGCCTAGAATGGTAAATGTGTGAAATACATTTGAAATAGAGAAATAAACACATTAGGCAGCTTTGGAAAGCTTTACACTTCCCTGAAATGTATCTTTAAACTCTAGAAATAGTTGAGAGACAATGTTCCCCAGCTTTCCAGGTTCATAACACTGTTTAGGTAGTTGTTTGTCCATGTTCCCAATATTTATACCTGAACAAGAAGGCCTAATACTAGAAACTACAAGAAAACATCAGTAATTTTGAGAAAATGACAATAATAGATGAGAACTCGCATAGAACATGTATAAAACACTTCTCCAACTGAGTTGTTTGTGTAGAAAAGGTATCTTAGATCCAGGAATTCTTAAATTCGAGTTTGGAGCACAACATGAATCCTATGTTGTTTACTGAAAGGAGCCTAGAATGGTAAATGTGTGAAATTCAAGGAAGAATACACTTGAAATAGAGAAACAAACACATTAAGCAGCTTTGTAAAGCCTTACACTTCACTGAAATGTATCATTATACTCTATAACATAGTTCAGAGACAAGGTCCCGATCTTCATCTCTTCATAACAGTGTTTGGAAGTAGTTTGTATATGTGGGCTAAGCTTATATGTGGCCAAGAAGCCTAATATAGGAAACTACATGACAACATGAATAATTCAGGGGAAAAGACAGTATATTGATGAGAACTCATTTAGCACAGCTGAAACTGATTCTCCAAGTCAGGTCCTAGTGTAGAAAAGGTATCTAAGATACAGGAAATCCTTAATTAGACCTAAGAGCACATTAGTGTATGAAACCAATGCTGTTTACTTAAAGGAGCCTAGAATGGTAAATGTGTGAAATTCAAGGCAGAATCCACTTGAATAGAGGAACGAACACATTAAGCAGCGTTGTAAAGCCTTACACTTCACTGAAATGTATCATACTCTATACCATAGTTGAAAGACAATGATCCCGAGCTTTCCAGGTTCATAACACTGTTTAGGTAGTTGTTTGTCCATGTTCCCACAGTTTATAGCTGGACAAGAAGGCCTAATGTTAGAAAGTACAAGAAAACATCAGAAATTCTGGGAAAACGACAACAATAGAATAGAACTCTCATAGAACATATATAAAACTCTTCTCCAACTGAGTTGTTCGTGTACAAAAGGTATCTTAGATCCAGGAATTCCTCAATTCAAGTTTGGAGCACAGTAAACAGTGTATGAATCCTATGTTTTTTACTGAAAGGAGCCTAGAATGGTAAATGTGTGAAATACATTTGAAATAGAGAAATAAACACATTAAGCAGCTTTGGAAAGCTTTACACTTCCCTGAAATGTATCTTTAAACTATAGAAATAGTTTAGAGACAATGTTCCAGAGTTTTCCAGGTCCATAACAGTGTTTAGGTAGTCGTTTGTCCACGTTCCCAATGTTTATACCTGAACAAGAAGACCTAATACTAGAAAGTACAAGAAAACATCATTAATTCTGGTAAAATGAAAATAAGAGATGAGAACTCGCATAGGACATGTATAAACACTTCTCTAATGAGTTGTTTGTTTAGAAAAGGTATCTTAGATCCAGGAATTCCTCAATTCAAGTTGGGAGCACAGTAAACAGTGTATGAATCCTATGTTGTTTACTGAAAGGAGCCTAGGACGGTAAATGTGTGAAATTCAAGGCAGAATCCACTCGAAATAGAGAAACAAACACATTAAGCAGCGTTGTAAAGCCTTACACTTCACTGAAATGTATCATACTCTATAATATAGTTGAGAGATAATATTCCCGAGCTTTCCAGGTTCATAACAGTGTTTAGGTAGTTGTTTGTCCATGTTCCCACTGTTTATAGCTGGACAAGAAGGCCTAATGTTAGAAACTACAAGAAAACATCAGAAATTCTGGGAAAACGACAATAGATGAGAACTCGCATAGAAAATGTATAAAACACTTCTCCAATGAGTTGTTTGTTTAGAAAAGGTATCTTAGATCCAGTAATTCCTCAATTCAAGTTTGGAGCACAGTAAACAGTGTATGAATCCTATGTTGTTTACTGAAAGGAGCCTAGAATGGTAAATGTGTGAAATACATTTGAAATAGAGAAATAAACACATTAAGCAGCTTTGGAAAGCTTTACACTTCCCTGAAATGTATCTTTAAACTCTAGAAATAGTTGAGAGACAATGTTCCCCAGCTCTCTAGGTTCATAACAGTGTTTAGGTAGTTGTTTCTCCATATTCCCAATGTTTATACCTGAACAAGAAGGCCTAATACTAGAAACTACAAGGAAGCATCAGTAATTCTTAGAAAATGACAATAATAGATGAGAACTCGCATAGAACATGTATAAAACACTTCTGCAACTGAGTTGTTTGTGTAGAAAAGGTATCTTAGATCCAGGAATTCCTAAATTCGAGTTTGGAGCACAGTAAACAGTGTATGAATCCTATGTTGTTTACTGAAAGGAGCCTAGAATGGTAAATGTGTGAAATTCAAGGAAGAATACACTTGAAATAGAGAAACAAACACATTAAGCAGCTTTGTAAAGCCTTACACTTCACTGAAATGTATCATTATACTCTATAACATAGTTCAGAGACAATGTTCCCGATCTTCTTCTCTTCATAACAGTGTTTGGAAGTAGTTTGTATATGCGGGCTAAGCTTATATGTGGCCAAGATGGCCTAATATAGGAAACTACATGACAACATGAATAATTCAGGGAAAAAGACAGTATATTGATGAGAACTCATTTAGCACAGCTGAAACTGATTCTCCAAGTCAGGTCCTAGTGTAGAAAAGGTATCTAAGATACAGGAAATCCTTAATAAGACCTAAGAGCACATTAGTGTATGAAACCAATGTTGTTTACTAAAAGGAGCCTAGAATGGTAAATGTGTGAAATTCAAGGCAGAATCCACTTGAAATAGAGGAACGAACACATTAAGCAGCGTTGTAAAACCTTACACTTCACTGAAATGTATCATACTCTATACCATAGTTGAAAGACAATGATCCCGAGCTTTCCAGGTTCATAACACTGTTTAGGTAGTTGTTTGTCCATGTTCCCACTGTTTATACCTGGACAAGAAGGCCTAATGTTAGAAAGTACAAGAAAACATCAGAAATTCTGGGAAAACGACAACAATAGATGAGAACTCACATTGAACATGTATAAAACACTTCTCCAACTGAGTTGTTCGTGTACAAAAGGTATCTTAGATCCAAGAATTCCTCAATTCGAGTTAAAGCACATTAAACAGTGTATGAATCCTATGTTGTTTACTGAAAGGAGCCTAGAATGGTAAATGTGTGAAATACATTTGAAATAGAGAAATAAACACATTAAGCAGCTTTGGAAAGCTTTACACTTCCCTGAAATGTATCTTTAAACTCTAGAAATAGTTGAGAGACAATGTTCCCCAGCTTTCCAGGTTCATAACACTGTTTAGGTAGTTGTTTGTCCATGTTCCCAATATTTATACCTGAACAAGAAGGCCTAATACTAGAAACTACAAGAAAACATCAGTAATTTTGAGAAAATGACAATAATAGATGAGAACTCGCATAGAACATGTATAAAACACTTCTCCAACTGAGTTGTTTGTGTAGAAAAGGTATCTTAGATCCAGGAATTCTTAAATTCGAGTTTGGAGCACAACATGAATCCTATGTTGTTTACTGAAAGGAGCCTAGAATGGTAAATGTGTGAAATTCAAGGAAGAATACACTTGAAATAGAGAAACAAACACATTAAGCAGCTTTGTAAAGCCTTACACTTCACTGAAATGTATCATTATACTCTATAACATAGTTCAGAGACAAGGTCCCGATCTTCATCTCTTCATAACAGTGTTTGGAAGTAGTTTGTATATGTGGGCTAAGCTTATATGTGGCCAAGAAGCCTAATATAGGAAACTACATGACAACATGAATAATTCAGGGAAAAAGACAGTATATTGATGAGAACTCATTTAGCACAGCTGAAACTGATTCTCCAAGTCAGGTCCTAGTGTAGAAAAGGTATCTAAGATACAGGAAATCCTTAATTAGACCTAAGAGCACATTAGTGTATGAAACCAATGCTGTTTACTTAAAGGAGCCTAGAATGGTAAATGTGTGAAATTCAAGGCAGAATCCACTTGAATAGAGGAACGAACACATTAAGCAGCGTTGTAAAGCCTTACACTTCACTGAAATGTATCATACTCTATACCATAGTTGAAAGACAATGATCCCGAGCTTTCCAGGTTCATAACACTGTTTAGGTAGTTGTTTGTCCATGTTCCCACAGTTTATAGCTGGACAAGAAGGCCTAATGTTAGAAAGTACAAGAAAACATCAGAAATTCTGGGAAAACGACAACAATAGAATAGAACTCTCATAGAACATATATAAAACTCTTCTCCAACTGAGTTGTTCGTGTACAAAAGGTATCTTAGATCCAGGAATTCCTCAATTCAAGTTTGGAGCACAGTAAACAGTGTATGAATCCTATGTTTTTTACTGAAAGGAGCCTAGAATGGTAAATGTGTGAAATACATTTGAAATAGAGAAATAAACACATTAAGCAGCTTTGGAAAGCTTTACACTTCCCTGAAATGTATCTTTAAACTATAGAAATAGTTTAGAGACAATGTTCCAGAGTTTTCCAGGTCCATAACAGTGTTTAGGTAGTCGTTTGTCCACGTTCCCAATGTTTATACCTGAACAAGAAGACCTAATACTAGAAAGTACAAGAAAACATCATTAATTCTGGTAAAATGACAATAAGAGATGAGAACTCGCATAGGACATGTATAAACACTTCTCTAATGAGTTGTTTGTTTAGAAAAGGTATCTTAGATCCAGGAATTCCTCAATTCAAGTTGGGAGCACAGTAA
Organism: Pipistrellus nathusii; assembly: GCA_963693515.1. Lineage (NCBI taxonomy): Eukaryota > Metazoa > Chordata > Mammalia > Chiroptera > Vespertilionidae > Pipistrellus > Pipistrellus nathusii. Next base: position 145,422 of record CAVNZX010000055.1, read on the forward strand.
ACAGTGTATGAATCCTATGTTGTTTACTGAAAGGAGCCTAGGACGGTAAATGTGTGAAATTCAAGGCAGAATCCACTCGAAATAGAGAAACAAACACATTAAGCAGCGTTGTAAAGCCTTACACTTCACTGAAATGTATCATACTCTATAATATAGTTGAGAGATAATATTCCCGAGCTTTCCAGGTTCATAACAGTGTTTAGGTAGTTGTTTGTCCATGTTCCCACTGTTTATAGCTGGACAAGAAGGCCTAATGTTAGAAACTACAAGAAAACATCAGAAATTCTGGGAAAACGACAATAGATGAGAACTCGCATAGAAAATGTATAAAACACTTCTCCAATGAGTTGTTTGTTTAGAAAAGGTATCTTAGATCCAGGAATTCCTCAATTCAAGTTTGGAGCACAGCAAACAGTGTATGAATCCTATGTTGTTTACTGAAAGGAGCCTAGAATGGTAAATGTGTGAAATACATTTGAAATAGAGAAATAAACACATTAAGCAGCTTTGGAAAGCTTTACACTTCCCTGAAATGTATCTTTAAACTCTAGAAATAGTTGAGAGACAATGTTCCCCAGCTCTCTAGGTTCATAACAGTGTTTAGGTAGTTGTTTCTCCATATTCCCAATGTTTATACCTGAACAAGAAGGCCTAATACTAGAAACTACAAGGAAGCATCAGTAATTCTTAGAAAATGACAATAATAGATGAGAACTCGCATAGAACATGTATAAAACACTTCTGCAACTGAGTTGTTTGTGTAGAAAAGGTATCTTAGATCCAGGAATTCCTAAATTCGAGTTTGGAGCACAGTAAACAGTGTATGAATCCTATGTTGTTTACTGAAAGGAGCCTAGAATGGTAAATGTGTGAAATTCAAGGAAGAATACACTTGAAATAGAGAAACAAACACATTAAGCAGCTTTGTAAAGCCTTACACTTCACTGAAATGTATCATTATACTCTATAACATAGTTCAGAGACAATGTTCCCGATCTTCTTCTCTTCATAACAGTGTTTGGAAGTAGTTTGTATATGCGGGCTAAGCTTATATGTGGCCAAGATGGCCTAATATAGGAAACTACATGACAACATGAATAATTCAGGGAAAAAGACAGTATATTGATGAGAACTCATTTAGCACAGCTGAAACTGATTCTCCAAGTCAGGTCCTAGTGTAGAAAAGGTATCTAAGATACAGGAAATCCTTAATAAGACCTAAGAGCACATTAGTGTATGAAACCAATGTTGTTTACTAAAAGGAGCCTAGAATGGTAAATGTGTGAAATTCAAGGCAGAATCCACTTGAAATAGAGGAACGAACACATTAAGCAGCGTTGTAAAGCCTTACACTTCACTGAAATGTATCATACTCTATACCATAGTTGAAAGACAATGATCCCGAGCTTTCCAGTTTCATAACACTGTTTAGGTAGTTGTTTGTCCATGTTCCCACTGTTTATACCTGGACAAGAAGGCCTAATGTTAGAAAGTACAAGAAAACATCAGAAATTCTGGGAAAACGACAACAATAGATGAGAACTCACATTGAACATGTATAAAACACTTCTCCAACTGAGTTGTTCGTGTACAAAAGGTATCTTAGATCCAAGAATTCCTCAATTCGAGTTAAAGCACATTAAACAGTGTATGAATCCTATGTTGTTTACTGAAAGGAGCCTAGAATGGTAAATGTGTGAAATACATTTGAAATAGAGAAATAAACACATTAAGCAGCTTTGGAAAGCTTTACACTTCCCTGAAATGTATCTTTAAACTCTAGAAATAGTTGAGAGACAATGTTCCCCAGCTTTCCAGGTTCATAACACTGTTTAGGTAGTTGTTTGTCCATGTTCCCAATATTTATACCTGAACAAGAAGGCCTAATACTAGAAACTGCAAGAAAACATCAGTAATTCTGAGAAAATGACAATAATAGATGAGAACTCGCATAGAACATGTATAAAACACTTCTCCAACTGAGTTGTTTGTGTAGAAAAGGTATCTTAGATCCAGGAATTCCTAAATTCGAGTTTGGAGCACAGTAAACAGTGTATGAATCCTATGTTGTTTACTGAAAGGAGCCTAGAATGGTAAATGTGTGAAATTCAAGGAAGAATACACTTGAAATAGAGAAACAAACACATTAAGCAGCTTTGTAAAGCCTTACACTTCACTGAAATGTATCATTATACTCTATAACATAGTTCAGAGACAAGGTCCCGATCTTCTTCTCTTCATAACAGTGTTTGGAAGTAGTTTGTATATGTGGGCTAATCTTATATGTGGCCAAGAAGGCCTAATATAGGAAACTACATGACAACATGAATAATTCAGGGAAAAAGACAGTATATTGATGAGAACTCATTTAGCACAGCTGAAACTGATTCTCCAAGTCAGGTCCTAGTGTAGAAAAGGTATCCAAGATACAGGAAATCCTTAATTAGACCTAAGAGCACATTAGTGTATGAAACCAATGTTGTTTACTTAAAGGAGCCTAGAATGGTAAATGTGTGAAATTCAAGGCAGAATCCACTTGAAATAGAGGAACGAACACATTAAGCAGCGTTGTAAAGCCTTACACTTCACTGAAATGTATCATACTCTATAATATAGTTGGGTGATAATATTCCCGAGCTTTCCAGGTTCATAGCAGTGTTTTGGTAGTTGTTTGTCCATGTTCCCACTGTTTATAGCTGGACAAGAAGGCCTAATGTTAGAAAGTACAAGAAAACATAAGAAATTCTGGGAAAACGACAACAATAGAATAGAATTCGCATAGAACATATATAAAACACTACTCCAACTGAGTTGTTCGTGTACAAAAGGTATCTTAGATCCAGGAATTCCTCAATTCGAGTTTAGAGCTCATTAAACAGTGTATGAATCCTATGTTGTTTACTGAAAAGAGCCTAGAATGATAAAAGTGTGAAATACATTTGAAATAGAGAAATAAACACATTAAGCAGCTTTTGAAAGCTTTACACTTCACTGAAATGTATCTTTAAACTCTAGAAATAGTTGAGAGACAATGTTCCCCAGCTTTCCAGGTCCATAACAGTGTTTAGGTAGTTGTTTGTCCATGTTCCCAATGTTTATACCTGAACAAGAAGGCCTAATACTAGAAAGTACAAGAAAACATCAGTAATTCTGGGAAAATGACAATAAGAGATGAGAACTCGCATAGAACATGTATAAAACACTTCTCCAATGAGTTGTTTGTTTAGAAAAGGTATCTTAGATCCAGGAATTCCTCAATTCAAGTTGGGAGCACAGTAAACAGTGTATGAATCCTATGTGGTTTACTGAAAGGAGCCTAGAATGGTAAATGTGTGAAATACATTTGAAATAGAGAAATAAACACATTAAGCAGCTTTGGAAAGCATTACACTTCCCTGAAATGTATCTTTAAACTCTAGAAATAGTTGAGAGACAATGTTCCCCAGCTTTCTAGGTTCATAACAGTGTTTAGGTAGTTGTTTCTCCATGTTCCCAATGTTTATACCTGAACAAGAAGGCCTAATACTAGAAACTACAAGAAAGCATCAGTAATTCTGAGAAAATGACAATAATAGATGAGAACTCGCATAGAACATGTATAAAAGACTTCTGCAACTGAGTTGTTTGTGTAGAAAAGTTATCTTAGATCCAGGAATTCCTAAATTCGAGTTTGGAGCACAGTAAACAGTGTATGAATCCTATGTTGTTTACTGAAAGGAGCCTAGAATGATAAAAGTGTGAAATACATTTGAAATAGAGAAATAAACACATTAAGCAGCTTTTGAAAGCATTACACTTCCCTGAAATGTATCTTTAAACTCTAGAAATAGTTGAGAGACAATGTTCCCCAGCTTTCTAGGTTCATAACAGTGTTTAGGTAGTTGTTTCTCCATGTTCCCAATGTTTATACCTGAACAAGAAGGCCTAATACTAGAAAGTACAAGAAAACATCAGTAATTCTGGGAAAATGACAATAAGAGATGAGAACTCCAATAGAACATGTATAAAACACTTCTCCAATGAGTTGTTTGTTTAGAAAAGGTATCTTAGATCCAGGAATTCCTCAATTCAAGTTGGGAGCACAGTAAACAGTGTATGAATCCTATGTTGCTTACTGAAAGGAGCCTAGGACGGTAAATGTGTGAAATTCAAGGCAGAATCCACTCGAAATAGAGAAACAAACACATTAAGCAGCGTTGTAAAGCCTTACACTTCACTGAAATGTATCATACTCTATAATATAGTTGAGAGATAATATTCCCGAGCTTTCCAGGTTCATAGCAGTGTTTAGGTAGTTGTTTGTCCATGTTCCCAATGTTTATAGCTGGAGAAGAAGGCCTAATGTTAGAAACTACAAGAAAACATCAGTAATTCTGGGAAAACGACAACAATAGATGAGAACTCACATTGAACATGTATAAAACACTTCTCCAACTGAGTTGTTCGTGTACTAAAGGAATCTCAGTTACAGGAGTTCCTCAATTCGAGTTTAGAGCACATTAAACAGTGTATGAATCCTATGTTGTTTACTGAAAGGAGCCTAGAATGGTAAATGTGTGAAATACATTTGAAATAGAGAAATAAACACATTAAGCAGCTTTGGAAAGCTTTACACTTCCCTGAAATGTATCTTTAAACTCTAGAAATAGTTGAGAGACAATGTACCCCAGCTTTCCCGGTTCATAACAGTGTTTAGGTAGTTGTTTGTCCATGTTCCCAATGTTTATACCTGAACAAGAAGGCCTAATACTAGAAACTACAAGAAAACATCAGTAATTCTGGGAAAATGACAATAAGAGATGAGAACTCGCATAGAACATGTATAAAACACTTCTCCAATGAGTTGTTTGTTTAGAAAAGGTATCTTAGATCCAGGAATTCCTCAATACAAGTTTGGAGCACAGTAAACAGTGTATGAATCCTATGTTGTTTACTGACAGGAGCCTAGAATGGTAAATGTGTGAAATACATTTGAAATAGAGAAATAAACACATTAAGCAGCTTTGGAAAGCATTACACTTCCCTGAAATGTATCTTTAAACTCTAGAAATAGTTGAGAGACAATGTTCCCCAGCTCTCTAGGTTCATAACAGTGTTTAGGTAGTTGTTTCTCCATACTCCCAATGTTTATACCTGAACAAGAAGGCCTAATACTAGAAACTACAAGAAAGCATCAGTAATTCTTAGAAAATGACAATAATAGATGAGAACTCGCATAGAACATGTATAAAACACTTCTGCAACTGAGTTGTTTGAGTAGAAAAGGTATCTTAGATCCAGGAATTCCTAAATTCGAGTTTGGAGCACAGTAAACAGTGTATGAATCCTATGTTGTTTACTGAAAGGAGCCTAGAATGGTAAATGTGTGAAATTCAAGGAAGAATCCACTTGAAATAGAGAAACAAACACATTAAGCAGCTTTGTAAAGCCTTACACTTCACTGAAATGTATCATTATACTCTATAACATAGTTCAGAGACAATGTTCCCGATCTTCTTCTCTTCATAACAGTGTTTGGAAGTAGTTTGTATATGCGGGCTAAGCTTATATGTGGCCAAGAAGGCCTAATATAGGAAACTACATGACAACATGAATAATTCAGGGAAAAAGACAGTATATTGATGAGAACTCATTTAGCACAGCTGAAACTGATTCTCCAAGTCAGGTCCTAGTGTAGAAAAGGTATCTAAGGTACAGGAAATCCTTAATTAGATCTAAGAGCACATTAATGTATGAAACCAATGTTGTTTACTTAAAGGAGCCTAGAATGGTAAATGTGTGAAATTCAAGGCAGAATCCACTTGAAATAGAGGAACGAACACATTAAGCAGCGTTGTAAAGCCTTACACTTCACTGAAATGTATCATACTCTATACCATAGTTGAAAGACAATGATCCCGAGCTTTCCAGGTTCATAACACTGTTTAGGTAGTTGTTTGTCCATGTTCCCACTGTTTATACCTGGACAAGAAGGCCTAATGTTAGAAAGTACAAGAAAACATCAGAAATTCTGGGAAAACGACAACAATAGATGAGAACTCACATTGAACATGTATAAAACACTTCTCCAACTGAGTTGTTCGTGTACAAAAGGTATCTTAGATCCAGGAATTCCTCAATTCGAGTTAAAGCACATTAAACAGTGTATGAATCCTATGTTGTTTACTGAAAGGAGCCTAGAATGGTAAATGTGTGAAATACATTTGAAATAGAGAAATAAACACATGATGCAGCTTTGGAAAGCTTTACACTTCCCTGAAATGTATCTTTAAACTCTAGAAATAGTTGAGAGACTATGTTCCCCAGCTTTCCAGGTTCATAACAGTGTTAGGTAGTTGTTTGTCCATGTTCCCAATATTTATACCTGAACAAGAAGGCCTAATACTAGAAACTACAAGAAAACATCAGTAATTCTGAGAAAATGACAATAATAGATGAGAACTCGCATAGAACATGTATAAAACACTTCTCCAATGAGTTGTTTGTTTAGAAAAGGTATCTTAGATCCAGGAATTCCTCAATTCAAGTTGGGAGCACAGTAAACAGTGTATGAATCCTATGTTGTTTACTGAAAGGAGCCTAGGACGGTAAATGTGTGAAATTCAAGGCAGAATCCACTCGAAATTGAGAAACAAACACATTAAGCAGCGTTGTAAAGCCTTACACTTCACTGAAATGTATCATACTCTATAATATAGTTGAGAGATAATATTCCCGAGCTTTCCAGGTTCATAGCAGTGTTTAGGTAGTTGTTTGTCCATGTTCCCAATGTTTATAGCTGGAGAAGAAGGCCTAATGTTAAAAACCACAAGAAAACATCAGTAATTCTGGGAAAACGACAACAATAGATGAGAACTCACATTGAACATGTATAAAACACTTCTCCAACTGAGTTGTTCGTGTACTAAAGGAATCTCAGTTACAGGAATTCCTCAATTCGAGTTTAGAGCACATTAAACAGTGTATGAATCCTATGTTGTTTAGTGAAAGGAGCCTAGAATGGTAAATGTGTGAAATACATTTGAAATAGAGAAATAAACACATTAAGCAGCTTTGGAAAGCTTTACACTTCCCTGAAATGTATCTTTAAACTCTAGAAATAGTTGAGAGACAATGTTCCCCAGCTTTCCAGGTCCATAACAGTGTTTCGGTAGTTGTTTGTCCATGTTCCCAATGTTTATACCTGAACAAGAAGGCCTAATACTAGAAAGTACAAGAAAACATCAGTAATTCTGGGAAAATGACAATAAGAGATGAGAACTCGCATAGAACATGTATAAAACACTTCTCCAATGAGTTGTTTGTTTAGAAAAGGTATCTTAGATCCAGGAATTCCTCAATTCAAGTTTGGAGCACAGTAAACAGTGTATGAATCCTATGTTGTTTACTGAAAGGAGCCTAGAATGGTAAATGTGTGAAATACATTTGAAATAGAGAAATAAACACATTAAGCAGCTTTGGAAAGCTTTACACTTCCCTGAAATGTATCTTTAAACTCTAGAAATAGTTGAGAGACAATGTTCCCCAGCTCTCTAGGTTCATAACAGTGTTTAGGTAGTTGTTTCTCCATATTCCCAATGTTTATACCTGAACAAGAAGGCCTAATACTAGAAACTATAAGAAAACATCAGTAATCCTGGGAAAATGACAACAATAGATGACAACTCACATTGAACATGTATAAAAGACTTCTCCAACTGAGTTGTTCGTGTACTAAAGGAATCTTAGTTACAGGAATTCCTCAATTCGAGTTTAGAGCACATTAAACAGTGTATGAATCATATGTTGTTTACTGAAAGGAGCCTAGAATGGTAAATGTGTGAAATACATTTGAAATAGAGAAATAAACACATTAAGCAGCTTTGGAAAGCTTTACACTTCCCTGAAATGTATCTTTAAACTCTAGAAATAGTTGAGAGACAATGTTCCCCAGCTTTCCAGGTCCATAACAGTGTTTAGGTAGTTGTTTGTCCATGTTCCCAATGTTTATACCTGAACAAGAAGGCCTAATACTAGAAAGTACAAGAAAACATCAGTAATTCTGGGAAAATGACAATAAGAGATGAGAACTCGCATAGAACATGTATAAAACACTTCTCCAATGAGTTGTTTGTTTAGAAAAGGTATCTTAGATCCAGGAATTCCTCAATTCAAGTTGGGAGCGCAGTAAACAGTGTATGAATCCTATGTGGTTTACTGAAAGGAGCCTAGAATGGTAAATGTGTGAAATACATTTGAAATAGAGAAATAAACACATTAAGCAGCTTTGGAAAGCATTACACTTCCCTGAAATGTATCTTTAAACTCTAGAAATAGTTGAGAGACAATGTTCCCCAGCTTTCTAGGTTCATAACAGTGTTTAGGTAGTTGTTTCTCCATGTTCCCAATGTTTATACCTGAACAAGAAGGCCTAATACTAGAAACTACAAGAAAGCATCAGTAATTCTGAGAAAATGACAATAATAGATGAGAACTCGCATAGAACATGTATAAAAGACTTCTGCAACTGAGTTGTTTGTGTAGAAAAGTTATCTTAGATCCAGGAATTCCTAAATTCGAGTTTGGAGCACAGTAAACAGTGTATGAATCCTATGTTGTTTACTGAAAGGAGCCTAGAATGATAAAAGTGTGAAATTCATTTGAAATAGAGAAATAAACACATTAAGCAGCTTTTGAAAGCATTACACTTCCGGAGGGAAGATGGCGGAAGAATAGATGGGCGGTTTCTGAGCCCTCTCCTGAAGCAGAAAGAGAGAGCAACTGATGGTCTTGAGCTGTGAGTGTTTATTAGCAAGCTGGGAGACAGCGAACACCAGAAGAAACTGCTGGGGGGCTGCTGACAGAGGTACCCCTCACAGGGAAGCACCCACGCGGGCTGCGTCCCTGCCCGGAGCTACCTGCCGGCTTGGATAGGGAAACCTCGCCATCTTGAGAGGAAGATAGGATCGTGTCAGAGGCCTGAATATCAACAGCCGCAGCGACCAACAAGCAACTGTGACCCCCAGAACGCGGATCCCAGGCGGCGCGAACACCTGGCCTCACAGGAGTGCCACACTGCTCGGCGAAAAGGTCAGATTTCGCGGGGAGAGGGTGGAGCGCACTCGCTGCGAAAACAAAGCCTGCGCGCAGAACGCGGAAGCTGGAGGACAAGGGCGGCGATTACAAGTAGAAGCCCCGCTGTTGGGCGGGTGTCACCCGTGAAAGTGGACGGGGCTCCTAACAGGGGAGATATCTAAAGAGCAACGCATTTGGATCTGGCGCGGAGGGGTATAGGAGAGTTGCGGGAGATTGAGGTTGCTCGGACCTGCCCCCTCCCCCCTCCGTAGTTCCTGCTTCAGAGAGGACTAAAAAAAAAAAAAAAAGCTGGAGAGGCTCTAGAGTCTGGGAAGTCAACCTAGAAACACTGCCCCCAGAGGCTAATTCACAAATTGACTCTAGTGTAATAAAAACAAAGCAAAACCTGCCTAAAAATCAGGACTGGATCATAACAATAGAGGAAGCGAATGACCTTCATTACCGCAAATTTTATTTAAATTTTTTAAATTTTATTAATTTTTAAATTTTTAAATTTTTGTTTTTTATTTTTGTTTTCATTATTTGCAACGTTTACTCAAGAAACTATTTTTTTTCTTTTTCCTCACTTGATTTTATCTTTATAATTACTACATTGTACTACTACTAAGTTACCTTTTTCATCTTATTTTTTTTGTTTATTTTTATTATTTTTATTTCATTTGATTATATATATATATATATATATATATATATATATATTTTTTTTTATTTTATTTTATTTCAGGATTACTGTTCTACAGGCTTTATCTATCTTTCCTTCTCCAACGCTTTATTCTATCTCAACCTATCCTTTATGCCTTCACCCTCTTTCCGATATTTTCCTTTGGTACCCCGTTTATCTTAACCCTTTCCTGCTCTAGATTTTCCCCATTCCTTCTGTCTACCCCCTCCTAAAATTTCACCCTACTTCTATATATCTAATTTCCAACTACTTGCTCCGAGCCCATTCACACCTCCCTTGCAGTTGTCCTAAAAACAAAACAAAACAAAAGTCTTTCTCTCTAACACTTTGAAGTTGTATGTTGAATGTTAACTATACTGAAGTTGTATGCTTTTGTTTATAAGATTGATTTGATATGCTTTTTGTTTGATTGTATGTTTTTGCTAGCTGGGTTCTAGTCACCCTTATTTGTGGTTATTAATATTTCAAACACATCCCGATTCAGTCCCCTGTGTGTTGTACCTGGTTGTGTTGTATTTGGTGCCTTTAAATCAAAGCAGGAGAGAGAGAACTACACAACCAGACATCCTAGATCATGGGGAGACCAAAACATATCCCGCATATGAAAGAAAAGCAGGCCTCACCAGAAAAGGAAGTAAACGAGATAGAGGGAAGCAACCTACCAGAGCAAGAATTCAGAGTAATGATCATAAGATGGCTAAAAAGAATGGAAGACAAATTTGACAATATGAGTAAGAACCAAGAGGAAATGAAGAAGAACCAAGAGGAAATGAAGAAGAACCAAGAAGAAATGAAAAATGACATCGCTACTGTAAAGAACTCAATAGAAAGCATCAAGAGTAGATTAGAAGAAGCAGAGGATCGCATCAGCGAGCTAGAAGACAAGATGGAAAAACATACCCAAATAGAACAGCTTCTGGAAAAAAAAATTAAAAAACAGGAGGAAAGTCTAAGGGAACTCTGGGACAATACAAAACAAAACAATATTAGAGTAATAGGGGTTCCAGAAGGACAGGGAATTGAGGAAGACATGGAAAACGTATTTCAAGAAATAATGACAGAAAACTTTCCTGAGATAGAGAAGAAAAAACCCACACAAATCCAAGATGCTCGCAGAGTCCCAAGCAAAATGAACCCCAGAAAATCAACCCCTAGACACATTATAATTAAGCTGGCAAACACCTACGACAAAAAAAGAATTTTAAAAGCAGCCAGAGAGAGACAGAAAGTTACATATAAAGGAACCCCCATCAGACTAGCAACTGATTTCTCCACAGAAACTTATCAGGCCAGAAGGGAATGGGATGAAATATACAAGGTCATGCAAAGGAAGGGTCTGAATCCAAGAATACTGTACCCAGCAAGGCTATCAATCAAAATTGAAGGGGAAATCAGGAGCTTCACAGACAAAAACAGACTACGGGAATTTATCTCCACCAAACCAGCAATGCAAGAAATGCTAACGGGTATACTGTAAAGTTAAAGAAATAGAAAGCAAAGTAGGAACACAGGGGTATAGAATAAAAATGGCGTCAAATAAGTATCTATCAATTATAACTTTAAATGTAAATGGACTAAATGCTCCAATCAAAAGACATAGGGTAACAGATTGGATAAGAAAACAAGACCCATATATCTGTTGTCTACAAGAAACTCACCTCAGAAAAAAAGATGCACACAGACTGAGGGTGAAGGGATGGAAAAAGGTTTTCCAGGCGAATGGAAATGGAAAAAAAGCTGGGGTAGCAATACTTATATCTGACAAATTAGATCTCAGAGTGAAGGACATAACAAGAGATAATGAAGGCCACTTTATAATACTAAAGGGAGCAATCCAACAAGAAGAAATAACCCTGGTAAATATATATGCACCTAATACGGGAGCACCCCAATATATAAAAAAACTGCTGGAGGACATTAAGGGAGAGATTAATAGCAATACAATCATAGTAGGAGATCTTAATACCCCACTGTCACCCTTTGACAAGTCATCTAAACAAAAAATCAGCAAAGAAATATCAATCCTAAATGACTCGCTAGACCAGATGGAATTAATCGACATCTTCAGAACATTCCACCCCAAAGCCACAGAATATACATTCTTCTCAAGCGCACATGGGACATTCTCAAAGATAGACCACATTTTGGGACATAGGCAAAGTCTCTTCAAATTCAAGAAGATAGAAATCATATCAAGCATCTTCTCAGATCATAGTGGCATAAAACTGGAAATTAACTACAACGAAAAAAATCCAAAGAAATCAAACACATGGAGACTAAACAGCATGCTATTAAACAAGGACTGGGTTACCAGAGAAATCAAGGAAGAAATTAAAAACATCCTGGAAACAAATGACAATGAAAACACAACTATCCAAAATCTATGGGACACAGCAAAAGCAGTTTTGAGAGGGAAGTTCATATCCCTACAAGCCTATTGCAAAAAACTAGAAAAAAGGGTAACAAATGAGCTAACTCTACAACTCAAAGAGTTAGAAAAAGAGCAACAAGAAAAGCCCAGTGTAAGCAGAAGGAAGGAAATAACAAAAATCAGAGCACAGATAAATGACATAGAGACCAAAGAAACAATACATAAGATCAACAAAACCAAGAGCTGGTTCTTTGAAAGAATAAACAAGATAGATGGACCCCTAGCCCGGCTAACCAAGAAACAAAGAGAGAGGACCCAAATAAACAAAATCAGAAATGAAAGAGGTGAAATAACAACAGATCCCACCGAAATACAAAGAATTGTTACAAAATACTACGAACAGCTCTATTCCAATAAACTGAACAACCTGGAGGAAATGGACATATTCCTAGAAAAATACAACCTTCCAAAACTCAATCAGGAAGAATCTAAAAATCTAAATAGACCAGTGACTTGGGAAGAAATTGAAACAGTCATCAAAAAACTTCCAGCAAACAAAAGCCCAGGGCCAGATGGCTTCACAGGAGAGTTTTACCAAACATTCAAGGAAGAACTAAAACCTATCCTCCTCAGATTATTCCAAAAAATCCAAGAGGAAGGAACACTTCCAAACTCCTTCTATGAAGCCAGCATCACCCTAATACCAAAACCAGATAAAGACAACTCAATGAAAGAGAATTATAGGCCAATATCCCTCATGAACATAGATGCCAAAATCCTCAACAAAATTCTAGCAAATCGGCTCCAGCAGAGCATCACAAAGATCATACACCATGACCAAGTAGGATTTATTCCAGGAATGCAAGGATGGTACAATATCCGCAAATCAATAAACGTGATACATCACATAAACAAGTTGAAAGATAAAAATCATATAGTCATATCAATTGATGCAGAAAAAGCATTTGATAAAATCCAACACCCTTTCCTGATAAAAACTCTCAACAAGGTGGGAGTACAAGGATCATACCTCAACATAATAAAAGCTATATATGATAAACCCACAGCCAACATCATACTCAATGGGCAAAAACTAAAACCATTCCCTCTAAGAACAGGAACAAGACAGGGATGCCCACTTTCGCCACTCCTCTTTGACATAGTACTGGAAGTACTAGCCATTGCAATTAGACAAGAGGAGGAAATAAAAGGCATCCAAATTGGAAAAGAAGAAGTAAAGCTATCCTTATTTGCAGACGACATGATATTGTACATAAAAAACCCAAAAGACTCCATTAAAAAACTAATTGGCTTAATAAATGAATTTGGCAATGTAGCAGGATACAAAATTAACGCCAAGAAATCTATGGCATTTCTATACACCAACAGCGAATTTATAGAAACAGAGACTAAAAAAGCAATTCCATTTACCATCGCACCAAAAAAATTAAGATATCTAGGAATAAATTTAACTAAGGAAGTAAAGGACCTATATGCGGAAAACTACACGACACTGAAAAAAGAGATAGAGGAAGATGTAAACAGATGGAAGAACATACCATGTTCATGGATTGGTAGAATCAACATCATCAAAATGTCCATACTTCCTAAAGCAATCTATAGATTCAATGCACTCCCCATTAAAATACCAACGGCATACTTCACTGACCTAGAAAGAACTCTCCAAAAGTTCATTTGGAACAATAAAAGACCCCGAATAGCCACAGCAATCCTGAGAAAGAAGAGTAAAGTAGGAGGGATCTCAATACCAGACTTCAAACTGTATTACAAAGCCACTGTTCTCAAAACAGCCTGGTACTGGCACAAAAACAGACATATAGATCAATGGAATCGAATCGAGAACCCAGATATCAACCCAAATCACTATGCTCAATTAATATTTGACAAAGGAGGCACGAATATACAATGGAGTCAAGACAGTCTTTTCAATAAATGGTGTTGGGAAAATTGGACAGATACATGCAAGAGAATGAAACTGGATCACCAACTTACACCATACACAAAAGTAAACTCAAAATGGATACAGGACTTAAACATCAGACGGGAAACCATAAAAATACTAGAAGCATCCACGGGCAGCAAAATCTCAGACATATGCCAAAAGAACTTCTTCACTGATACTGCCCCTAGGGCAATGGAAGCTAAAGAGAAAATAAACAAATGGGACTACATCAAAATAAAAAGCTTTCTTACAGCAAAAGAAACCATCAACAAAACAACAAGAAAGCCCACGATGTGGGAGAACATATTTGCAAATGTTACCACTGATAAAGGTTTAATCTCCAACATCTACAAACAGCTTATACAACTAAATAAAAGGAAGATGAATGATCCAATTAAAAAATGGGCAATGGACCTAAATAGAATATTTCCAAAAGAAGACAGAAGGAAGGCCAAAAGGCACATGAAAACATGCTCAAAGTCACTAATTATCCGAGAGATGCAAATCAAAACAACAATGCGGTACCATCTCACACCTGTCAGAATGGCCAACATCAACAGATCAACAAACGACAGGTGTTGGCGAGGTTGTGGAGAAAAGGGAACCCTCGTGCACTGCTGGTGGGAATGCAGACTGGTGCAACCACTGTGGAGAACAGTGTGGAGTTTCCTCAAAAAACTGAAAATGGAACTCCCATTTGACCCAGTAATCCCACTCCTAGGAATATATCCCAAGAAACTAGAAACACCAATCAGAAAGGATATATGCACCCCTATGTTCATAGCAGCACAATCTACAATAGCTAGAATTTGGAAACAGCCTAGGTGCCCATCAGCAGATGATTGGATCAAAAAACTTTGGGACATCTACACAATGGAATACTATGCTGCCATAAAAAAGAAGGAATTCTCATCATTTGTAGCAACCTGGATGGAAATGGAGAACATCATGCTGAGTGAAATAAGCCAGTCATTGAAAGAAAAACACCACATGACTTCACTCATTTGTGGATAATAAAGAACATTATAAACTGATGAACCAAAAGATAGATATAAAGATAGTATATCAACAAGCAGACTGTCAAATTACAGCAGGGAGGGGAGGAAGATCTGGGGGAGATAATAGATCAACCGAAAGACTTTTATACATACACATAAGTACAACCAATGGACATAAAACTCTGGGGAGGGAGGGGATGTGAGGGAGGGAGGGAGGGGGTGCAAAAAAAAAAAAATCAAAAATATATATATATATTTAAAAAAAAAAAAAAAGACTGAAGAAAGGACCTCTTTTCTACTATTTCGAATGCTTAATAGCTAATTTCATAACATCACATGTACCATTTTAAGAAAGTGATGATTTAGTGGGAAATTAATGCTTTGCATCTGTATACTGTAAATATAAATGATGATTTGTTTGAAATGAGTAACTAGGATATGCAAAAGATAATAACTCACAATGTTAATATTAAATATTACTTCAAAAAAAAAGAAAAATAAAAAAAAAAAAAAAAAAAAAAGAAAGCATTACACTTCCCTGAAATGTATCTTTAAACTCTAGAAATAGTTGAGAGACAATGTTCCCCAGCTTTCTAGGTTCATAACAGTGTTTAGGTAGTTGTTTCTCCATGTTCCCAATGTTTATACCTGAACAAGAAGGCCTAATACTAGAAAGTACAAGAAAACATCAGTAATTCTGGGAAAATGACAATAAGAGATGAGAACTCCAATAGAACATGTATAAAACACTTCTCCAATGAGTTGTTTGTTTAGAAAAGGTATCTTAGATCCAGGAATTCCTCAATTCAAGTTGGGAGCACAGTAAACAGTGTATGAATCCTATGTTGCTTACTGAAAGGAGCCTAGGACGGTAAATGTGTGAAATTCAAGGCAGAATCCACTCGAAATAGAGAAACAAACACATTAAGCAGCGTTGTAAAGCCTTATACTTCACTGAAATGTATCATACTCTATAATATAGTTGAGAGATAATATTCCCGAGCTTTCCAGGTTCATAGCAGTGTTTAGGTAGTTGTTTGTCCATGTTCCCAATGTTTATAGCTGGAGAAGAAGGCCTAATGTTAGAAACTACAAGAAAACATCAGTAATTCTGGGAAAACGACAACAATAGATGAGAACTCACATTGAACATGTATAAAACACTTCTCCAACTGAGTTGTTCGTGTACTAAAGGAATCTCAGTTACAGGAATTCCTCAATTCGAGTTTAGAGCACATTAAACAGTGTATGAATCCTATGTTGTTTACTGAAAGGAGCCTAGAATGGTAAATGTGTGAAATACATTTGAAATAGAGAAATAAACACATTAAGCAGCTTTGGAAAGCTTTACACTTCCCTGAAATGTATCTTTAAACTCTAGAAATAGTTGAGAGACAATGTTCCCCAGCTTTCCCGGTTCATAACAGTGTTTAGGTAGTTGTTTGTCCATGTTCCCAATGTTTATACCTGAACAAGAAGGCCTAATACTAGAAACTACAAGAAAACATCAGTAATTCTGGGAAAATGACAATAAGAGATGAGAACTCGCATAGAACATGTATAAAACACTTCTCCAATGAGTTGTTTGTTTAGAAAAGGTATCTTAGATCCAGGAATTCCTCAATTCAAGTTTGGAGCACAGTAAACAGTGTATGAATCCTATGTTGTTTACTGACAGGAGCCTAGAATGGTAAATGTGTGAAATACATTTGAAATAGAGAAATAAACACATTAAGCAGCTTTGGAAAGCATTACACTTCCCTGAAATGTATCTTTAAACTCTAGAAATAGTTGAGAGACAATGTTCCCCAGCTCTCTAGGTTCATAACAGTGTTTAGGTAGTTGTTTCTCCATACTCCCAATGTTTATACCTGAACAAGAAGGCCTAATACTAGAAACTACAAGAAAGCATCAGTAATTCTTAGAAAATGACAATAATAGATGAGAACTCGCATAGAACATGTATAAAACACTTCTGCAACTGAGTTGTTTGAGTAGAAAAGGTATCTTAGATCCAGGAATTCCTAAATTCGAGTTTGGAGCACAGTAAACAGTGTATGAATCCTATGTTGTTTACTGAAAGGAGCCTAGAATGGTAAATGTGTGAAATTCAAGGAAGAATCCACTTGAAATAGAGAAACAAACACATTAAGCAGCTTTGTAAAGCCTTACACTTCACTGAAATGTATCATTATACTCTATAACATAGTTCAGAGACAATGTTCCCGATCTTCTTCTCTTCATAACAGTGTTTGGAAGTAGTTTGTATATGCGGGCTAAGCTTATATGTGGCCAAGAAGGCCTAATATAGGAAACTACATGACAACATGAATAATTCAGGGAAAAAGACAGTATATTGATGAGAACTCATTTAGCACAGCTGAAACTGATTCTCCAAGTCAGGTCCTAGTGTAGAAAAGGTATCTAAGGTACAGGAAATCCTTAATTAGATCTAAGAGCACATTAGTGTATGAAACCAATGTTGTTTACTTAACGGAGCCTAGAATGGTAAATGTGTGAAATTCAAGGCAGAATCCACTTGAAATAGAGGAACGAACACATTAAGCAGCGTTGTAAAGCCTTACACTTCACTGAAATGTATCATACTCTATACCATAGTTGAAAGACAATGATCCCGAGCTTTCCAGGTTCATAACACTGTTTAGGTAGTTGTTTGTCCATGTTCCCACTGTTTATACCTGGACAAGAAGGCCTAATGTTAGAAAGTACAAGAAAACATCAGAAATTCTGGGAAAACGACAACAATAGATGAGAACTCACATTGAACATGTATAAAACACTTCTCCAACTGAGTTGTTCGTGTACAAAAGGTATCTTAGATCCAGGAATTCCTCAATTCGAGTTAAAGCACATTAAACAGTGTATGAATCCTATGTTGTTTACTGAAAGGAGCCTAGAATGGTAAATGTGTGAAATACATTTGAAATAGAGAAATAAACACATTAAGCAGCTTTGGAAAGCTTTACACTTCCCTGAAATGTATCTTTAAACTCTAGAAATAGTTGAGAGACAATGTTCCCCAGCTTTCCAGGTCCATAACAGTGTTTAGGTAGTTGTTTGTCCATGTTCCCAATGTTTATACCTGAACAAGAAGGCCTAATACTAGAAAGTACAAGAAAACATCAGTAATTCTGGGAAAATGACAATAAGAGATGAGAACTCGCATAGAACATGTATAAAACACTTCTCCAATGAGTTGTTTGTTTAGAAAAGGTATCTTAGATCCAGGAATTCCTCAATTCAAGTTGGGAGCACAGTAAACAGTGTATGAATCCTATGTTGTTTATTGAAAGGAGCCTAGAATGGTAAATGTGTGAAATTCAAGGCAGAATCCACTCGAAATAGAGAAACAAACACATTAAGCAGCGTTGTAAAGCCTTACACTTCACTGAAATGTATCATACTCTATAATATAGTTGAGAGATAATATTCCCGAGCTTTCCAGGTTCATAGCAGTGTTTAGGTAGTTGTTTGTCCATGTTCCCAATGTTTATAGCTGGAGAAGAAGGCCTAATGTTAGAAACCACAAGAAAACATCAGTAATTCTGGGAAAACGACAACAATAGATGAGAACTCACATTGAACATGTATAAAACACTTCTCCAACTGAGTTGTTCGTGTACTAAAGGAATCTCAGTTACAGGAATTCCTCAATTCGAGTTTAGAGCACATTAAACAGTGTATGAATCCTATGTTGTTTACTGAAAGGAGCCTAGAATGGTAAATGTGTGAAATACATTTGAAATAGAGAAATAAACACATTAAGCAGCTTTGGAAAGCTTTACACTTCCCTGAAATGTATCTTTAAACTCTAGAAATAGTTGAGAGACAATGTTCCCCAGCTTTCCAGGTTCATAACAGTGTTTAGGTAGTTGTTTGTCCATGTTCCCAATGTTTATACCTGAACAAGAAGGCCTAATACTAGAAACTACAAGAAAACATCAGTAATTCTGGGAAAATGACAATAAGAGATGAGAACTCGCATAGAACATGTATAAAACACTTCTCCAATGAGTTGTTTGTTTAGAAAAGGTATCTTAGATCCAGGAATTCCTCAATTCAAGTTTGGAGCACAGTAAACAGTGTATGAATCCTATGTTTTTTACTGAAAGGAGCCTAGAATGGTAAATGTGTGAAATACATTTGAAATAGAGAAACAAACACATTAAGCAGCGTTGTAAAGCCTTACACTTCACTGAAATGTATCATACTCTATAATATAGTTGAGAGATAATATTCCCGAGCTTTCCAGGTTCATAACAGTGTTTAGGTAGTTGTTTGTCCATGTTCCCAATGTTTATAGCTGGACAAGAAGGCCTAATGTTAGAAACTACAAGAAAACATCAGTAATTCTGGGAAAACGACAACAATAGATGAGAACTCACTTTGAACATGTATAAAACACTTCTCCAACTGAGTTGTTCGTGTACCAATGGAATCTTAGTTCCAGGAATTCCTCAATTCGAGTTTAGAGCACATTAAACAGTGTATGAATCCTATGTTGTTTACTGAAAGGAGCCTAGAATGGTAAATGTGTGAAATACATTTGAAATAGAGAAATAAACACATTAGGCAGCTTTGAAAAGCTTTACACTTCCCTGAAATGTATCTTTATACTCTAGAAATAGTTGAGAGTCAATGTTCCCCAGCTTTCCAGGTTCATAGCAGTGTTTAGGTAGTTGTTTGTCCATGTTCCCAATGTTTATAGCTGGAGAAGAAGGCCTAATGTTAGAAACTACAAGAAAACATCAGTAATTCTGGGAAAACGACAACAATAGAATAGAATTCGCATAGAACATATATAAAAGACTTCTCCAACTGAGTTGTTCGTGTACAAAAGGTATCTTAGATCCAGGAATTCCTCAATTCGAGTTTAGAGCTCATTAAACAGTGTATGAATCCTATGTTGTTTACTGAAAGGAGCCTAGAATGATAAAAGTGTGAAATACATTTGAAATAGAGAAATAAACACATTAAGCAGCTTTTGAAAGCTTTACACTTCACTGAAATGTATCTTTAAACTCTAGAAATAGTTGAGAGACAATGTTCCCCAGCTTTCCAGGTCCATAACAGTGTTTAGGTAGTTGTTTGTCCATGTTCCCAATGTTTATACCTGAACAAGAAGGCCTAATACTAGAAACTACAAGAAAACATCAGTAATTCTGAGAAAATGACAATAATAGATGAGAACTCGCATAGAACATGTATAAAACACTTCTCCAATGAGTTGTTTGTTTAGAAAAGGTATTTTAGATCCAGGAATTCCTCAATTCAAGTTTGGAGCACAGTAAACAGTGTATGAATCCTATGTTGTTTACTGAAAGGAGCCTAGAATGGTAAATGTGTGAAATACATTTGAAATAGAGAAATAAACACATTAAGCAGCTTTGGAAAGCTTTACACTTCCCTGAAATGTATCTTTAAACTATAGAAATAGTTGAGAGACAATGTTCCAGAGCTTTCCAGGTCCATAACAGTGTTTAGGTAGTTGTTTGTCCATGTTCCCAATGTTTATACCTGAACAAGAAGCCCTAATACTAGAAAGTACAAGAAAACATCAGTAATTCTGGTAAAATGACAATAAGAGATGAGAACTCGCATAGAACATGTATAAAACACTTCTCCAATGAGTTGTTTGTTTAGAAAAGGTATCTTAGATCCAGGAATTCCTCAATTCAAGTTGGGAGCACAGTAAACAGTGTATGAATCCTATGTTGTTTACTGAAAGGAGCCTAGGACAGTAAATGTGTGAAATTCAAGGCAGAATCCACTCGAAATAGAGAAACAAACACATTAAGCAGCGTTGTAAAGCCTTACACTTCACTGAAATGTATCATACTCTATAATATAGTTGAGAGATAATATTCCCGAGCTTTCCAGGTTCATAGCTGTGTTTAGGTAGTTGTTTGTCCATGTTCCCAATGTTTATAGCTGGACAAGAAGGCCTAATGTTAGAAAGTACAAGAAAACATCAGTAATTCTGGGAAAACGACAACAATAGATGAGAACTCACATTGAACATGTATAAAACACTTCTCCAACTGAGTTGTTCGTGTACTAAAGGAATCTTAGTTCCAGGAATTCCTCAATTCGAGTTTAGAGCACATTAAACAGTGTATGAATCCTATGTTGTTTACTGAAAGGAGCCTAGAATGGTAAATGTGTGAAATACATTTGAAATAGAGAAATAAACACATTAGGCAGCTTTGGAAAGCTTTACACTTCCCTGAAATGTATCTTTAAACTCTAGAAATAGTTGAGAGACAATCTTCCCCAGCTTTCCAGGTTCATAACAGTGCTTAGGTAGTTGTTTGTCCATGTTCCCAATATTTATACCTGAACAAGAAGGCCTAATACTAGAAACTGCAAGAAAACATCAGTAATTCTGAGAAAATGACAATAATAGATGAGAACTCGCATAGAACATGTATAAAACACTTCTCCAACTGAGTTGTTTGTGTAGAAAAGGTATCTTAGATCCAGGAATTCCTAAATTCGAGTTTAGAGCACAGTAAACAGTGTATGAATCCTATGTTTTTTACTGAAAGGAGCCTAGAATGGTAAATGTGTGAAATTCAAGGCAGAATCCACTTGAAATAGAGGAACGAACACATTAAGCAGCGTTGTAAAGCCTTACACTTCACTGAAATGTATCATACTCTATAACATAGTTGAAAGACAATGATCCCGAGCTTTCCAGGTTCATAACACTGTTTAGGTAGTTGTTTGTCCATGTTCCCACTGTTTATAGCTGGACAAGAAGGCCTAATGTTAGAAACTACAAGAAAACATCAGAAATTCTGGGAAAACGACAACAATAGAATAGAATTCGCATAGAACATATATAAAACACTTCTCCAACTGAGTTGTTCGTGTACAAAAGTTATCTTAGATCCAGGAATTCCTCAATTCGAGTTTAGAGCACATTAAACAGTGTATGAATCCTATGTTGTTTACTGAAAGGAGCCTAGAATGATAAAAGTGTGAAATACATTTGAAATAGAGAAATAAACACATTAATCAGCTTTTGAAAGCTTTACACTTCACTGAAATGTACCTTTAAACTCTAGAAATAGTTGAGAGACAATGTTCCCCAGCTTTCCAGGTCCATAACAGTGTTTAGGTAGTTGTTTGTCCATGTTCCCAATGTTTATACCTGAACAAGAAGGCCTAATACTAGAAAGTACAAGAAAACATCAGTAATTCTGGGAAAATGACAATAAGAGATGAGAACTCGCATAGAACATGTATAAAACACTTCTCCAATGAGTTGTTTATTTAGAAAAGGTATCTTAGATCCAGGAATTCCTCAATTCAAGTTTGGAGCACAGTAAACAGTGTATGAATCCTATGTTGTTTACTGAAAGGAGCCTAGAATGGTAAATGTGTGAAATACATTTGAAATAGAGAAATAAACACATTAAGCAGCTTTGGAAAGCTTTACACTTCCCTGAAATGTATCTTTAAACTCTAGAAATAGTTGAGAGACAATGTTCCCCAGCTTTCCAGGTCCATAACAGTGTTTAGGTAGTTGTTTGTCCATGTTCCCAATGTTTATACCTAACAAGAAGGCCTAATACAAGAAAGTACAAGAAAACATCAGTAATTCTGGGAAAATGACAATAAGAGATGAGAACTCGCATAGAACATGTATAATACACTTCTCCAATGAGTTGTTTGTTTAGAAAAGGTATCTTAGATCCAGGAATTCCTCAATTCAAGTTTGGAGCACAGTAAACAGTGTATGAATCCTATGTTGTTTACTGAAAGGAGCCTAGAATGGTAAATGTGTGAAATACATTTGAAATAGAGAAATAAACACATTAAGCAGCTTTGGAAAGCTTTAAACTTCCCTGAAATGTATCTTTAAACTCTAGAAATAGCTGAGAGACAAAGTTCCCCAGCTTTCCAGGTTCATAACAGTGTTTAGGTAGTTGTTTGTCCATGTTCCCAATATTTATACCTGAACAAGAAGGCCTAATACTAGAAACTACAAGAAAACATAAGTAATTCTGGGAAAATGACAATAATAGATGAGAACTCGCATAGAACATGTATAAAACACTTCTCCAACTGAGTTGTTTGTGTAGAAAAGGTATCTTAGATCCAGGAATTCCTAAATTCGAGTTTGGAGCACAGTAAACAGTGTATGAATCCTATGTTGTTTACTGAAAGGAGCCTAGAATGGTAAATGTGTGAAATTCAAGGAAGAATACACTTGAAATAGAGAAACAAACACATTAAGCAGCTTTGTAAAGCCTTACACTTCACTGAAATGTATCATTATACTCTATAACATAGTTCAGAGACAATGTTCCCGATCTTCTTCTCTTCATAACAGTGTTTGGAAGTAGTTTGTATATGCGGGCTAAGCTTATATGTGGCCAAGAAGGCCTAATATAGGAAACTACATGACAACATGAATAATTCAGGGAAAAAGACAGTATATTGATGAGAACTCATTTAGCACAGCTCAAACTGATTCTCCAAGTCAGGTCCTAGTGTAGAAAAGGTATCTAAGATCCAGGAAATCCTTAATTATACCTAAGAGCACATTAGTGTATGAAACCAATGTTGTTTACTAAAAGGAGCCTGGAATGGTAAATGTGTGAAATTCAAGGCAGAATCCACTTGAAATAGAGGAAAGAACACATTAAGCAGCGTTGTAAAGCCTTACACTTCACTGAAATGTATCATACTCTATACCATAGTTGAAAGACAATGATCCCGAGCTTTCCAGGTTCATAACACTGTTTAGGTAGTTGTTTGTCCATATTCCCACTGTTTATACCTGGACAAGAAGGCCTAATGTTAGAAAGTACAAGAAAACATCAGAAATTCTGGGAAAATGACAACAATAGATGAGAACTCAAATTGAACATGTATAAAACACTTCTCCAACAGAGTTGTTCGTGTACAAAAGGTATCTTAGATCCAGGAATTCCTCAATTCGAGTTAAAGCACATTAAACAGTGTATGAATCCTATGTTGTTTACTGAAAGGAGCCTAGAATGGTAAATGTGTGAAATACATTTGAAATAGAGAAATAAACACATTAAGCAGCTTTGGAAAGCTTAACACTCCCCTGAAATGTATCTTTAAACTCTAGAAATAGTTGAGAGACAATGTTCCCCAGCTTTCCAGGTTCATAACAGTGTTTAGGTAGTTGTTTGTCCATGTTCCCAATGTTTATACCTGAACAAGAAGGCCTAATACTAGAAACTACAAGAAAACATCAGTAATTCTGAGAAAATGACAATAATAGATGAGAACTCGCATAGAACATGTATAAAACACTTCTCAAATGAGTTGTTTGTTTAGAAAAGGTATCTTAGATCCAGGAATTCCTCAATTCAAGTTTGGAGCACAGTTAACAGTGTATGAATCCTATGTTGTTTACTGAAAGCAGCCTAGAATGGTAAATGTGTGAAATACATTTGAAATAGAGAAATAAACACATTAAGCAGCTTTGGAATGCTTTACACTTCCCTGAAATGTATCTTTAAACTATAGAAATAGTTGAGAGACAATGTTCCAGATCTTTCCAGGTCCATAACAGTGTTTAGGTAGTTGTTTGTCCATGTTCCCAATGTTTATACCTGAACAAGAAGGCCTAATACTAGAAAGTACAAGAAAACATCAGTAATTCTGGTAAAATGACAATAAGAGATGAGAACTCGCATAGAACATGTATAAAACACTTCTCCAATGAGTTGTTTGTTTAGAAAAGGTATCTTAGATCCAGGAATTCCTCAATTCAAGTTGGGAGCACAGTAAACAGTGTATGAATCCTATGTTGTTTACTGAAAGGAGCCTAGGACAGTAAATGTGTGAAATTCAAGGCAGAATCCACTCGAAATAGAGAAACAAACACATTAAGCAGCGTTGTAAAGCCTTACACTTCACTGAAATGTATCATACTCTATAATATATTTGAGAGATAATATTCCCGAGCTTTCCAGGTTCATAGCCGTGTTTAGGTAGTTGTTTGTCCATGTTCCCAATGTTTATAGCTGGACAAGAAGGCCTAATGTAAGAAACTACAAGAAAACATCAGTAATTCTGGGAAAACGACAACAATAGATGAGAACTCACATTGAACATGTATAAAACACTTCTCCAACTGAGTTGTTCGTGTACTAAAGGAATCTTAGTTACAGGAATTCCTCAATTCGAGTTTAGAGCACATTAAACAGTGTATGAATCCTATGTTGTTTAGTGAAAGGAGCCTAGAATGGTAAATGTGTGAAATACATTTGAAATATTGAAATAAACACATTAGGCAGCTTTGGAAAGCTTTACACTTCCCTGAAATGTATCTTTATACTCTAGAAATAGTTGAGAGTCAATGTTCCCCAGCTTTCCAGGTTCATAACAGTGTTTAGGTAGTTGTTTGTCCATGTTCCCAATATTTATACCTGAACAAGAAGGCCTAATACTAGAAACTGCAAGAAAACATCACTAATTCTGAGAAAATGACAATAATAGATGAGAACTCGCATAGAACATGTATAAAACACTTCTCCAACTGAGTTGTTTGTGTAGAAAAGTTATCTTAGATCCAGGAATTCCTCAATTCGAGTTTGGAGCACAGTAAACAGTGTATGAATCCTATGTTGTTTACTGAAAGGAGCCTAGAATGGTAAATGTGTGAAATTCAAGGAAGAATACACTTGAAATAGAGAAACAAACACATTAAGCAGCTTTGTAAAGCCTTACACTTCACTGAAATGTATCATTATACTCTATAACATAGTTCAGAGACAATGTTCCCGATCTTCTTCTCTTCATAACAGTGTTTGGAAGTAGTTTGTATATGCGGGCTAAGCTTATATGTGGCCAAGAAGGCCTAATATAGGAAACTACATGACAACATGAATAATTCGGGGAAAAAGACAGTATATTGATGAGAACTCATTTAGCACAGCTGAAACTGATTCTCCAAGTCAGGTCCTAGTGTAGAAAAGGTATCTAAGACACAGGAAATCCTTAATTAGACCTAAGAGCACATTAGTGTATGAAACCAATGCTGTTTACTTAAAGGAGCCTAGAATGGTAAATGTGTGAAATTCAAGGCAGAATCCACTTGAAATAGAGGAACGAACACATTAAGCAGCGTTGTAAAGCCTTACACTTCACTGAAATGTATCATACTCTATAACATAGTTGAAAGACAATGATCCCGAGCTTTCCAGGTTCATAACACTGTTTAGGTAGTTGTTTGTCCATGTTCCCACTGTTTATAGCTGGACAAGAAGGCCTAATGTTAGAAACTACAAGAAAACATCAGAAATTCTGGGAAAACGACAACAATAGAATAGAATTCGCATAGAACATATATAAAACACTTCTCCAACTGAGTTGTTCGTGTACAAAAGTTATCTTAGATCCAGGAATTCCTCAATTCGAGTTTAGAGCACATTAAACAGTGTATGAATCCTATGTTGTTTACTGAAAGGAGCCTAGAATGATAAAAGTGTGAAATACATTTGAAATAGAGAAATAAACACATTAATCAGCTTTTGAAAGCTTTACACTTCACTGAAATGTACCTTTAAACTCTAGAAATAGTTGAGAGACAATGTTCCCCAGCTTTCCAGGTCCATAACAGTGTTTAGGTAGTTGTTTGTCCATGTTCCCAATGTTTATACCTGAACAAGAAGGCCTAATACTAGAAAGTACAAGAAAACATCAGTAATTCTGGGAAAATGACAATAAGAGATGAGAACTCGCATAGAACATGTATAAAACACTTCTCCAATGAGTTGTTTATTTAGAAAAGGTATCTTAGATCCAGGAATTCCTCAATTCAAGTTTGGAGCACAGTAAACAGTGTATGAATCCTATGTTGTTTACTGAAAGGAGCCTAGAATGGTAAATGTGTGAAATACATTTGAAATAGAGAAATAAACACATTAAGCAGCTTTGGAAAGCTTTACACTTCCCTGAAATGTATCTTTAAACTCTAGAAATAGTTGAGAGACAATGTTCCCCAGCTTTCCAGGTCCATAACAGTGTTTAGGTAGTTGTTTGTCCATGTTCCCAATGTTTATACCTAACAAGAAGGCCTAATACTAGAAAGTACAAGAAAACATCAGTAATTCTGGGAAAATGACAATAAGAGATGAGAACTCGCATAGAACATGTATAATACACTTCTCCAATGAGTTGTTTGTTTAGAAAAGGTATCTTAGATCCAGGAATTCCTCAATTCAAGTTTGGAGCACAGTAAACAGTGTATGAATCCTATGTTGTTTACTGAAAGGAGCCTAGAATGGTAAATGTGTGAAATACATTTGAAATAGAGAAATAAACACATTAAGCAGCTTTGGAAAGCTTTAAACTTCCCTGAAATGTATCTTTAAACTCTAGAAATAGCTGAGAGACAAAGTTCCCCAGCTTTCCAGGTTCATAACAGTGTTTAGGTAGTTGTTTGTCCATGTTCCCAATATTTATACCTGAACAAGAAGGCCTAATACTAGAAACTACAAGAAAACATAAGTAATTCTGGGAAAATGACAATAATAGATGAGAACTCGCATAGAACATGTATAAAACACTTCTCCAACTGAGTTGTTTGTGTAGAAAAGGTATCTTAGATCCAGGAATTCCTAAATTCGAGTTTGGAGCACAGTAAACAGTGTATGAATCCTATGTTGTTTACTGAAAGGAGCCTAGAATGGTAAATGTGTGAAATTCAAGGAAGAATACACTTGAAATAGAGAAACAAACACATTAAGCAGCTTTGTAAAGCCTTACACTTCACTGAAATGTATCATTATACACTATAACATAGTTCAGAGACAATGTTCCCGATCTTCTTCTCTTCATAACAGTGTTTGGAAGTAGTTTGTATATGTGGGCTAAGCTTATATGTGGCCAAGAAGGCCTAATATAGGAAACTACATGACAACATGAATAATTCAGGGAAAAAGACAGTATATTGATGAGAACTCATTTAGCACAGCTGAAACTGATTCTCCAAGTCAGGTCCTAGTGTAGAAAAGGTATCTAAGATCCAGGAAATCCTTAATTATACCTAAGAGCACATTAGTGTATGAAACCAATGTTGTTTACTAAAAGGAGCCTGGAATGGTAAATGTGTGAAATTCAAGGCAGAATCCACTTGAAATAGAGGAACGAACACATTAAGCAGCGTTGTAAAGCCTTACACTTCACTGAAATGTATCATACTCTATAACATAGTTGAAAGACAATGATCCCGAGCTTTCCAGGTTCATAACACTGTTTAGGCAGTTGTTTGTCCATGTTCCCACTGTTTATAGCTGGACAAGAAGGCCTAATGTTAGAAAGTACAAGAAAACATCAGAAATTCTGGGAAAACTACAACAATAGAATAGAATTCGCATAGAACATATATAAAACACTTCTCTAACTGAGTTGTTCGTGTACAAAAGGTATCTTAGATCCAGGAATTCCTCAATTCGAGTTTAGAGCACATTAAACAGTGTATGAATCCTATGTTGTTTACTGAAAGGAGCCTAGAATGATAAAAGTGTGAAATACATTTGAAATAGAGAAATAAACACATTAAGCAGCTTTTGAAAGCTTTACACTTCACTGAAATGTATCTTTAAACTCTAGAAATAGTTGAGAGACAATGTTCCCCAGCTTTCCAGGTCCATAACAGTGTTTATGTAGTTGTTTGTCCATGTTCCCAATGTTTATACCTGAACAAGAAGGCCTAATACTAGAAAGTACAAGAAAACATCAGTAATTCTGGGAAAATGACAATAAGAGATGAGAACTCGCATAGAACATGTATAAAACAGTTCTCCAATGAGTTGTTTGTTTAGAAAAGATATCTTAGATCCAGGAATTCCTCAATTCAAGTTTGGAGCACAGTAAACAGTGTATGAATCCTATGTTGTTTACTGAAAGGAGCCTAGAATGGTAAATGTGTGAAATACATTTGAAATAGAGAAATAAACACATTAAGCAGCTTTGGAAAGCTTTACACTTCCCTGAAATGTATCTTTAAACTCTAGAAATAGTTTAGAGACAATGTTCCCCAGCTTTCCAGGTCCATAACAGTGTTTAGGTAGTTGTTTGTCCATGTTCCCAATGTTTATACCTGAACAAGAAGGCCTAATACTAGAAAGTACAAGAAAACATCAGTAATTCTGGGAAAATGACACTAAGAGATGAGAACTCGCATAGAACATGTATAAAACACTTCTCCAATGAGTTGTTTGTTTAGAAAAGGTATCTTAGATCCAGGAATTCCTCAATTCAAGTTGGGAGCACAGTAAACAGTGTATGAATCCTATGTTGTTTACTGACAGGAGCCTAGAATGGTAAATGTGTGAAATACATTTGAAATAGAGAAATAAACACATTAAGCAGCTTTGGAAAGCTTTACACTTCCCTGAAATGTATCTTTAAACTCTAGAAATAGTTGAGAGACAAAGTTCCCCAGCTTTCCAGGTTCATAACAGTGTTTAGGTAGTTGTTTGTCCATGTTCCCAATATTTATACCTGAACAAGAAGGCCTAATACTAGAAACTACAAGAAAACATCAGTAATTCTGGGAAAATGACAATAATAGATGAGAACTCGCATAGAACATGTATAAAACACTTCTCCAACTGAGTTGTTTGTGTAGAAAAGCTATCTTAGATCCAGGAATTCCTAAATTCGAGTTTGGAGCACAGTAAACAGTGTATGAATCCTATGTTGTTTACTGAAAGGAGCCTAGAATGGTAAATGTGTGAAATTCAAGGAAGAATACACTTGAAATAGAGAAACAAACACATTAAGCAGCTTTGTAAAGCCTTACACTTCACTGAAATGTATCATTATACTCTATAACATAGTTCAGAGACAATGTTTCCGATCTTCTTCTCTTCATAACAGTGTTTGGAAGTAGTTTGTATATGTGGGCTAAGCTTATATGTGGCCAAGAAGGCCTAATATAGGAAACTACATGACAACATGAATAATTCAGGGAAAAAGACAGTATATTGATGAGAACTCATTTAGCACAGCTGAAACTGATTCTCCAAGTCAGGTCCTAGTGTAGAAAAGGTATCTAAGATCCAGGAAATCCTTAATTATACCTAAGAGCACATTAGTGTATGAAACCAATGTTGTTTACTAAAAGGAGCCTGGAATGGTAAATGTGTGAAATTCAAGGCAGAATCCACTTGAAATAGAGGAACGAACACATTAAGCAGCGTTGTAAAGCCTTACACTTCACTGAAATGTATCATACTCTATAACATAGATGAAAGACAATGATCCCGAGCTTTCCAGGTTCATAACACTATTTAGGCAGTTGTTTGTCCATGTTCCCACTGTTTATAGCTGGACAAGAAGGCCTAATGTTAGAAAGTACAAGAAAACATCAGAAATTCTGGGAAAACGACAACAATAGAATAGAATTCGCATAGAACATATATAAAACACTTCTCCAACTGAGTTGTTCGTGTACAAAAGGTATCTTAGATCCAGGAATTCCTCAATTCGAGTTTAGAGCACATTAAACAGTGTATGAATCCTATTTTGTTTACTGAAAGGAGCCTAGAATGATAAAAGTGTGAAATACATTTGAAATAGAGAAATAAACACATTAAGCAGCTTTGGAAAGCTTTACACTGCCCTGAAATGTATCTTTAAACTCTAGAAATAGTTGAGAGACAATGTTCCCCAGCTTTCCAGGTCCATAACAGTGTTTAGGTAGTTGTTTGTCCATGTTCCCAATGTTTATACCTGAACAAGAAGGCCTAATACTAGAAAGTACAAGAAAACATCAGTAATTCTGGGAAAATGACAATAAGAGATGAGAACTCGCATAGAACATGTATAAAACACTTCTCCAATGAGTTGTTTGTTTAGAAAAGGTATCTTAGATCCAGGAATTCCTCAATTCAAGTTTGGAGCACAGTAAACAGTGTATGAATCCTATGTTGTTTACTGAAAGGAGCCTAGAATGGTAAATGTGTGAAATACATTTGAAATAGAGAAATAAACACATTAAGCAGCTTTGGAAAGCTTTACACTTCCCTTAAATGTATCTTTAAACTCTAGAAATAGTTGAGAGACAATGTTCCCCAGCTTTCCAGGTCCATAACAGTGTTTAGGTAGTTGTTTGTCCATGTTCCCAATGTTTATACCTGAACAAGAAGGCCTAATACTAGAAAGTACAAGAAAACAGCAGTAATTCTGGGAAAATGACAATAAGAGATGAGAACTCGCATAGAACATGTATAAAACACTTCTCCAATGAGTTGCTCGTTTAGAAAATGTATCTTAGATCCAGGAATTCCTCAATTCAAGTTGGGAGCACAGTAAACAGTGTATGAATCCTATGTTGTTTAATGAAAGGAGCCTAGGACGGTAAATGTGTGAAATTCAAGGCAGAATCCACTTGAAATAGAGAAACAAACACATTAAGCAGCGTTGTAAAGCCTTACACTTCACTGAAATGTATCATACTCTATAATATAGTTGAGAGGTAATATTCCCGAGCTTTCCAGGTTCATAGCAGTGTTTAGGTAGTTGTTTGTCCATGTTCCCAATGTTTATAGCTGGACAAGAAGGCCTAATACTAGAAACTACAAGAAAACATCAGTAATTCTGGGAAAATGACAATAAGAGAGGAGAACTCGCATAGAACATGTATAAAACACTTCTCCAACTGAGTTGTTTGTGTAGAAAAGGTATCTTAGATCCAGGAATTCCTAAATTCGAGTTTGGAGCACAGTAAACAGTGTATGAATCCTATGTTGTTTACTGAAAGGAGCCTAGAATGGTAAATGTGTGAAATTCAAGGAAGAATACACTTGAAATAGAGAAACAAACACATTAAGCAGCTTTGTAAAGCCTTACACTTCACTGAAATGTATCATTATACTCTATAACATAGTTCAGAGACAATGTTCCCGATCTTCTTCTCTTCATAACAGTGTTTGGAACTAGTTTGTATATGCGGGCTAAGCTTATATGTGGCCAAGAAGGCCTAATATAGGAAACTACATGACAACATGAATAATTCAGGGAAAAAGACAGTATATTGATGAGAACTCATTTAGCACAGCTGAAACTGATTCTCCAAGTCAGGTCCTAGTGTAGAAAAGGTATCTAAGATACAGGAAATCCTTAATTAGACCTAAGAGCACATTAGTGTATGAAACCAATGTTGTTTACTTAAAGGAGCCTAGAATGGTAAATGTGTGAAATTCAAGGCAGAATCCACTTGAAATAGAGGAACGAACACATTAAGCAGCGTTGTAAAGCCTTACACTTCACTGAAATGTATCATACTCTATACCATAGTTGAAAGACAATGATCCCGAGCTTTCCAGGTTCATAACACTGTTTAGGTAGTTGTTTGTCCATGTTCCCACTGTTTATAGCTGGACAAGAAGGCCTAATGTAAGAAAGTACAAGAAAACATCAGAAATTCTGGGAAATCGACAACAATAGATGAGAACTCACATTGAACATATATAAAACACTTCTCCAATGAGTTGTTTGTTTAGAAAAGGTATCTTAGATCCAGGAATTCCTCAATTCAAGTTTGGAGCACATTAAACAGTGTATGAATCCTATGTTGTTTACTGAAAGGAGCCTAGAATGGTAAATGTGCGAAATACATTTGAAATTGAGAAATAAACACATTAAGCAGCTTTGGAAAGCTTTACACTTCCCTGAAATGTATCTTTAAACTCTAGAAATAGTTGAGAGACAATGTTCCCCAGCTTTCCAGGTCCATAACAGTGTTTACGTAGTTGTTTGTCCATGTTCCCAATGTTTATACCTGAACAAGAAGGCCTAATACTAGAAAGTACAAGAAAACAGCAGTAATTCTGGGAAAATGACAATAAGAGATGAGAACTCGCATAGAACATGTATAAAACACTTCTCCAATGAGTTGCTCGTTTAGAAAATGTATCTTAGATCCAGGAATTCCTCAATTCAAGTTGGGAGCACAGTAAACAGTGTATGAATCCTATGTTGTTTACTGAAAGGAGCCTAGGACGGTAAATGTGTGAAATTCAAGGCAGAATGCACTTGAAATAGAGAAACAAACACATTAAGCAGCGTTGTAAAGCCTTACACTTCACTGAAATGTATCATACTCTATAATATAGTTGACAGATAACGTTCCCGAGCTTTCCAGGTTCATAGCAGTGTTTAGGTAGTTGTTTGTCCATGTTCCCAATGTTTATAGCTGGACAAGAAGGCCTAATGTTAGAAACTACAAGAAAACATCAGTAATTCTGGGAAAACGACAACAATAGATGAGAACTCACATTGAACATGTATAAAACACTTCTCCAACTGAGTTGTTCGTGTACAAAAGGTATCTTAGTTCCAGGAATTCCTCAATTCGAGTTTAGAGCACATTAAACAGTGTATGAATCCTATGTTGTTTACTGAAAGAAGCCTAGAATGGTAAATTTGTGAAATACATTTGAAATAGAGAAATAAACACATTAAGCAGCTTTGGAAAGCTTTACACTTCCCTGAAATATATCTTTAAACTCTAGAAATAGTTGAGAGACAATGTTCCCCAGCTTTCCAGGTTCATAACAGTGTTTAGGTAGTTGTTTGTCCATGTTCCCAATGTTTATACCTGAACAAGAAGGCCTAACACTAGAAACTACAAGAAAACATCAGAAATTCTGGGAAAACGACAACAATAGATGAGAACTCGCATAGAACATGTATAAAACACTTCTCTAACTGAGTTGTTCGTGTACAAAAGGTATCTTAGTTCCAGGAATTCCTCAATTCGAGTTTAGAGCACATTAAACAGTGTATGAATCCTATGTTGTTTACTGAAAGGAGCCTAGAATGGTAAATGTGTGAAATACATTTGAAATAGAGAAATAAACACATTAAGCAGAGTTGTAAAGCCTTACACTTCACTGAAATGTATAATACTCTATAACATAGTTGAAAGACAATGATCCCGAGCTTTCCAGGTTCATAACACTGTTTAGGTAGTTGTTTGTCCATGTTCCCAATGTTTATACCTGAACAAGAAGGCCTAATACTAGAAAGTACAAGAAAACAGCAGTAATTCTGGGAAAATGACAATAAGAGATGAGAACTCGCATAGAACATGTATAAAACACTTCTCCAATGAGTTGCTCGTTTAGAAAAAGTATCTTAGATCCAGGAATTCCTCAATTCAAGTTGGGAGCACAGTAAACAGTGTATGAATCCTATGTTGTTTACTGAAAGGAGCCTAGGACGGTAAATGTGTGAAATTCAAGGCAGAATCCACTTGAAATAGAGAAACAAACACATTAAGCAGCGTTGTAAAGCCTTACACTTCACTGAAATGTATCATACTCTATAATATAGTTGAGAGATAATATTCCCGAGCTTTCCAGGTTCATAGCAGTGTTTAGGTAGTTGTTTGTCCATGTTCCCAATGTTTATAGCTGGACAAGAAGGCCTAATACTAGAAACTACAAGAAAACATCAGTAATTCTGGGAAAATGACAATAAGAGATGAGAACTCGCATAGAACATGTATAAAACACTTCTCCAACTGAGTTGTTTGTGTAGAAAAGGTATCTTAGATCCAGGAATTCCTAAATTCGAGTTTGGAGCACAGTAAACAGTGTATGAATCCTATGTTGTTTACTGAAAGGAGCCTAGAATGGTAAATGTGTGAAATTCAAGGAAGAATACACTTGAAATAGAGAAACAAACACATTAAGCAGCTTTGTAAAGCCTTACACTTCACTGAAATGTATCATTATACTCTATAACATAGTTCAGAGACAATGTTCCCGATCTTCTTCTCTTCATAACAGTGTTTGGAACTAGTTTGTATATGCGGGCTAAGCTTATATGTGGCCAAGAAGGCCTAATATAGGAAACTACATGACAACATGAATAATTCAGGGAAAAAGACAGTATATTGATGAGAACTCATTTAGCACAGCTGAAACTGATTCTCCAAGTCAGGTCCTAGTGTAGAAAAGGTATCTAAGATACAGGAAATCCTTAATTAGACCTAAGAGCACATTAGTGTATGAAACCAATGTTGTTTACTTAAAGGAGCCTAGAATGGTAAATGTGTGAAATTCAAGGCAGAATCCACTTGAAATAGAGGAACGAACACATTAAGCAGCGTTGTAAAGCCTTACACTTCACTGAAATGTATCATACTCTATACCATAGTTGAAAGACAATGATCCCGAGCTTTCCAGGTTCATAACACTGTTTAGGTAGTTGTTTGTCCATGTTCCCACTGTTTATAGCTGGACAAGAAGGCCTAATGTAAGAAAGTACAAGAAAACATCAGAAATTCTGGGAAATCGACAACAATAGATGAGAACTCACATTGAACATATATAAAACACTTCTCCAATGAGTTGTTTGTTTAGAAAAGGTATCTTAGATCCAGGAATTCCTCAATTCAAGTTTGGAGCACAATAAACAGTGTATGAATCCTATGTTGTTTACTGAAGGGAGCCTAGAATGGTAAATGTGCGAAATACATTTGAAATTGAGAAATAAACACATTAAGCAGCTTTGGAAAGCTTTACACTTCCCTGAAATGTATCTTTAAACTCTAGAAATAGTTGAGAGACAATGTTCCCCAGCTTTCCAGGTCCATAACAGTGTTTACGTAGTTGTTTGTCCATGTTCCCAATGTTTATACCTGAACAAGAAGGCCTAATACTAGAAAGTACAAGAAAACAGCAGTAATTCTGGGAAAATGACAATAAGAGATGAGAACTCGCATAGAACATGTATAAAACACTTCTCCAATGAGTTGCTCGTTTAGAAAATGTATCTTAGATCCAGGAATTCCTCAATTCAAGTTGGGAGCACAGTAAACAGTGTATGATTCCTATGATGTTTACTGAAAGGAGCCTAGGACGGTAAATGTGTGAAATTCAAGGCAGAATCCACTTGAAATAGAGAAACAAACACATTAAGCAGCGTTGTAAAGCCTTACACTTCACTGAAATGTATCATACTCTATAATATAGTTGAGAGATAATATTTCCGAGCTTTCCAGGTTCATAGTAGTGTTTAGGTAGTTGTTTGTCCATGTTCCCAATGTTTATACCTGAACAAGTAGGCCTAATACTAGAAACAACAAGAAAACATCAGTAATTCTGAGAAAATGACAATAAGAGATGAGAACTCGCATAGAACATGTATAAAACACTTCTCCAACTGAGTTGTTTGTGTAGAAAAGGTATCTTAGATCCAGGAATTCCTAAATTCGAGTTTGGAGCACAGTAAACAGTGTATGAATCCTATGTTGTTTACTGAAAGGAGCCTAGAATGGTAAATGTGTGAAATTCAAGGAAGAATACACTTGAAATAGAGAAACAAACACATTAAGCAGCTTTGTAAAGCCTTACACTTCACTGAAATGTATCATTATACTCTATAACATAGTTCAGAGACAATGTTCCCGATCTTCTTCTCTTCATAACAGTGTTTGGAAGTAGTTTGTATATGCGGGCTAAGCTTAAATGTGGCCAAGAAGGCCTAATATAGGAAACTACATGACAACATGAATAATTCAGGGAAAAAGACACTATATTGATGAGAACTCATTTAGCACAGCTGAAACTGATTCTCCAAGTCAGGTCCTAGTGTAGAAAAGGTATCTAAGATCCAGGAAATCCTTAATTAGATCTAAGAGCACATTAGTGTATGAAACCAATGTTGTTTACTTAACGGAGCCTAGAATGGTAAATGTGTGAAATTCAAGGCAGAATCCACTTGAAATAGAGGAACGAACACATTAAGCAACGTTGTAAAGCCTTACACTTCACTGAAATGTATCATACTCTATAACATAGTTGAAAGACAATGATCCCGAGCTTTCCAGGTTCATAACACTGTTTAGGTAGTTGTTTTTCCATGTTCCCAATGTTTATACCTGAACAAGAAGGCCTAATACTAGAAACTACAAGAAAACATCAGTAATTCTGGGAAAATGACAATAATAGATGAGAACTCGCATAGAACATGTATAAAACACTTCTCCAATGAGTTGTTTGTTTAGAAAAGGTTTCTTAGATCCAGGAATTCCTCAATTCAAGTTTGGAGCACATTAAACAGTGTATGAATCCTATGTTGTTTACTGAAAGGAGCCTAGAATGGTAAATGTGTGAAATACATTTGAAATAGAGAAATAAACACATTAAGCAGCTTTGGAAAGCTTTACACTTCCCTGAAATGTATATTTAAACTCTAGAAATAGTTGAGAGACAATGTTCCCCAGCTTTCCAGGTTCATAACAGTGTTTAGATAGTTGTTTGTCCTTGTTCCGAATGTTTATACCTGAACAAGAAGGCCTAATACTAGAAACAACAAGAAAACATCAGTAATTCTGGGAAAATGACAATAAGAGATGAGAACTCGCATAGAACATGTATAAAACACTTCTCCAACTGAGTTGTTCGTGTACAAAAGGTATCTTAGTTCCAGGAATTCCTCAATTCGAGTTTAGAGTACAGTAAACAGTGTATGAATCCTATGTTGTTTACTGAAAGGAGCCTAGAATGGTAAATGTTGAAATACATTTGAAATAGAGAAATAAACACATTAAGCAGCTTTGGAAAGCTTTACACTTCCCTGAAATGTATCTTTAAACTCTAGAAATAGTTGAGAGACAATGTTCCCCAGCTTTCCAGGTCCATAACAGTGTTTAGGTAGTTGTTTGTCCATGTTCCCAATGTTTATACCTGAACAAGAGGCCTAATACTAGAAAGTACAAGAAAACATCAGTAATTCTGGGAAAATGACAATAAGAGATGAGAACTCGCATAGAACATGTATAAAACACTTCTCCAATGAGTTGTTTAGAAAAGGTATCTTAGATCCAGAAATTCCTCAATTCAAGTTGGGAGCACAGTAAACAGTGTACGAATCCTATATTGTTTAATGAAAGGAGCCTAGGACGGTAAATGTGTGAAATTCAAGGCAGAATCCACTTGAAATAGAGAAACAAACACATTAAGCAGCATTGTAAAGCCTTACACTTCACTGAAATGTATCATACTCTATAATATAGTTGAGAGATATTATTTCCGAGCTTTCCAGGTTCATAGCAGTGTTTAGGTAGTTGTTTGTCCATGTTCCCAATGTTTATAGCTGGACAAGAAGGCCGAATGTTAGAAACTACAAGAAAACATCAGTAATTCTGGGAAAACGACAACAACAGATGAGAACTCACATTGAACATGTATAAAACGCTTCTCCAACTGAGTTGTTCGTGTACAAAAGGTATCTTAGTTCCAGGAATTCCTCAATTCGAGTTTAGAGCACATTAAACAGTGTATGAATCCTATGTTGTTTACTGAAAGGAGCCTAGAATGGTAAATGTGTGAAATACATTTGTAATAGAGAAATAAACATATTAAGCAGCTTTGGAAAGCTTTACACTTCACTGAAATGTATCTTTAAACTCTAGAAATAGTTGAGAGACAATGTTCCCCAGCTTTCCAGGTTCATAACAGTGTTTAGGTAGTTGTTTGTCCATGTTCCCAATGTTTATACCTGAACAAGAAGGCCTAATACTAGAAACAACAAGAAAACATCAGTAATTCTGAGAAAATGACAATAATAGATGAGAACTCGCATAGAACATGTATAAAACACTTCTCCAACTGAGTTGTTTGTTTAGAAAAGGTATCTTAGATCCAGGAATTCCTCAATTCAAGTTGGGAGCACAGTAAACAGTGTATGAATCCTATGTTGTTTACTGAAAGGAGCCTAGGACGGTAAATGTGTGAAATTCAAGGCAGAATCCACTTGAAATAGAGAAACAAACACATTAAGCAGCGTTGTAAAGCCTTACACTTCACTGAAATGTATC
Organism: Pipistrellus nathusii; assembly: GCA_963693515.1. Lineage (NCBI taxonomy): Eukaryota > Metazoa > Chordata > Mammalia > Chiroptera > Vespertilionidae > Pipistrellus > Pipistrellus nathusii. The sequence continues at coordinate 184,365 of CAVNZX010000055.1, forward strand.
ATACTCTATAATATAGTTGAGAGATAATGTTCCCGAGCTTTCCAGGTTCATAGCAGTGTTTAGGTAGTTGTTTGTCCATGTTCCCAATGTTTATAGCTGGACAAGAAGGCCGAATGTTAGAAACTACATGAAAACATCAGTAATTCTGGGAAAACGACAACAATAGATGAGAACTCACATTGAACATGTATAAAACACTTCTCCAATGAGTTGTTTGTGTAGAAAAGGAATCTTAGATCTAGGAATTCCTCAATTCAAGTTTGGAGTACAGTAAACAGTGTATGAGTCCTATGTTGTTTACTGAATGGAGCCTAGAATGGTAAATGTGTGAAATACATTTGAAATAGAGAAATAAACATATTAAGCAGCTTTGGAAAGCTTTACACTTCACTGAAATGTATCTTTAAACTCTAGAAATAGTTGAGAGACAATGTTCCCCAGCTTTCCAGGTTCATAACAGTGTTTAGGTAGTTGTTTGTCCATGTTCCCAATGTTTATACCTGAACAAGAAGGCCTAATACTAGAAACAACAAGAAAACATCAGTAATTCTGAGAAAATGACAATAATAGATGAGAACTCGCATAGAACATGTATAAAACACTTCTCCAACTGAGTTGTTTGTGTAGAAAAGGTATCTTAGATCCAGGAATTCCTAAATTCGAGTTTGGAGCACAGTAAACAGTGTATGAATCCTATGTTGTTTACTGAAAGGAGCCTAGAATGGTAAATGTGTGAAATTCAAGGAAGAATACACTTGAAATAGAGAAACAAACACATTAAGCAGCTTTGTAAAGCCTTACACTTCACTGAAATGTATCATTATACTCTATAACATAGTTCAGAGACAATGTTCCCGATCTTCTTCTCTTCATAACAGTGTTGGGAAGTAGTTTGTATATGCGGGCTAAGCTTAAATGTGGCCAAGAAGGCCTAATATAGCTAACTACATGACAACATGAATAATTCAGAGAAAAAGACAGTATATTGATGAGAACTCATTTAGCACAGCTGAAACTGATTCTCCAAGTCAGGTCCTAGTGTAGAAAAGGTATCTAAGATCCAGGAAATCCTTAATTAGACCTAAGAGCACATTAGTGTATGAAACCAATGTTGTTTTCTTAAAGGAGCCTAGAATGGTAAATGTGTGACATTCAAGGCAGAATCCACTTGAAATAGAGGAACGAACACATTAAGCAGCGTTGTAAAGCCTTACACTTCACTGAAATGTATCATACTCTATATGATAGTTGAAAGACAATGATCCCGAGCTTTCCAGGTTCATAACACTGTTTAGGTAGTTGTTTGTCCATGTCCCCACTGTTTATAGCTGGACAAGAAGGCCTAATGTTAGAAACTACAAGAAAACATCAGAAATTCTGAGAAAACGACAACAATAGATGAGAACTCACATTGAACATGTATAAAACACTTCTCCAACTGAGTTGTTCCCGTACAAAAGGTATCTTAGATCCAGGAATTCCTCAATTCGAGTTTAGAGCACATTAAACAGTGTATGAATCCTATGTTGTTTACTGAAAGGAGCCTAGAATGGTAAATGTATGAAATACATTTGAAATAGAGAAATAAACACATTAAGCAGCTTTGGAAAGCTTTACACTTCCCTGAAATGTATCTTTAAACTCTAGAAATAGTTGAGAGACAATGTTCCCCAGCTTTCCAGGTCCATAACAGTGTTTAGGTAGTTGTTTGTCCATGTTCCCAATGTTTATACCTGAACAAGAAGGCCTAATACTAGAAAGTACAAGAAAACATCAGTAATTCTGGGAAAATGACAATAAGAGATGAGAACTCGCATAGAACATGTATAAAACACTTCTCCAATGAGTTGTTTGTTTAGAAAAGGTATCTTAGATCCAGGAATTCCTCAATTCAAGTTGGGAGCACAGTAAACAATGTATGAATCCTATATTGTTTACTCAAAGGAGCCTAGGACGGTAAATGTGTGAAATTCAAGGCAGAATCTACTTGAAATAGAGAAACAAACACATTAAGCAGCGTTGTAAAGCCTTACACTTCACTGAAATGTATCATACTCTATAATATAGTTGAGAGATAATATTTCCGAGCTTTCCAGGTTCATAGTAGTGTTTAGGTAGTTGTTTGTCCATGTTCCCAATGTTTATAGCTGGACAAGAAGGCCTAATGTTAGAAACTACAAGAAAACATCAGTATTTTTGGGAAAAGGACAACAATAGATGAGAACTCAAATTGAACATGTATAAAACACTTCTCCAACTGAGTTGTTCGTGTACAAAAGATATCTTAGTTCCAGGAATTCGTCAATTCGAGTTTAGAGCACATTAAACAGTGTATGAATCCTATGTTGTTTACTGAAAGGAGCCTAGAATGCTATATGTGTGAAATACATTTGAAATAGAGAAATAAACACATTAAGCAGCTTTGGAAAGCTTTACACTTCACTGAAATGTATCTTTAAACTCTAGAAATAGTTGAGAGAAAATGTTCCCCAGCTTTCCAGGTTCATAACAGTGTTTAGGGAGTTGTTTGTCCATGTTCCCAATGTTTATACCTGAACAAGTAGGCCTAATACTAGAAACAACAAGAAAACATCAGTAATTCTGAGAAAATGACAATAAGAGATGAGAACTCGCATAGAACATGTATAAAACACTTCTCCAATGAGTTGTTTGTTTAGAAAAGGTATCTTAGATCCAGGAATTCCTCAATTCAAGTTGGGAGCACAGTAAACAGTGTATGAATCCTATGTTGTTTACTGAAAGGAGCCTAGGACGGTAAATGTGTGAAATTCAAGGCAGAATCCACTTGAAATAGAGAAACAAACTCATTAAGCAGCGTTGTAAAGCCTTACACTTCACTGAAATGTATCATACTCTATAATATAGTTGAGAGATAATATTTCCGAGCTTTCCAGGTTCATAGCAGTGTTTAGGTAGTTGTTTGTCCATGTTCCCAATGTTTATACCTGAACAAGAAGGGCTAATACTAGAAACTACAAGAAAACATCAGTAATTCTGGGAAAATGACAATAATAGATGAGAACTCGCATAGAACATGTATGAAACACTTCTCCAACTGAGTTGTTTGTGTAGAAAAGTTATCTTAGATCCAGGAATTCCTAAATTCGAGTTTGGAGCACAGTAAACAGTGTATGAATCCTATGTTGTTTACTGAAAGGAGCCTAGAATGGTAAATGTGTGAAATTCAAGGAAGAATACACTTGAAATAGAGAAACAAACACATTAAGCAGCTTTGTAAAGCCTTACACTTCACTGAAATGTATCATTATACTCTATAACATAGTTCAGAGACAATGTTCCCGATCTTCTTCTCTTCATAACAGTGTTTGGAAGTAGTTTGTATATGCGGGCTAAGCTTAAATGTGGCCAAGAAGGCCTAATATAGGAAACTACATGACAACATGAATAATTCAGAGAAAAAGACAGTATATTGATGAGAACTCATTTAGCACAGCTGAAACTGATTCTCCAAGTCAGGTCCTAGTGTAGAAAAGGTATCTAAGATCCAGGAAATCCTTAATTAGACCTAAGAGCACATTAGTGTATGAAACCAATGTTGTTTACTTAAAGGAGCCTAGAATGGTAAATGTGTGAAATTCAAGGCAGAATCCACTTGAAATAGAGGAACGAACACATTAGGCAGCGTTGTAAAGCCTTACACTTCACTGAAATGTATCATACTATATAACATAGTTGAAAGACAATGATCCCGAGCTTTCCAGGTTCATAACACTGTTTAGGTAGTTGTTTGTCCATGTTCCCACTGTTTATAGCTGGACAAGAAGGCCTAATGTTAGAAACTACAAGAAAACATCAGAAATTCTGGGAAAACGACAACAATAGATGAGAACTCGCATAGAACATGTATAAAACACTTCTCCAATGAGTTGTTTGTTTAGAAAAGGTATCTTAGATCCAGGAATTCCTCAATTCAAGTTGGGAGCACAGTAAACAGTGTATGAATCCTATGTTGTTTACTGAAAGGAGCCTAGGACGGTAAATGTGTGAAATTCAAGGCAGAATCCACTCGAAATAGAGAAACAAACACATTAAGCAGCGTTGTAAAGCCTTACACTTCACTGAAATGAATCATACTCTATAATATATTTGAGAGATAATATTCCCGAGCTTTCCAGGTTCATAGCAGTGTTTAGGTAGTTGTTTGTCCATGTTCCCAATGTTTATAGCTGGACAAGAAGGCCTAATGTTAGAAACTACAAGAAAACATCAGTAATTCTGGGAAAACGACAACAATAGATGAGAACTCACATTGAACATGTATAAAACACTTCTCCAACTGAGTTGTTCGTGTACAAAAGGTATCTTAGTTCCAGGAATTCCTCAATTCGAGTTTAGAGCACATTAAACAGTGTATGAATCCTATGTTGTTTACTGAAAGGAGCCTAGAATGGTAAATGTGTGAAATACATTTGAAATAGAGAAATAAACACATTAAGCAGCTTTGGAAAGCTTTACACTTCCCTGAAATGTATCTTTAAACTCTAGAAATAGTTGAGAGACAATGTTCCCCAGCTTTCCAGGTCGATAACAGTGTTTAGGTAGTTGTTTGTCCATGTTCCCAATATTTATACCTGAACAAGAAGGCCTAATACTATAAAGTACAAGAAAATATCAGTAATTCTGGGAAAATGACAATAAGCGATGAGAACTCGCATAGAACATGTATAAAACACTTCTCCAATGAGTTGTTTGTTTAGAAAAGGTATCTTAGATCCAGGAATTCCTCAATTCAAGTTGGGAGCACAGTAAACAGTGTATGAATCCTATGTTGTTTACTGAAAGGAGCCTAGGACGGTAAATGTGTGAAATTCAAGGCAGAATGCACTTGAAATAGAGAAACAAACACATTAAGCAGCGTTGTAAAGCCTTACACTTCACTGAAATGTATCATACTCTATAATATAGTTGAGAGATAACGTTCCCGAGCTTTCCAGGTTCATAGCAGTGTTTAGGTAGTTGTTTGTCCATGTTCCCAATGTTTATAGCTGGACAAGAAGGCCGAATGTTAGAAACTACAAGAAAACATCAGTAATTCTGGGAAAACGACAACAATAGATGAGAACTCACATTGAACATGTATAAAACGCTTCTCCAACTGAGTTGTTCGTGTACAAAAGGTATGTTAGTTCCAGGAATTCCTCATTTCGAGTTTAGAGCACATTAAACAGTGTATGAATCCTATGTTGTTTACTGAAAGGAGCCTAGAATGGTAAATGTGTGAAATACATTTGAAATAGAGAAATAAACACATTAAGCAGCTTTGGAAAGCTTTACCCTTCACTGAAATGTATCTTTAAACTCTAGAAATAGTTGAGAGACAATGTTCCCCAGCTTTCCAGGTTCATAACAGTGTTTAGGTAGTTGTTTGTCCATGTTCCCAATGTTTATACCTGAACAAGAAGGCCTAATACTAGAAACTACAAGAAAACATCAGTAATTCTGGGAAAACGACAACAATAGATGAGAACTCACATTGAACATGTATAAAACGCTTCTCCAACTGAGTTGTTCGTGTCCAAAAGGTATCTTAGTTCCAGGAATTCCTCAATTCGAGTTTGGAGCACATTAAACAGTGAATGAATCCTATGTTGTTTACTGAAAGGAGCCTAGAATGGTAAATGTGTGAAATACATTTGAAATAGAGAAATAAACACATTAAGCAGCTTTGGAAAGCTTTACACTTCACTGAAATGTATCTTTAAACTCTAGATAATTGAGAGACAATGTTCCCCAGCTTTCCAGGTTCATAACAGTGTTTAGGTAGTTGTTTGTCCATGTTCCCAATGTTTATACCTGAACAAGAAGGCCTAATACTAGAAACTACAAGAAAACATCAGTAATTCTGAGAAAATGACAATAATAGATGAGAACTCGAATAGAACATGTATAAAACACTTCTCCAACTGAGTTGTTTCTGTAGAAAAGGTATCTTAGATCCAGGAATTCCTAAATTCGAGTTTGGAGCACAGTAAACAGTGTATGAATCCTATGTTGTTTACTCAAAGGAGCCTAGAATGGTAAATGTGTGAAATACATTTGAAATAGAGAAATAAACACATTAAGCAGCTTTGGAAAGCTTTACACTTCCCTGAAATGTATCTTTAAACTCTAGAAATAGTTGAGAGACAATGTTCCCCAGCTATCCAGGTTCATAACAGTGTTTAGGTAGTTGTTTGTCCATGTTCCCAATGTTTATACCTGAACAAGAAGGCCTAATACTAGAAACTACAAGAAAACATCAGTAATTCTGGGAAAATGACAATAAGAGATGAGAACTCGCATAGAACAAGTATAAAACACTTCTCCAATGAGTTGTTTGTTTAGAAAAGGTATCTTAGATCCAGGAATTCCTCAATTAACGTTTGGAGCACGGTAAACAGTGTATGGATCCTATGTTGTTTACTGAAAGGAGCCTAGAATGGTAAATGTGTGAAATACATTTGAAATAGAGAAACAAACACATTAAGCAGCGTTGTAAAGCCTTACACTTCACTGAAATGTATCATACTCTATAATATAGTTGAGAGATAACGTTCCCGAGCTTTCCAGGTTCATAGCAGTGTTTAGGTAGTTGTTTGTCCATGTTCCCAATGTTTATAGCTGGACAAGAAGGCCGAATGTTAGAAACTACAAGAAAACATCAGTAATTCTGGGAAAACGACAACAATAGATGAGAACTCACATTGAACATGTATAAAACGCTTCTCCAACTGAGTTGTTCGTGTACAAAAGGTATCTTAGTTCCAGGAATTCCTCAATTCGAGTTTGGAGCACATTAAACAGTGTATGAATCCTATGTTGTTTACTGAAAGGAGCCTAGAATGGTAAATGTGTGAAATACATTTGAAATAGAGAAATAAACACATTAAGCAGCTTTGGAAAGCTTTACACTTCCCTGAAATGTATCTTTAAACTCTAGAAATAGTTGAGAGACAATGTTCCCCAGCTTTCCAGGTCGATAACAGTGTTTAGGTAGTTGTTTGTCCATGTTCCCAATGTTTATACCTGAACAAGAAGGCCTAATACTAGAAAGTACAAGAAAACATCAGTAATTCTGGGAAAATGACAATAAGAGATGAGAACTCGCATAGAACATGTATAAAACACTTCTCCAATGAGTTGTTTGTTTAGAAAAGGTATCTTAGATCCAGGAATTCCTCAATTCAAGTTTGGAGCACAGTAAACAGTGTATGAATCCTATGTTGTTTACTGAAAGGAGCCTAGAATGGTAAATGTGTGAAATACATTTGAAATAGAGAAACAAACACATTAAGCAGCGTTGTAAAGCCTTACACTTCACTGAAATGTATCATACTCTGTAATATAGTTGAGAGATAACGTTCCCGAGCTTTCCAGGTTCATAGCAGTGTTTAGGTAGTTGTTTGTCCATGTTCCCAATGTTTATAGCTGGACAAAAAGGCCGAAAGTTAGAAACTACAAGAAAACATCAGTAATTCTGGGAAAACGACAACAATAGATGAGAACTCACATTGAACATGTATAAAACGCTTCTCCAACTGAGTTGTTCGTGTACAAAAGGTATCTTAGTTCCAGGAATTCCTCAATTCGAATTTGGAGCACATTAAACAGTGTATGAATCCTATGTTGTTTACTGAAAGGAGCCTAGAATGGTAAATGTGTGAAATACATTTGAAATAGAGAAATAAACACATTAAGCAGCTTTGGAAATCTTTACACTTCCCGGAAATGTATCTTTAAACACTAGAAATAGTTGAGAGACAATGTTCCCCAGCTTTCCAGGTCGATAACAGTGTTTAGGTAGTTGTTTGTACATGTTCCCAATGTTTATACCTGAACAAGAAGGCCTAATACTAGAAACTACAAGAAAACATCAGTAATTCTGGGAAAACGACAACAATAGATGAGAACTCACATTGAACATGTATAAAACGCTTCTCCAACTGAGTTGTTCGTGTCCAAAAGGTATCTTAGTTCCAGGAATTCCTCAATTCGAGTTTGGAGCACATTAAACAGTGAATGAATCCTATGTTGTTTACTGAAAGGAGCCTAGAATGGTAAATGTGTGAAATACATTTGAAATAGAGAAATAAACACATTAAGCAGCTTTGGAAAGCTTTACACTTCACTGAAATGTATCTTTAAACTCTAGATAATTGAGAGACAATGTTCCCCAGCTTTCCAGGTTCATAACAGTGTTTAGGTAGTTGTTTGTCCATGTTCCCAATGTTTATACCTGAACAAGAAGGCCTAATACTAGAAACTACAAGAAAACATCAGTAATTCTGAGAAAATGACAATAATAGATGAGAACTCGAATAGAACATGTATAAAACACTTCTCCAACTGAGTTGTTTCTGTAGAAAAGGTATCTTAGATCCAGGAATTCCTAAATTCGAGTTTGGAGCACAGTAAACAGTGTATGAATCCTATGTTGTTTACTCAAAGGAGCCTAGAATGGTAAATGTGTGAAATACATTTGAAATAGAGAAATAAACACATTAAGCAGCTTTGGAAAGCTTTACACTTCCCTGAAATGTATCTTTAAACTCTAGAAATAGTTGAGAGACAATGTTCCCCAGCTATCCAGGTTCATAACAGTGTTTAGGTAGTTGTTTGTCCATGTTCCCAATGTTTATACCTGAACAAGAAGGCCTAATACTAGAAACTACAAGAAAACATCAGTAATTCTGGGAAAATGACAATAAGAGATGAGAACTCGCATAGAACAAGTATAAAACACTTCTCCAATGAGTTGTTTGTTTAGAAAAGGTATCTTAGATCCAGGAATTCCTCAATTAACGTTTGGAGCACGGTAAACAGTGTATGGATCCTATGTTGTTTACTGAAAGGAGCCTAGAATGGTAAATGTGTGAAATACATTTGAAATAGAGAAACAAACACATTAAGCAGCGTTGTAAAGCCTTACACTTCACTGAAATGTATCATACTCTATAATATAGTTGAGAGATAACGTTCCCGAGCTTTCCAGGTTCATAGCAGTGTTTAGGTAGTTGTTTGTCCATGTTCCCAATGTTTATAGCTGGACAAGAAGGCCGAATGTTAGAAACTACAAGAAAACATCAGTAATTCTGGGAAAACGACAACAATAGATGAGAACTCACATTGAACATGTATAAAACGCTTCTCCAACTGAGTTGTTCGTGTACAAAAGGTATCTTAGTTCCAGGAATTCCTCAATTCGAGTTTGGAGCACATTAAACAGTGTATGAATCCTATGTTGTTTACTGAAAGGAGCCTAGAATGGTAAATGTGTGAAATACATTTGAAATAGAGAAATAAACACATTAAGCAGCTTTGGAAAGCTTTACACTTCCCTGAAATGTATCTTTAAACTCTAGAAATAGTTGAGAGACAATGTTCCCCAGCTTTCCAGGTCGATAACAGTGTTTAGGTAGTTGTTTGTCCATGTTCCCAATGTTTATACCTGAACAAGAAGGCCTAATACTAGAAAGTACAAGAAAACATCAGTAATTCTGGGAAAATGACAATAAGAGATGAGAACTCGCATAGAACATGTATAAAACACTTCTCCAATGAGTTGTTTGTTTAGAAAAGGTATCTTAGATCCAGGAATTCCTCAATTCAAGTTTGGAGCACAGTAAACAGTGTATGAATCCTATGTTGTTTACTGAAAGGAGCCTAGAATGGTAAATGTGTGAAATACATTTGAAATAGAGAAACAAACACATTAAGCAGCGTTGTAAAGCCTTACACTTCACTGAAATGTATCATACTCTGTAATATAGTTGAGAGATAACGTTCCCGAGCTTTCCAGGTTCATAGCAGTGTTTAGGTAGTTGTTTGTCCATGTTCCCAATGTTTATAGCTGGACAAAAAGGCCGAAAGTTAGAAACTACAAGAAAACATCAGTAATTCTGGGAAAACGACAACAATAGATGAGAACTCACATTGAACATGTATAAAACGCTTCTCCAACTGAGTTGTTCGTGTACAAAAGGTATCTTAGTTCCAGGAATTCCTCAATTCGAATTTGGAGCACATTAAACAGTGTATGAATCCTATGTTGTTTACTGAAAGGAGCCTAGAATGGTAAATGTGTGAAATACATTTGAAATAGAGAAATAAACACATTAAGCAGCTTTGGAAATCTTTACACTTCCCGGAAATGTATCTTTAAACACTAGAAATAGTTGAGAGACAATGTTCCCCAGCTTTCCAGGTCGATAACAGTGTTTAGGTAGTTGTTTGTACATGTTCCCAATGTTTATACCTGAACAAGAAGGCCTAATACTAGAAAGTACAAGAAAACATCAGTAATTCTGGGAAAATGACAATAAGAGATGAGAACTCGCATAGAACATGTATAAAACACTTCTCCAATGAGTTGTTTGTTTAGAAAAGGTATCTTAGATCCAGGAATTCCTCAATTCAAGTTTGGAGCACAGTAAACAGTGTATGAATCCTATGTTGTTTACTGAAAGGAGCCTAGAATGGTAAATGTGTGAAATACATTTGAAATAGAGAAACAAACACATTAAGCAGCGTTGTAAAGCCTTACACTTCACTGAAATGTATCATACTCTGTAATATAGTTGAGAGATAACGTTCCCGAGCTTTCCAGGTTCATAGCAGTGTTTAGGTAGTTGTTTGTCCATGTTCCCAATGTTTATAGCTGGACAAGAAGGCCGAATGTTAGAAACTACAAGAAAACATCAGTAATTCTGGGAAAACGACAACAATAGATGAGAACTCACATTGAACATGTATAAAACGCTTCTCCAACTGAGTTGTTCGTGTACAAAAGGTATCTTAATTCCAGGAATTCCTCAATTCGAGTTTGGAGCACATTAAACAGTGTATGAATCCTATGTTGTTTACTGAAAGGAGCCTAGAATGGTAAATGTGTGAAATACATTTGAAATAGAGAAATAAACACATTAAGCAGCTTTGGAAATCTTTACACTTCCCTGAAATGTATCTTTAAACTCTAGAAATAGTTGAGAGACAATGTTCCCCAGCTTTCCAGGTCGATAACAGTGTTTAGGTAGTTGTTTGTACATGTTCCCAATGTTTATACCTGAACAAGAAGGCCTAATACTAGAAAGTACAAGAAAACATCAGTAATTCTGGGAAAATGACAATAAGAGATGAGAACTCGCATAGAACATGTATAAAACACTTCTCCAATGAGTTGTTTGTTTAGAAAAGGTATCTTAGGTCCAGGAATTCCTCAATTCAAGTTTGGAGCACAGTAAACAGTGTATGAATCCTATGTTGTTTACTGAAAGGAGCCTAGAATGGTAAATGTTTGAAATACATTTGAAATAGACAAATAAACACATTAAGCAGCTTTGGAAAGCTTTACACTTCCCTGAAATGTATCTTTAAACTCTAGAAATAGTTGAGAGACAATGTTCCCCAGCTATCCAGGTTCATAACAGTGTTTAGGTAGTTGTTTGTCCATGTTCCCAATGTTTATACCTGAACAAGAAGGCCTAATACTAGAAAGTACAAGAAAACATCAGTAATTCTGGGAAAATGACAATAAGAGATGAGAACTCGCATAGAACATGTATAAAACACTTTTCCAATGAGTTGTTTGTTTAGAAAAGGTATCTTAGATCCAGGAATTCCTCAATTCAAGTTTGGAGCACAGTAAACAGTGTATGAATCCTATGTTGTTTACTGAAAGGAGCCTAGAATGGTAAATGTGTAAAATACATTTGAAATAGAGAAACAAACACATAAAGCAGCGTTGTAAAGCCTTACACTTCACTGAAATGTATCATAATCTATAATATAGTTGAGAGATAACGTTCCCGAGCTTTCCAGGTTCATAGCAGTGTTTAGGTAGTTGTTTGTCCATGTTCCCAATGTTTATAGCTGGACAAGAAGGCCGAATGTTAGAAACTACAAGAAAACATCAGTAATTCTGGGAAAACGACAACAATAGATGAGAACTCACATTGAACATGTATAAAACGCTTCTCCAACTGAGTTGTTCGTGCACAAAAGGTATCTTAGTTCCAGGAATTCCTCAATTCGAGTTTGGAGCACATTAAACAGTGTATGAATCCTATGTTGTTTACTGAAAGGAGCCTAGAATGGTAAATGTGTGAAATACATTTGAAATAGAGAAATAAACACATTAAGCAGCTTTGGAAAGCTTTACACTTCCCTGAAATGTATCTTTAAACTCTAGAAATAGTTGAGAGACAATGTTCCCCAGCTTTCCAGGTCGATAACAGTGTTTAGGTAGTTGTTTGTACATGTTCCCAATGTTTATACCTGAACAAGAAGGCCTAATACTAGAAAGTACAAGAAAACATCAGTAATTCTGGGAAAATGACAATAAGAGATGAGAACTCGCATAGAACATGTATAAAACACTTCTCAAATGAGTTGTTTGTTTAGAAAAGGTATCTTAGATCCAGGAATTCCTCAATTCAAGTTTGGAGCACAGTAAAGAGTGTATGAATCCTATGTTGTTTACTGAAAGGAGCCTAGAATGGTAAATGTGTGAAATACATTTGAAATGAGAAACAAACACATTAAGCAGCGTTGTAAAGCGTTACACTTCACTGAAATGTATCATACTCTGTAATATAGTTGAGAGATAACGTTCCCGAGCTTTCCAGGTTCATAGCAGTGTTTAGGTAGTTGTTTGTCCATGTTCCCAATGTTTATAGCTGGACAAGAAGGCCGAAAGTTAGAAACTACAAGAAAACATCAGTAATTCTGGGAAAACGACAACAATAGATGAGAACTCACATTGAACATGTATAAAACACTTCTCCAACTGAGTTGTTCGTGTACAAAAGGTATCTTAGTTCCAGGAATTCCTCAATTCGAATTTGGAGCACATTAAACAGTGTATGAATCCTATGTTGTTTACTGAAAGGAGCCTAGAATGGTAAATGTGTGAAATACATTTGAAATAGAGAAATAAACACATTAAGCAGCTTTGGAAATCTTTACACTTCCCTGAAATATATTTTTAAACACTAGAAATAGTTGAGAGACAATGTTCCCCAGCTTTCCAGGTCGATAACAGTGTTTAGGTAGTTGTTTGTACATGTTCCCAATGTTTATACCTGAACAAGAAGGCCTAATACTAGAAAGTACAAGAAAACATCAGTAATTCTGGGAAAATGACAATAAGAGATGAGAAGTCGCATAGAACATGTATAAAACACTTCTCCAATGAGTTGTTTGTTTAGAAAAGGTATCTTAGATCCAGGAATTCCTCAATTCAAGTTTGGAGCACAGTAAAAAGTGTATGAATCCTATTTTGTTTACTGAAAGGAGCCTAGAATGGTAAATGTGTGAAATACATTTGAAATAGAGAAACAAACACATTAAGCAGCGTTGTAAAGGCTTACACTTCACTGAAATGTATCATACTCTATAATATAGTTGAGAGATAACGTTCCCGAGCTTTCCAGGTTCATAGCAGTTTTTAGGTAGTTGTTTGTCCATGTTCCCAATGTTTATAGCTGGACAAGAAGGCCGAATGTTAGAAACTACAAGAAAACATCAGTAATTCTGGGAAAACGACAACAATAGATGAGAACTCACATTGAACATGTATAAAACGCTTCTCCAACTGAGTTGTTCGTGTACAAAAGGTATCTTAGTACCAGGAATTCCTCAATTCGAGTTTGGAGCACATTAAACAGTGTATGAATCCTATGTTGTTTACTGAAAGGAGCCTAGGACGGTAAATGTGTGAAATACATTTGAAATAGAGAAACAAACACATTAAGCAGCGTTGTAAAGCCTTACACTTCACTGAAATGTATCATACTCTATAATATAGTTGAGAGATAACGTTCCCGAGCTTTCCAGGTTCATAGCAGTGTTTAGGTAGTTGTTTGTCCATGTTCCCAATGTTTATAGCTGGACAAGAAGGCCGAATGTTAGAAACTACAAGAAAACATCAGTAATTCTGGGAAAACGACAACAATAGATGAGAACTCACATTGAACATGTATAAAACGCTTCTCCAACTGAGTTGTTCGTGTACAAAAGGTATCTTAGTTCCAGGAATTCCTCAATTCGAGTTTGGAGCACATTAAACAGTGTATGAATCCTATGTTGTTTACTGAAAGGAGCCTAGAATGGTAAATGTGTGAAATACATTTGAAATAGAGAAACAAACACATTAAGCAGCGTTGTAAAGCCTTACACTTCACTGAAATGTATCATACTCTATAATATAGTTGAGAGATAACGTTCCCGAGCTTTCCAGGTTCATAGCAGTGTTTAGGTAGTTGTTTGTCCATGTTCCCAATGTTTATAGCTGGACAAGAAGGCCGAATGTTAGAAACTACAAGAAAACATCAGTAATTCTGGGAAAACGACAACAATAGATGAGAACTCACATTGAACATGTATAAAACGCTTCTCCAACTGAGTTGTTCGTGTACAAAAGGTATCTTAGTTCCAGGAATTCCTCAATTCGAGTTTGGAGCACATTAAACAGTGTATGAATCCTATGTTGTTTACTGAAAGGAGCCTAGAATGGTAAATGTGTGAAATACATTTGAAATAGAGAAATAAACACATTAAGCAGCTTTGGAAAGCTTTACACTTCCCTGAAATGTATATTTAAACTCTAGAAATAGTTGAGAGACAATGTTCCCCAGCTTTCCAGGTCGATAACAGTGTTTAGGTAGTTGTTTGTCCATGTTCCCAATGTTTATACCTGAACAAGAAGGCCTAATACTAGAAAGTACAAGAAAACATCAGTAATTCTGGGAAAATGACAATAAGAGATGAGAACTCGCATAGAACATGTATAAAACACTTCTCCAACTGAGTTGTTTGTTTAGAAAAGGTATCTTAGATCCAGGAATTCCTCAAATCAAGTTTGTAGCACAGTAAACAGTGTATGAATCCTATGTTGTTTACTGAAAGGAGCCTAGAATGGTAAATGTGTGAAATACATTTGAAATAGAGAAACAAACACATTAAGCAGCGTTGTAAAGCCTTACACTTCACTGAAATGTATCATACTCTATAATATAGTTGAGAGATAACGTTCCCGAGCTTTCCAGGTTCATAGCAGTGTTTAGGTAGTTGTTTGTCCATGTTCCCAATGTTTATAGCTGGACAAGAAGCCGAATGTTAGAAACTACAAGAAAACATCAGTAATTCTGGGAAAACGACAACAATAGATGAGAACTCAAATTGAACATCTATAAAACGCTTCTCCAACTGAGTTGTTCGTGTACAAAAGGTATCTTAGTTCCAGGAATTTCTCAATTCAAGTTTGGAGCACATTAAACAGTGTATGAATCCTATGTTGTTTACTGAAAGGAGCCTAGAATGGTAAATGTGTGAAATACATTTGAAATAGAGAAATAAACACATTAAGCAGCTTTGGAAAGCTTTACACTTCCCTGAAATGTATCTTTAAACTCTAGAAATAGTTGAGAGACAATGTTCCCCAGCTTTCCAGGTCGATAACAGTGTTTAGGTAGTTGTTTGTCCATGTTCCCAATGTTTATACCTGAACAAGAAGGCCTAATACTAGAAACTACAAGAAAACATCAGTAATTCTGGGAAAATGACAAAAAGAGATGAGAACTCTCATAGAACATGTATAAAACACTGCTCCAATGAGTTGTTTGTTTAGAAAAGGTATCTTAGTTCCAGGAATTCCTCAATTCATGTTTGGAGCACAGTAAACAGTGTATGAATCCTATGGTGTTTACTGAAAGGAGCCTAGAATGGTAAATGTGTGAAATACATTTGAAATAGAGAAACAAACACATTAAGCAGCGTTGTAAAGGCTTACACTTCACTGAAATGTATCATACTCTATAATATAGTTGAGAGATAACGTTCCCGAGCTTTCCAGGTTCATAGCAGTTTTTAGGTAGTTGTTTGTCCATGTTCCCAATGTTTATAGCTGGACAAGAAGTCCGAATGTTAGAAACTACAAGAAAACATCAGTAATTCTGGGAAAACGACAACAATAGATGAGAACTCACATTGAACATGTATAAAACGCTTCACCAACTGAGTTGTTCGTGTACAAAAGGTATCTTAGTACCAGGAATTCCTCAATTCGAGTTTGGAGCACATTAAACAGTGTATGAATCCTATGTTGTTTACTGAAAGGAGCCTAGGACGGTAAATGTGTGAAATTCAAGGCAGAATGCACTTGAAATAGAGAAACAAACACATTAAGCAGCGTTGTAAAGCCTTACACTACACTGAAATGTATCATACTCTATAATATAGTTGAGAGATAACGTTCCGGAGCTTTCCAGGTTCATAGCAGTGTTTAGGTAGTTGTTTGTCCATGTTCCCAATGTTTATAGCTGGACAAGAAGGCCGAATGTTAGAAACTACAAGAAAACATCAGTAATTCTGGGAAAACGACAACAATAGATGAGAACTCGCATAGAACATGTATAAAACACTTCACCAATGAGTTGTTTGTTTAGAAAAGGTATCTTAGATCCAGGAATTCCTCAATTCAAGTTTGGAGCACAGTAAACAGTGTATGAATCCTATGTTGTTTACTGAAAGGAGCCTAGAATGGTAAATGTGTGAAATACATTTGAAATAGAGAAACAAACACATTAAGCAGCGTTGTAAAGCCTTACACTTCACTGAAATGTATCATACTCTATAATATAGTTGAGAGATAACGTTCCCGAGCTTTCCAGGTTCATAGCAGTGTTTAGGTAGTTGTTTGTCCATGTTCCCAATGTTTATAGCTGGACAAGAAGGCCGAATGTTAGAAACTACAAGAAAACATCAGTAATTCTGGGAAAACGACAACAATAGATGAGAACTCACATTGAACATGTATAAAACGCTTCTCCAACTGAGTTGTTCGTGTACAAAAGGTATCTTAGTTCCAGGAATTCCTCAATTCGAGTTTGGAGCACATTAAACAGTGTATGAATCCTATGTTGTTTACTGAAAGGAGCCTAGAATGGTAAATGTGTGAAATACATTTGAAATAGAGAAACAAACACATTAAGCAGCGTTGTAAAGCCTTACACTTCACTGAAATGTATCATACTCTATAATATAGTTGAGAGATAACGTTCCCGAGCTTTCCAGGTTCATAGCAGTGTTTAGGTAGTTGTTTGTCCATGTTCCCAATGTTTATAGCTGGACAAGAAGGTCGAATGTTAGAAACTACAAGAAAACATCAGTAATTCTGGGAAAACGACAACAATAGATGAGAACTCACATTGAACATGTATAAAACGCTTCTCCAACTGAGTTGTTCGTGTACAAAAGGTATCTTAGTTCCAGGAATTCCTCAATTCGAGTTTGAAGCACATTAAACAGTGTATGAATCCTATGTTGTTTACTGAAAGGAGCCTAGAATGGTAAATGTGTGAAATACATTTGAAATAGAGAAATAAACACATTAAGCAGCTTTGGAAAGCTTTACACTTCCCTGAAATGTATATTTAAACTCTAGAAATAGTTGAGAGACAATGTTCCCCAGCTTTCCAGGTCGATAACAGTGTTTAGGTAGTTGTTTGTCCATGTTCCCAATGTTTATACCTGAACAAGAAGGCCTAATACTAGAAAGTACAAGAAAACATCAGTAATTCTGGGAAAATGACAATAAGAGATGAGAACTCGCATAGAACATGTATAAAACACTTCTCCAACTGAGTTGTTTGTTTAGAAAAGGTATCTTAGATCCAGGAATTCCTCAAATCAAGTTTGTAGCACAGTAAACAGTGTATGAATCCTATGTTGTTTACTGAAAGGAGCCTAGAATGGTAAATGTGTGAAATACATTTGAAATAGAGAAACAAACACATTAAGCAGCGTTGTAAAGCCTTACACTTCACTGAAATGTATCATACTCTATAATATAGTTGAGAGATAACGTTCCCGAGCTTTCCAGGTTCATAGCAGTGTTTAGGTAGTTGTTTGTCCATGTTCCCAATGTTTATAGCTGGACAAGAAGGCCGAATGTTAGAAACTACAAGAAAACATCAGTAATTCTGGGAAAACGACAACAATAGATGAGAACTCACATTGAACATGTATAAAACGCTTCTCCAACTGAGTTGTTCGTGTACAAAAGGTATCTTAGTTCCAGGAATTCCTCAATTCGAGTTTGGAGCACATTAAACCGTGTATGAATCCTATGTTGTTTACTGAAAGGAGCCTAGAATGGTAAATGTGTGAAATACATTTGAAATAGAGAAATAAACACATTAAGCAGCTTTGGAAAGCTTTACACTTCCCTGAAATGTATCTTTAAACTCTAGAAATAGTTGAGAGACAATGTTCCCCAGCTTTCCAGGTCGACAACAGTGTTTAGGTAGTTGTTTGTCCATGTTCCCAATGTTTATACCTGAACAAGAAGGCCTAATACTAGAAAGTACAAGAAAACATCAGTAATTCTGGGAAAATTACAATGAGAGATGAGAACTCGCATAGAACATGTATAAAACACTTCTCCAATGAGTTGTTTGTTTAGAAAAGGTATCTTAGATCCAGGAATTCCTCAATTCAAGTTTGGAGCACAGTAAACAGTGTATGAATCCTATGTTGTTTACTGAAAGGAGCCTAGAATGGTAAATGTGTGAAATACATTTGAAATAGAGAAACAAACACATTAAGCAGCGTTGTAAAGCCTTACACTTCACTGAAATGTATCATACTCTATAATATAGTTGAGAGATAACGTTCCCGAGCTTTCCAGGTTCATAGCAGTGTTTAGGTAGTTGTTTGTCCATGTTCCCAATGTTTATAGCTGGACAAGAAGGCCGAATGTTAGAAACTACAAGAAAACATCAGTAATTCTGGGAAAACGACAACAATAGATGAGAACTCACATTGAACATGTATAAAACGCTTCTCCAACTGAGTTGTTCGTGTACAAAAGGTATCTTAGTTCCAGGAATTCCTCAATTCGAGTTTGGAGCACATTAAACAGTGTATGAATCCTATGTTGTTTACTGAAAGGAGCCTAGAATGGTAAATGTGTGAAATACATTTGAAATAGAGAAATAAACACATTAAGCAGCTTTGGAAAGCTTTACACTTCCCTGAAATGTATCTTTAAACTCTAGAAATAGTTGAGAGACAATGTTCCCCAGCGTTCCAGGTCGACAACAGTGTTTAGGTTGTTGTTTGTCCATGTTCCCAATGTTTATACCTGAACAAGAAGGCCTAATACTAGAAAGTAAAAGAAAACATCAGTAATTCTGGGAAAATGACAATAAGAGATGAGAACTCGCATAGAACCTGTATAAAACACTTCTCCAATGAGTTGTTTGTTTAGAAAAGGTATCTGAGATCCAGGAATTACTCAATTCAAGTTGGGAGCACAGTAATCAGTGTATGAATCCTATGTTGTTTACTGAAAGGAGCCTAGGACGGTAAATGTGTGAAATTCAAGGCAGAATGCACTTGAAATAGAGAAACAAACACATTAAGCAGCGTCGTAAAGCCTTACACTTCACTGAAATGTATCATACTCTATAATATAGTTGAGAGATAACGTTCCCGAGCTTTCCAGGTTCATAGCAGTGTTTAGGTAGTTGTTTGTCCATGTTCCCAATGTTTATACCTGAACAAGAAGGCCTAATACTAGAAAGTACAAGAAAACATCAGTAATTCTGGGAAAATGACAATAAGAGATGAGAACTCGCATAGAACATGTATAAAACACTTCTCCAACTGAGTTGTTTGTTTAGAACAGGTATCTTAGATCCAGGAATTCCTCAATTCAAGTTTGGAGCACAGTAAACAGTGTATGAATCCTATGTTGTATACTGAAAGGAGCCTAGAATGGTAAATGTGTGAAATACATTTGAAATAGAGAAATAAACACATTAAGCAGCTTTGGAAAGCTTTACACTTCCCTGAAATGTATCTTTAAACTCTAGAAATAGTTGAGAGACAATGTTCCCCAGCTATCCAGGTTCATAACAGCATTTAGGTAGTTGTTTGTCCATGTTCCCAATGTTTATACCTGAACAAGAAGGCCTAATACTAGAAAGTACAAGAAAACATCAGTAATTCTGGGAAAATGACAATAAGAGATGAGAACTCGCATAGAACATGTATAAAACACTTCTCCAATGAGTTGTTTGTTTAGAAAAGGTATCTTAGATCCAGGAATTCCTCAATTCAAGTTTGGAGCACAGTAAACAGTGTATGAATCCTATGTTGTTTACTGAAAGGAGCCTAGAATGGTAAATGTGTGAAATACATTTGAAATAGAGAAACAAACACATTAAGCAGCGTTGTAAAGCCTTACACTTCACTGAAATGTATCATACTCTATAATATAGTTGAGAGATAACGTTCCCGAGCTTTCCAGGTTCATAGAAGTGTTTAGGTAGTTGTTTGTCCATGTTCCCAATGTTTATAGCTGGACAAGAAGGCCGAATGTTAGAAACTACAAGAAAACATCAGTAATTCTGGGAAAACGACAACAATAGATGAGAACTCACATTGAACATGTACAAAACGCTTCTCCAACTGAGTTGTTCGTGTACAAAAGGTATCTTAGTTCCAGGAATTCCTCAATTCGAGTTTGGAGCACATTAAACCGTGTATGAATCCTATGTTGTTTACTGAAAGGAGCCTAGAATGGTAAATGTGTGAAATACATTTGAAATAGAGAAATAAACACATTAAGCAGCTTTGGAAAGCTTTACACTTCCCTGAAATGTATCTTTAAACTCTAGAAATAGTTGAGAGACAATGTTCCCCAGCTTTCCAGGTCGACAACAGTGTTTAGGTAGTTGTTTGTCCATGTTCCCAATGTTTATACCTGAACAAGAAGGCCTAATACTAGAAAGTACAAGAAAACATCAGTAATTCTGGGAAAATGAAAATAAGAGATGAGAACTCGCATAGAACATTTATAAAACACTTCTCCAATGAGTTGTTTGTTTAGAAAAGGTATCTTAGATCCAGGAATTCCTCAATTCAAGTTGGGAGCACAGTAAACAGTGTATGCATCCTATGTTGTTTACTGAAAGGAGCCTAGGACGGTAAATGTGTGAAATTCAAGGCAGAATGCACTTGAAATAGAGAAACAAACACATTAAGCAGCGTTGTAAAGCCTTACACTTCACTGAAATGTATCATACTCTATAATATAGTTGAGAGATAACGTTCCCGAGCTTTCCAGGTTCATAGCAGTGTTTAGGTAGTTGTTTGTCCATGTTCCCAATGTTTATAGCTGGACAAGAAGGCCGAATGTTAGAAACTACAAGAAAACATCAGTAATTCTGGGAAAACGACAACAATAGATGAGAACTCGCATAGAACATGTATAAAACACTTCTCCAATGAGTTGTTCGTGTAAAAAAGGTATCTTAGTTCCAGGAATTCCTCAATTCGAGTTTGGAGCACATTAAACAGTGTATGAATCCTATGTTGTTTACTGAAAGGAGCCTAGAATGGTAAATGTGTGAAATACATTTGAAATAGAGAAACAAACACATTAAGCAGCGTTGTGAAGCCTTACACTTCACTGAAATGTATCATACTCTATAATATAGTTGAGAGATAACGTTCCCGAGCTTTCCAGGTTCATAGCAGTGTTTAGGTAGTTGTTTGTCCATGTTCCCAATGTTTATACCTGAACAAGAAGGCCTAATACTAGAAAGTACAAGAAAACATCAGTAATTCTGGGAAAATGACAATAAGAGATGAGAACTCGCATAGAACATGTATAAAACACTTCTCCAACTGAGTTGTTTGTTTAGAAAAGGTATCTTAGATCCAGGAATTCCTCAATTCAAGTTTGGAGCACAGTAAACAGTGTATAAATCCTATGTTGTTTACTGAAAGGAGCCTAGAATGGTAAATGTGTGAAATACATTTGAAATAGAGAAATAAACACATTAAGCCGCTTTGGAAAGCTTTACACTTCCCTGAAATGTATCTTTAAACTCTAGAAATAGTTGAGAGACAATGTTCCCCAGCTTTCCAGGTCGATAACAGTGTTTAGGTAGTTGTTTGTCCATGTTCCCAATGTTTATACCTGAACAAGAAGGCCTAATACTAGAAAGTACAAGAAAACATCAGTAATTCTGGGAAAATGACAATAAGAGATGAGAACTCGCATAGAACATGTATAAAACACTTCTCCAATGAGTTGTTTGTTTAGAAAAAGTATCTTAGATCCAGGAATTCCTCAATTCAAGTTTGGAGCACAGTAAACAGTGTATGAATCCTATGTTGTTTACTGAAAGGAGCCTAGAATGGTAAATGTGTGAAATACATTTGAAATAGAGAAACAAACACATTAAGCAGCGTTGTAAAGCCTTACACTTCACTGAAATGTATCATACTCTATAATATAGTTGAGAGATAACGTTCCCGAGCTTTCCAGGTTCATAGCAGTGTTTAGGTAGTTGTTTGTCCAGGTTCCCAATGTTTATAGCTGGACAAGAAGGCCGAATGTTAGAAACTACAAGAAAACATCAGTAATTCTCGGAAAACGACAAAAATAGATGAGAACTCACATTGAACATGTATAAAACGCTTCTCCAACTGAGTTGTTCCTGTACAAAAGGTATCTTAGTTCCAGGAATTCCTCAATTCGAGTTTGGAGCACATTAAACAGTGAATGAATCCTATGTTATTTACTGAAAGGAGCCTAGAATGGTAAATGTGTGAAATACATTTGAAATAGAGAAATAAACACATTAAGCAGCTTTGGAAAGCTTTACACTTCCCTGAAATGTATCTTTAAACTCTAGAAATAGTTGAGAGACAATGTTCCCCAGCTTTCCAGGTCGACAACAGTGTTTAGGTAGTTGTTTGTCCATGTTCCCAATGTTTATACCTGAACAAGAAGGCCTAATACTAGAAAGTACAAGAAAACATCAGTAATTCTGGGAAAATGACAATAAGAGATGAGAACTCGCATAGAACATGTATAAAACACTTCTCCAACTGAGTTGTTTGTTTAGAAAAGGTATCTTAGATCCAGGAATTCCTCAATTCAAGTTTGGAGCACAGTAAACAGTGTATAAATCCTATGTTGTTTACTGAAAGGAGCCTAGAATGGTAAATGTGTGAAATACATTTGAAATAGAGAAATAAACACATTAAGCCGCTTTGGAAAGCTTTACACTTCCCTGAAATGTATCTTTAAACTCTAACAATAGTTGAGAGACAATGTTCCCCAACTATCCAGGTTCATAACAGTGTTTAGGTAGTTGTTTGTCCATGTTCCCAATGTTTATACCTGAACAAGAAGGCCTAATACTAGAAACTACAAGAAAACATCAGTAATTCTGGGAAAATGACAATAAGAGATGAGAACTCGCATAGAACATGTATAAAACGCTTCTCCAACTGAGTTGTTCGTGTACAAAAGGTATCTTAGTTCCAGGAATTCCTCAATTCGAGTTTGGAGCACATTAAACAGTGTATGAATCCTATGTTGTTTACTGAAAGGAGCCTAAAATGGTAAATGTGTGAAATACATTTGAAATAGAGAAATAAACACATTAAGCAGCTTTGGAAAGCTTTACACTTCCCTGAAATGTATCTTTAAACTCTAGAAATAGTTGAGAGACAATGTTCCCCAGCTTTCCAGGTCGATAACAGTGTTTAGGTAGTTGTTTGCCCATGTTCCCAATGTTTATACCTGAACAAGTAGGCCTAATACTAGAAAGTACAAGAAAACATCAGTAATTCTGGGAAAATGAAAATAAGAGATGAGAACTCGCATAGAACATGTATAAAACACTTCTCCAATGAGTTGTTTGTTTAGAAAAAGTATCTTAGATCCAGGAATTCCTCAATTCAAGTTGGGAGCACAGTAAACAGTGTATGAATCCTATGTTGTTTACTGAAAGGAGCCTAGGACGGTAAATGTGTGAAATTCAAGGCAGAATGCACTTGAAATAGAGAAACAAACACATTAAGCAGCGTTGTAAAGCCTTACACTTCACTGAAATGTATCATACTCTATAATATAGTTGACAGATAACGTTCCCGAGCTTTCCAGGTTCATAGCAGTGTTTAGGTAGTTGTTTGTCCATGTTCCCAATGTTTATAGCTGGACAAGAAGGCCGAATGTTAGAAACTACAAGAAAACATCAGTAATTCTGGGAAAACTACAACAAAAGATGAGAACTCACATTGAACATGTATAAAACGCTTCTCCAACTGAGTTGTTCGTGTACAAAAGGTATCTTAGTTCCAGGAATTCCTCAATTCGAGTTTGGAGCACATTAAACAGTGTATGAATCCTATGTTGTTTACTGAAAGGAGCCTAGAATGGTAAATGTGTGAAATACATTTGAAATAGAGAAATAAACACATTAAGCAGCTTTGGAAAGCTTTACACTTCCCTGAAATGTATCTTTAAACTCTAGAAATAGTTGAGAGACAATGTTCCCCAGCTTTCCAGGTCGACAACAGTGTTTAGGTAGTTGTTTGTCCATGTTCCCAATGTTTATACCTGAACAAGAAGGCCTAATACTAGAAAGTACAAGAAAACATCAGTAATTCTGGGAAAATGACAATAAGAGATGAGAACTCGCATAGAACATGTATAAAACACTTCTCCAATGAGTTGTTTGTTTAGAAAAGGTATCTGAGATCCAGGAATTACTCAATTCAAGTTGGGAGCACAGTAAACAGTGTATGAATCCTATGTTGTTTACTGAAAGGAGCCTAGGACGGTAAATGTGTGAAATTCAAGGCAGAATGCACTTGAAATAGAGAAACAAACACATTAAGCAGCGTTGTAAAGCCTTACACTTCACTGAAATGTATCATACTCTATAATATAGTTGAGAGATAACGTTCCCGAGCTTTCCGGGTTCATAGCAGTGTTTAGGTAGTTGTTTGTCCATGTTCCCAATGTTTATAGCTGGACAAGAAGGCCGAATGTTAGAAACTACAAGAAAACATCAGTAATTCTGGGAAAACGACAACAATAGATGAGAACTCACATTGAACATGGATAAAACGCTTCTCCAACTGAGTTGTTCGTGTACAAAAGGTATCTTAGTTCCAGGAATTCCTCAATTCGAGTTTGGAGCACATTAAACCGTGTATGAATCCTATGTTGTTTACTGAAAGGAGCCTAGAATGGTAAATGTGTGAAATACATTTGAAATAGAGAAATAAACACATTAAGCAGCTTTGGAAAGCTTTACACTTCCCTGAAATGTATCTTTAAACTCTAGAAATAGTTGAGAGACAATGTTCCCCAGCTTTCCAGGTCGACAACAGTGTTTAGGTAGTTGTTTGTCCATGTTCCCAATGTTTATACCTGAACAAGAAGGCCTAATACTAGAAAGTACAAGAAAACATCAGTAATTCTGGGAAAATGACAATAAGAGATGAGAACTCGCATAGAACATGTATAAAACACTTCTCCAACTGAGTTGTTTGTTTAGAAAAGGTATCTTAGATCCAGGAATTCCTCAATTCAAGTTGGGAGCACAGTAAACAGTGTATGAATCCTATGTTGTTTACTGAAAGGAGCCTAGGACGGTAAATGTGTGAAATTCAAGGCAGAATGCACTTGAAATAGAGAAACAAACACATTAAGCAGCGTCGTAAAGCCTTACACTTCACTGAAATGTATCGTACTCTATAATATAGTTGAGAGATAACGTTCCCAAGCTTTCCAGGTTCATAGCAGTGTTTAGGTAGTTGTTTGTCCATGTTCCCAATGTTTATAGCTGGACAAGAAGGCCGAATGTTAGAAACTACAAGAAAACATCAGTAATTCTGGGAAAACGACAACAATAGATGAGAACTCACATTGAACATGGATAAAACGCTTCTCCAACTGAGTTGTTCGTGTACAAAAGGTATCTTAGTTCCAGGAATTCCTCAATTCGAGTTTGGAGCACATTAAACCGTGTATGAATCCTATGTTGTTTACTGAAAGGAGCCTAGAATGGTAAATGTGTGAAATACATTTGAAATAGAGAAATAAACACATTAAGCAGCTTTGGAAAGCTTTACACTTCCCTGAAATGTATCTTTAAACTCTAGAAATAGTTGAGAGACAATGTTCCCCAGCTTTCCAGGTCGACAACAGTGTTTAGGTAGTTGTTTGTCCATGTTCCCAATGTTTATACCTGAACAAGAAGGCCTAATACTAGAAAGTACAAGAAAACATCAGTAATTCTGGGAAAATGACAATAAGAGATGAGAACTCGCATAGAACATGTATAAAACACTTCTCCAACTGAGTTGTTTGTTTAGAAAAGGTATCTTAGATCCAGGAATTCCTCAATTCAAGTTGGGAGCACAGTAAACAGTGTATGAATCCTATGTTGTTTACTGAAAGGAGCCTAGGACGGTAAATGTGTGAAATTCAAGGCAGAATGCACTTGAAATAGAGAAACAAACACATTAAGCAGCGTCGTAAAGCCTTACACTTCACTGAAATGTATCGTACTCTATAATATAGTTGAGAGATAACGTTCCCAAGCTTTCCAGGTTCATAGCAGTGTTTAGGTAGTTGTTTGTCCATGTTCCCAATGTTTATAGCTGGACAAGAAGGCCGAATGTTAGAAACTACAAGAAAACATCAGTAATTCTGGGAAAACGACAACAATAGATGAGAACTCACATTGAACATGGATAAAACGCTTCTCCAACTGAGTTGTTCGTGTACAAAAGGTATCTTAGTTCCAGGAATTCCTCAATTCGAGTTTGGAGCACATTAAACCGTGTATGAATCCTATGTTGTTTACTGAAAGGAGCCTAGAATGGTAAATGTGTGAAATACATTTGAAATAGAGAAATAAACACATTAAGCAGCTTTGGAAAGCTTTACACTTCCCTGAAATGTATCTTTAAACTCTAGAAATAGTTGAGAGACAATGTTCCCCAGCTTTCCAGGTCGACAACAGTGTTTAGGTAGTTGTTTGTCCATGTTCCCAATGTTTATACCTGAACAAGAAGGCCTAATACTAGAAAGTACAAGAAAACATCAGTAATTCTGGGAAAATGACAATAAGAGATGAGAACTCGCATAGAACATGTATAAAACACTTCTCCAATGACTTGTTTGTTTAGAAAAGGTATCTTAGATCCAGGAATTCCTCAATTCAAGTTGGGAGCACAGTAAACAGTGTATGAATCCTATGTTGTTTACTGAAAGGAGCCTAGGACGGTAAATGTGTGAAATTCAAGGCAGAATGCACTTGAAATAGAGAAACAAACACATTAAGCAGCGTTGTAAAGCCTTACACTTCACTGAAATGTATCGTACTCTATAATATAGTTGAGAGATAACGTTCCCGAGCTTTCCAGGTTCATAGCAGTGTTTAGGTAGTTGTTTGTCCATGTTCCCAATGTTTATAGCTGGACAAGAAGGCCGAATGTTAGAAACTACAAGAAAACATCAGTAATTCTGGGAAAACGACAACAATAGATGAGAACTCACATTGAACATGGATAAAACGCTTCTCCAACTGAGTTGTTCGTGTACAAAAGGTATCTTAGTTCCAGGAATTCCTCAATTCGAGTTTGGAGCACATTAAACCGTGTATGAATCCTATGTTGTTTACTGAAAGGAGCCTAGAATGGTAAATGTGTGAAATACATTTGAAATAGAGAAATAAACACATTAAGCAGCTTTGGAAAGCTTTACACTTCCCTGAAATGTATCTTTAAACTCTAGAAATAGTTGAGAGACAATGTTCCCCAGCTTTCCAGGTCGACAACAGTGTTTAGGTAGTTGTTTGTCCATGTTCCCAATGTTTATACCTGAACAAGAAGGCCTAATACTAGAAAGTACAAGAAAACATCAGTAATTCTGGGAAAATGACAATAAGAGATGAGAACTCGCATAGAACATGTATAAAACACTTCTCCAATGAGTTGTTTGTATAGAAAAGGTATCTTAGATCCAGGAATTCCTCAATTCAAGTTTGGAGCACAGTAAACAGTGTATGAATCCTATGTTGTTTACTGAAAGGAGCCTAGAATGGTAAATGTGTGAAATACATTTGAAATAGAGAAACAAACACATTAAGCAGCGTTGTAAAGCCTTACACTTCACTGAAATGTATCATACTCTATAATATAGTTGAGAGATAACGTTCCCGAGCTTTCCAGGTTCATAGCAGTGTTTAGGTAGTTGTTTGTCCATGTTCCCAATGTTTATAGCTGGACAAGAAGGCCGAATGTTAGAAACTACAAGAAAACATCAGTAATTCTGGGAAAACGACAACAATAGATGAGAACTCACATTGAACATGGATAAAACGCTTCTCCAACTGAGTTGTTCGTGTACAAAAGGTATCTTAGTTCCAGGAATTCCTCAATTCGAGTTTGGAGCACATTAAACCGTGTATGAATCCTATGTTGTTTACTGAAAGGAGCCTAGAATGGTAAATGTGTGAAATACATTTGAAATAGAGAAATAAACACATTAAGCAGCTTTGGAAAGCTTTACACTTCCCTGAAATGTATCTTTAAACTCTAGAAATAGTTGAGAGACAATGTTCCCCAGCTTTCCAGGTCGACAACAGTGTTTAGGTAGTTGTTTGTCCATGTTCCCAATGTTTATACCTGAACAAGAAGGCCTAATACTAGAAAGTACAAGAAAACATCAGTAATTCTGGGAAAATGACAATAAGAGATGAGAACTCGCATAGAACATGTATAAAACACTTCTCCAACTGTGTTGTTTGTTTAGAAAAGGTATCTTAGATCCAGGAATTCCTCAATTCAAGTTTGGAGCACAGTAAACAGTGTATGAATCCTATGTTGTTTACTGAAAGGAGCCTAGAATGGTAAATGTGTGAAATACATTTGAAATAGAGAAATAAACACATTAAGCCGCTTTGGAAATCTTTACACTTCCCTGAAATGTATCTTTAAACTCTAGAAATAGTTGAGAGACAATGTTCCCCAGCTATCCAGGTTCATAACAGTGTTTAGGTAGTTGTTTGTCCATGTTCCCAATGTTTATACCTGAACAAGAAGGCCTAATACTAGAAAGTACAAGAAAACATCAGTAATTCTGGGAAAATGACAATAAGAGATGAGAACTCGCATAGAACATGTATAAAACACTTCTCCAATGAGTTGTTTGTTTAGAAAAGGTATCTTAGATCCAGGAATTCCTCAATTCAAGTTGGGAGCACAGTAAACAGTGTATGAATCCTATGTTGTTTACTGAAAGGAGCCTAGGACGGTAAATGTGTGAAATTCAAGGCAGAATGCACTTGAAATAGAGAAAAAAACACATTAAGCAGCGTCGTAAAGCCTTACACTTCACTGAAATGTATCGTACTCTATAATATAGTTGAGAGATAACGTTCCCGAGCTTTCCAGGTTCATAGCAGTGTTTAGGTAGTTGTTTGTCCATGTTCCCAATGTTTATACCTGAACAAGAAGGCCTAATACTAGAAAGTACAAGAAAACATCAGTAATTCTGGGAAAATGACAATAAGAGATGAGAACTCGCATAGAACATGTATAAAACACTTCTCCAACTGAGTTGTTTGTTTAGAAAAGGTATCTTAGATCCAGGAATTCCTCAATTCAAGTTTGGAGCACAGTAAACAGTGTATGAATCCTATGTTGTTTACTGAAAGGAGCCTAGAATGGTAAATGTGTGAAATACATTTGAAATAGAGAAATAAACACATTAAGCCGCTTTGGAAAGCTTTACACTTCCCTGAAATGTATCTTTAAACTCTAGAAATAGTTGAGAGACAATGTTCCCAGCTTTCCAGGTTCATAACAGTGTTTAGGTAGTTGTTTGTCCATGTTCCCAATGTTTATACCTGAACAAGAAGGCCTAATACTAGAAACTACAAGAAAACATCAGTAATTCTGGGAAAATGACAATAAGAGATGAGAACTCGCATAGAACATGTATAAAACACTTCTCCAATGAGTTGTTTGTATAGAAAAGGTATCTTAGATCCAGGAATTCCTCAATTCAAGTTTGGAGCACAGTAAACAGTGTATGAATCCTATGTTGTTTACTGAAAGGAGCCTAGAATGGTAAATGTGTGAAATACATTTGAAATAGAGAAACAAACACATTAAGCAGCGTTGTAAAGCCTTACACTTCACTGAAATGTATCATACTCTATAATATAGTTGAGAGATAACGTTCCCGAGCTTTCCAGGTTCATAGCAGTGTTTAGGTAGTTGTTTGTCCATGTTCCCAATGTTTATAGCTGGACAAGAAGGCCAAATGTTAGAAACTACAAGAAAACATCAGTAATTCTGGGAAAACGACAACAATAGATGAGAACTCACATTGAACATGGATAAAACGCTTCTCCAACTGAGTTGTTCGTGTACAAAAGGTATCTTAGTTCCAGGAATTCCTCAATTCGAGTTTGGAGCACATTAAACCGTGTATGAATCCTATGTTGTTTACTGAAAGGAGCCTAGAATGGTAAATGTGTGAAATACATTTGAAATAGAGAAATAAACACATTAAGCAGCTTTGGAAAGCTTTACACTTCCCTGAAATGTATCTTTAAACTCTAGAAATAGTTGAGAGACAATGTTCCCCAGCTTTCCAGGTCGACAACAGTGTTTAGGTAGTTGTTTGTCCATGTTCCCAATGTTTATACCTGAACAAGAAGGCCTAATACTAGAAAGTACAAGAAAACATCAGTAATTCTGGGAAAATGACAATAAGAGATGAGAACTCGCATAGAACATGTATAAAACACTTCTCCAAATGAGTTGTTTGTTTAGAAAAGGTATCTTAGATCCAGGAATTCCTCAATTCAAGTTGGGAGCACAGTAAACAGTGTATGAATCCTATGTTGTTTACTGAAAGGAGCCTAGGACGGTAAATGTGTGAAATTCAAGGCAGAATGCACTTGAAATAGAGAAACAAACACATTAAGCAGCGTCGTAAAGCCTTACACTTCACTGAAATGTATCGTACTCTATAATATAGTTGAGAGATAACGTTCCCAAGCTTTCCAGGTTCATAGCAGTGTTTAGGTAGTTGTTTGTCCATGTTCCCAATGTTTATAGCTGGACAAGAAGGCCGAATGTTAGAAACTACAAGAAAACATCAGTAATTCTGGGAAAACGACAACAATAGATGAGAACTCACATTGAACATGGATAAAACACTTCTCCAACTGAGTTGTTCGTGTACAAAAGGTATCTTAGTTCCAGGAATTCCTCAATTCGAGTTTGGAGCACATTAAACCGTGTATGAATCCTATGTTGTTTACTGAAAGGAGCCTAGAATGGTAAATGTGTGAAATACATTTGAAATAGAGAAATAAACACATTAAGCAGCTTTGGAAAGCTTTACACTTCCCTGAAATGTATCTTTAAACTCTAGAAATAGTTGAGAGACAATGTTCCCCAGCTTTCCAGGTCGACAACAGTGTTTAGGTAGTTGTTTGTCCATGTTCCCAATGTTTATACCTGAACAAGAAGGCCTAATACTAGAAAATACAAGAAAACATCAGTAATTCTGGGAAAATGACAATAAGAGATGAGAACTCGCATAGAACATGTATAAAACACTTCTCCAATGAGTTGTTTGTTAGAAAAGGTATCTTAGATCCAGGAATTCCTCAATTCAAGTTGGGAGCACAGTAAACAGTGTATGAATCCTATGTTGTTTACTGAAAGGAGCCTAGGACGGTAAATGTGTGAAATTCAAGGCAGAATGCACTTGAAATAGAGAAACAAACACATTAAGCAGCGTCGTAAAGCCTTACACTTCACTGAAATGTATCGTACTCTATAATATAGTTGAGAGATAACGTTCCCGAGCTTTCCAGGTTCATAGCAGTGTTTAGGTAGTTGTTTGTCCATGTTCCCAATGTTTATAGCTGGACAAGAAGGCCGAATGTTAGAAACTACAAGAAAACATCAGTAATTCTGGGAAAACGACAACAATAGATGAGAACTCACATTGAACATGGATAAAACGCTTCTCCAACTGAGTTGTTCGTGTACAAAAGGTATCTTAGTTCCAGGAATTCCTCAATTCGAGTTTGGAGCACATTAAACCGTGTATGAATCCTATGTTGTTTACTGAAAGGAGCCTAGAATGGTAAATGTGTGAAATACATTTGAAATAGAGAAATAAACACATTAAGCAGCTTTGGAAAGCTTTACACTTCCCTGAAATGTATCTTTAAACTCTAGAAATAGTTGAGAGACAATGTTCCCCAGCTTTCCAGGTCGACAACAGTGTTTAGGTAGTTGTTTGTCCATGTTCCCAATGTTTATACCTGAACAAGAAGGCCTAATACTAGAAAGTACAAGAAAACATCAGTAATTCTGGGAAAATGACAATAAGAGATGAGAACTCGCATAGAACATGTATAAAACACTTCTCCAATGAGTTGTTTGTATAGAAAAGGTATCTTAGATCCAGGAATTCCTCAATTCAAGTTTGGAGCACAGTAAACAGTGTATGAATCCTATGTTGTTTACTAAAAGGAGCCTAGAATGGTAAATGTGTGAAATACATTTGAAATAGAGAAACAAACACATTAAGCAGCGTTGTAAAGCCTTACACTTCACTGAAATGTATCATACTCTATAATATAGTTGAGAGATAACGTTCCCGAGCTTTCCAGGTTCATAGCAGTGTTTAGGTAGTTGTTTGTCCATGTTCCCAATGTTTATAGCTGGACAAGAAGGCCGAATGTTAGAAACTACAAGAAAACATCAGTAATTCTGGGAAAACGACAACAATAGATGAGAACTCACATTGAACATGGATAAAACGCTTCTCCAACTGAGTTGTTCGTGTACAAAAGGTATCTTAGTTCCAGGAATTCCTCAATTCGAGTTTGGAGCACATTAAACCGTGTATGAATCCTATGTTGTTTACTGAAAGGAGCCTAGAATGGTAAATGTGTGAAATACATTTGAAATAGAGAAATAAACACATTAAGCAGCTTTGGAAAGCTTTACACTTCCCTGAAATGTATCTTTAAACTCTAGAAATAGTTGAGAGACAATGTTCCCCAGCTTTCCAGGTCGACAACAGTGTTTAGGTAGTTGTTTGTCCATGTTCCCAATGTTTATACCTGAACAAGAAGGCCTAATACTAGAAAGTACAAGAAAACATCAGTAATTCTGGGAAAATGACAATAAGAGATGAGAACTCGCATAGAACATGTATAAAACACTTCTCCAATGAGTTGTTTGTTTAGAAAAGGTATCTTAGATCCAGGAATTCCTCAATTCAAGTTGGGAGCACAGTAAACAGTGTATGAATCCTATGTTGTTTACTGAAAGGAGCCTAGGACGGTAAATGTGTGAAATTCAAGGCAGAATGCACTTGAAATAGAGAAACAAACACATTAAGCAGCGTCGTAAAGCCTTACACTTCACTGAAATGTATCGTACTCTATAATATAGTTGAGAGATAACGTTCCCAAGCTTTCCAGGTTCATAGCAGTGTTTAGGTAGTTGTTTGTCCATGTTCCCAATGTTTATACCTGAACAAGAAGGCCTAATACTAGAAAGTACAAGAAAACATCAGTAATTCTGGGAAAATGACAATAAGAGATGAGAACTCGCATAGAACATGTATAAAACACTTCTCCAATGAGTTGTTTGTTTAGAAAAGGTATCTTAGATCCAGGAATTCCTCAATTCAAGTTGGGAGCACAGTAAACAGTGTATGAATCCTATGTTGTTTACTGAAAGGAGCCTAGGACGGTAAATGTGTGAAATTCAAGGCAGAATGCACTTGAAATAGAGAAACAAACACATTAAGCAGCGTCGTAAAGCCTTACACTTCACTGAAATGTATCGTACTCTATAATATAGTTGAGAGATAACGTTCCCGAGCTTTCCAGGTTCATAGCAGTGTTTAGGTAGTTGTTTGTCCATGTTCCCAATGTTTATACCTGAACAAGAAGGCCTAATACTAGAAAGTACAAGAAAACATCAGTAATTCTGGGAAAATGACAATAAGAGATGAGAACTCGCATAGAACATGTATAAAACACTTCTCCAACTGAGTTGTTTGTTTAGAAAAGGTATCTTAGATCCAGGAATTCCTCAATTCAAGTTTGGAGCACAGTAAACAGTGTATGAATCCTATGTTGTTTACTGAAAGGAGCCTAGAATGGTAAATGTGTGAAATACATTTGAAATAGAGAAATAAACACATTAAGCCGCTTTGGAAAGCTTTACACTTCCCTGAAATGTATCTTTAAACTCTAGAAATAGTTGAGAGACAATGTTCCCCAGCTATCCAGGTTCATAACAGTGTTTAGGTAGTTGTTTGTCCATGTTCCCAATGTTTATACCTGAACAAGAAGGCCTAATACTAGAAAGTACAAGAAAACATCAGTAATTCTGGGAAAATTACAATAAGAGATGAGAACTCGCATAGAACATGTATAAAACACTTCTCCAATGAGTTGTTTGTATAGAAAAGGTATCTTAGATCCAGGAATTCCTCAATTCAAGTTTGGAGCACAGTAAACAGTGTATGAATCCTATGTTGTTTACTGAAAGGAGCCTAGAATGGTAAATGTGTGAAATACATTTGAAATAGAGAATCAAACACATTAAGCAGCGTTGTAAAGCCTTACACTTCACTGAAATGTATCATACTCTATAATATAGTTGAGAGATAACGTTCCCGAGCTTTCCAGGTTCATAGCAGTGTTTAGGTAGTTGTTTGTCCATGTTCCCAATGTTTATAGCTGGACAAGAAGGCCGAATGTTAGAAACTACAAGAAAACATCAGTAATTCTGGGAAAACGACAACAATAGATGAGAACTCACATTGAACATGGATAAAACGCTTCTCCAACTGAGTTGTTCGTGTACAAAAGGTATCTTAGTTCCAGGAATTCCTCAATTCGAGTTTGGAGCACATTAAACCGTGTATGAATCCTATGTTGTTTACTGAAAGGAGCCTAGAATGGTAAATGTGTGAAATACATTTGAAATAGAGAAATAAACACATTAAGCAGCTTTGGAAAGCTTTACACTTCCCTGAAATGTATCTTTAAACTCTAGAAATAGTTGAGAGACAATGTTCCCCAGCTTTCCAGGTCGACAACAGTGTTTAGGTAGTTGTTTGTCCATGTTCCCAATGTTTATACCTGAACAAGAAGGCCTAATACTAGAAAGTACAAGAAAACATCAGTAATTCTGGGAAAATGACAATAAGAGATGAGAACTCGCATAGAACATGTATAAAACACTTCTCCAACTGAGTTGTTTGTTTAGAAAAGGTATCTTAGATCCAGGAATTCCTCAATTCAAGTTTGGAGCACAGTAAACAGTGTATGAATCCTATGTTGTTTACTGAAAGGAGCCTAGAATGGTAAATGTGTGAAATACATTTGAAATAGAGAAATAAACACATTAAGCCGCTTTGGAAAGCTTTACACTTCCCTGAAATGTATCTTTAAACTCTAGAAATAGTTGAGAGACAATGTTCCCCAGCTATCCAGGTTCATAACAGTGTTTAGGTAGTTGTTTGTCCATGTTCCCAATGTTTATACCTGAACAAGAAGGCCTAATACTAGAAAGTACAAGAAAACATCAGTAATTCTGGGAAAATGACAATAAGAGATGAGAACTCGCATAGAACATGTATAAAACACTTCTCCAATGAGTTGTTTGTATAGAAAAGGTATCTTAGATCCAGGAATTCCTCAATTCAAGTTTGGAGCACAGTAAACAGTGTATGAATCCTATGTTGTTTACTGAAAGGAGCCTAGAATGGTAAATGTGTGAAATATATTTGAATAGAGAAACAAACACATTAAGCAGCGTTGTAAAGCCTTACACTTCTCTGAAATGTATCATACTCTATAATATAGTTGAGAGATAACGTTCCCGAGCTTTCCAGGTTCATAGCAGTGTTTAGGTAGTTGTTTGTCCATGTTCCCAATGTTTATAGCTGGACAAGAAGGCCGAATGTTAGAAACTACAAGAAAACATCAGTAATTCTGGGAAAACGACAACAATAGATGAGAACTCACATTGAACATGGATAAAACGCTTCTCCAACTGAGTTGTTCGTGTACAAAAGGTATCTTAGTTCCAGGAATTCCTCAATTCGAGTTTGGAGCACATTAAACCGTGTATGAATCCTATGTTGTTTACTGAAAGGAGCCTAGAATGGTAAATGTGTGAAATACATTTGAAATAGAGAAATAAACACATTAAGCAGCTTTGGAAAGCTTTACACTTCCCTGAAATGTATCTTTAAACTCTAGAAATAGTTGAGAGACAATGTTCCCCAGCTTTCCAGGTCGACAACAGTGTTTAGGTAGTTGTTTGTCCATGTTCCCAATGTTTATACCTGAACAAGAAGGCCTAATACTAGAAAGTACAAGAAAACATCAGTAATTCTGGGAAAATGACAATAAGAGATGAGAACTCGCATAGAACATGTATAAAACACTTCTCCAATGAGTTGTTTGTTTAGAAAAGGTATCTTAGATCCAGGAATTCCTCAATTCAAGTTGGGAGCACAGTAAACAGTGTATGAATCCTATGTTGTTTACTGAAAGGAGCCTAGGACGGTAAATGTGTGAAATTCAAGGCAGAATGCACTTGAAATAGAGAAACAAACACATTAAGCAGCGTCGTAAAGCCTTACACTTCACTGAAATGTATCGTACTCTATAATATAGTTGAGAGATAACGTTCCCGAGCTTTCCAGGTTCATAGCAGTGTTTAGGTAGTTGTTTGTCCATGTTCCCAATGTTTATACCTGAACAAGAAGGCCTAATACTAGAAAGTACAAGAAAACATCAGTAATTCTGGGAAAATGACAATAAGAGATGAGAACTCGCATAGAACATGTATAAAACACTTCTCCAACTGAGTTGTTTGTTTAGAAAAGGTATCTTAGATCCAGGAATTCCTCAATTCAAGTTTGGAGCACAGTAAACAGTGTATGAATCCTATGTTGTTTACTGAAAGGAGCCTAGAATGGTAAATGTGTGAAATACATTTGAAATAGAGAAATAAACACATTAAGCCGCTTTGGAAAGCTTTACACTTCCCTGAAATGTATCTTTAAACTCTAGAAATAGTTGAGAGACAATGTTCCCCAGCTATCCAGGTTCATAACAGTGTTTAGGTAGTTGTTTGTCCATGTTCCCAATGTTTATACCTGAACAAGAAGGCCTAATACTAGAAAGTACAAGAAAACATCAGTAATTCTGGGAAAATGACAATAAGAGATGAGAACTCGCATAGAACATGTATAAAACACTTCTCCAATGAGTTGTTTGTTTAGAAAAGGTATCTTAGATCCAGGAATTCCTCAATTCAAGTTGGGAGCACAGTAAACAGTGTATGAATCCTATGTTGTTTACTGAAAGGAGCCTAGGACGGTAAATGTGTGAAATTCAAGGCAGAATGCACTTGAAATAGAGAAACAAACACATTAAGCAGCGTTGTAAAGCCTTACACTTCACTGAAATGTATCATACTCTATAATATAGTTGAGTGATAACGTTCCCGAGCTTTCCAGGTTCATAGCAGTGTTTAGGTAGTTGTTTGTCCATGTTCCCAATGTTTATAGCTGGACAAGAAGGCCGAATGTTAGAAACTACAAGAAAACATCAGTAATTCTGGGAAAACGACAACAATAGATGAGAACTCGCATAGAACATGTATAAAACACTTCTCCAATGAGTTGTTCGTGTACAAAAGGTATCTTAGTTCCAGGAATTCCTCAATTCGTGTTTGGAGCACATTAAACAGTGTATGAATCCTATGTTGTTTACTGAAAGGAGCCTAGAATGGTAAATGTGTGAAATACATTTGAAATAGAGAAATAAACACATTAAGCAGCTTTGGAAAGCTTTACACTTCCCTGAAATTTATCTTTAAACTCTAGAAATAGTTGAGAGACAATGTTCTCCAGCTTTCCAGGTCGATAACAGTGTTTAGGTAGTTGTTTGTCCATGTTCCCAATGTTTATACCTGAACAAGAAGGCCTAATACTAGAAAGTACAAGAAAACATCAGTAATTCTGGGAAAATGACAATAAGAGATGAGAACTCGCATAGAACATGTATAAAACACTTCTCCAACTGAGTTGTTTGTTTAGAAAAGGTATCTTAGATCCAGGAATTACTCAATTCAATTTTGTAGCACAGTAAACAGTGTATGAATCCTATGTTGTTTACTGAAAGGAGCCTAGAATGGTAAATGTGTGAAATACATTTGAAATAGAGAAATAAACACATTAAGCCGCTTTGGAAAGCTTTACACTTCCCTGAAATGTATCTTTAAACTCTAGAAATAGTTGAGAGACAATGTTCCCCAGCTATCCAGGTTCATAACAGTGTTTAGGTAGTTGTTTGTCCATGTTCCCAATGTTTATACCTGAACAAGAAGGCCTAATACTAGAAAGTACAAGAAAACATCAGTAATTCTGGGAAAATGACAATAAGAGATGAGAACTCGCATAGAACATGTATAAAACACTTCTCCAATGAGTTGTTTGTTTAGAAAAGGTATCTTAGATCCAGGAATTCCTCAATTCAAGTTTGGAGCACAGTAAACAGTGTATGAATCCTATGTTGTTT
This sequence comes from Pipistrellus nathusii, assembly GCA_963693515.1. NCBI lineage: Eukaryota > Metazoa > Chordata > Mammalia > Chiroptera > Vespertilionidae > Pipistrellus > Pipistrellus nathusii. The sequence goes on from CAVNZX010000055.1 coordinate 222,866, forward strand.
ACTGAAAGGAGCCTAGAATGGTAAATGTGTGAAATACATTTGAAATAGAAAAACAAACATATTAAGCAGCGTTGTAAAGCCTTACACATCACTGAAATGTATCATACTCTATAATATAGTTGAGAGATAACATTCCAGAGCTTTCCAGGTTCATAGCAGTGTATAGGTAGTTGTTTGTCCATGTTCCCAATGTTTATAGCTGGACAAGAAGGCCGAATGTTAGAAACTACAAGAAAACATCAGTAATTCTGGGAAAACGACAACAATAGATGAGAACTCACATTGAACATGTATAAAACGCTTCTCCAACTGAGTTGTTCGTGTACAAAAGGTATCTTAGTTCCAGGAATTCCTCAATTCGAGTTTGGAGCACATTAAACAGTGTATGAATCCTATGTTATTTACTGAAAGGAGCCCAGAATGGTAAATGTGTGAAATACATTTGAAATAGAGAAATAAACACATTAAGCAGCTTTGGAAAGCTTTACACTTCCCTGAAATGTATCTTTAAACTCTAGAAATAGTTGAGAGACAATGTTCCCCAGCTTTCCAGGTCGACAACAGTGTTTAGGTAGTTGTTTGTCCATGTTCCCAATGTTTATACCTGAACAAGAAGGCCTAATACTAGAAAGTACAAGAAAACATCAGTAATTCTGGGAAAATGACGATAAGAGATGAGAACTCGCATAGAACATGTATAAAACACTTCTCCAACTGAGTTGTTTGTTTAGAAAAGGTATCTTAGATCCAGGAATTCCTCAATTCGAGTTTGGAGCACATTAAACAGTGTATGAATCCTATGTTGTTTACTGAAAGGAGCCTAAAATGGTAAATGTGTGAAATACATTTGAAATAGAGAAATAAACACATTAAGCAGCTTTGGAAAGCTTTACACTTCCCTGAAATGTATCTTTAAACTCTAGAAATAGTTGAGAGACAATGTTCCCCAGCTTTCCAGGTCGATAACAGTGTTTAGGTAGTTGTTTGTCCATGTTCCCAATGTTTATACCTGAACAAGAAGGCCTAATACTAGAAAGTACAAGAAAACATCAGTAATTCTGGGAAAATGACAATAAGAGATGAGAACTCGCATAGAACATGTATAAAACACTTCTCCAATGAGTTGTTTGTTTAGAAAAAGTATCTTAGATCCAGGAATTCCTCAATTCAAGTTTGGAGCACAGTAAACAGTGTATGAATCCTATGTTGTTTACTGAAAGGAGCCTAGAATGGTAAATGTGTGAAATACATTTGAAATAGAGAAACAAACACATTAAGCAGCGTTGTAAAGCCTTACACTTCACTGAAATGTATCATACTCTATAATATAGTTGACAGATAACGTTCCCGAGCTTTCCAGGTTCATAGCAGTGTTTAGGTAGTTGTTTGTCCATGTTCCCAATGTTTATAGCTGGACAAGAAGGCCGAATGTTAGAAACTACAAGAAAACATCAGTAATTCTGGGAAAACGACAACAATAGATGAGAACTCACATTGAACATGTATAAAACGCTTCTCCAACTGAGTTGTTCATGTACAAAAGGTATCTTAGTTCCAGGAATTCCTCAATTCGAGTTTGGAGCACAGTAAACAGTGTATGAATCCTATGTTGTTTACTGAAAGGAGGCTAGGACGGTAAATGTGTGAAATTCAAGGCAGAATGCACTTGAAATAGAGAAACAAACACATTAAGCAGTGTTGTAAAGCCTTACACTTCACTGAAATGTATCATACTCTATAATATAGTTGAGAGATAACGTTCCCGAGCTTTCCAGGTTCATAGCAGTGTTTAGGTAGTTGTTTGTCCATGTTCCCAATGTTTATAGCTGGACAAGAAGGCCGAATGTTAGAAACTACAAGAAAACATCAGTAATTCTGGGAAAACGACAACAATAGATGAGAACTCACATTGAACATGTATAAAACGCTTCTCCAACTGAGTTGTTCGTGTACAAAAGGTATCTTAGTTCCAGGAATTCCTCAATTCGAGTTTGGAGCACATTAAACAGTGTATGAATCCTATGTTGTTTACTGAAAGGAGCCTAGAATGGTAAATGTGTGAAATACATTTGAAATAGAGAAATAAACACATTAAGCAGCTTTGGAAAGCTTTACACTTCCCTGAAATGTATCTTTAAACTCTAGAAATAGTTGAGAGACAATGTTCCCCAGCTTTCCAGGTCGATAACAGTGTTTAGGTAGTTGTTTGTCCATGTTCCCAATGTTTATACCTGAACAAGAAGGCCTAATACTAGAAAGTACAAGAAAACATCAGTAATTCTGGGAAAATGACAATAAGAGATGAGAACTCGCATAGAACATGTATAAAACACTTCTCCGATGAGTTGTTTGTTTAGAAAAGGTATCTTAGATCCAGGAATTCCTCAATTCAAGTTTGGAGCACAGTAAACAGTGTATGAATCCTATGTTGTTTACTGAAAGGAGCCTAGAATGGTAAATGTGTGAAATACATTTGAAATAGAGAAACAAACACATTAAGCAGCGTTGTAAAGCTTACACTTCACTGAAATGTATCATACTCTATAATATAATTGAGAGATAACGTTCCCGAGCTTTCCAGGTTCATAGCAGTGTTTAGGTAGTTGTTTGTCCATGTTCCCAATGTTTATAGCTGGACAAGAAGGCCGAATGTTAGAAACTACAAGAAAACATCAGTAATTCTGAGAAAACGACAACAATAGATGAGAACTCACATTGAACATGTATAAAACGCTTCTCCAACTGAGTTGTTCGTGTACAAAAGGTATCTTAGTTCCAGGAATTCCTCAATTCGAGTTTGGAGCACATTAAACAGTGTATGAATCCTATGTTGTTTACTGAAAGGAGCCTAGAATGGTAAATGTGTGAAATACATTTGAAATAGAGAAATAAACACATTAAGCAGCTTTGGAAAGCTTTACACTTCCCTGAAATGTATCTTTAAACTCTAGAAATAGTTGAGAGAAAATGTTCCCCAGCTTTCCAGGTCGACAACAGTGTTTAGGTAGTTGTTTGTCCATGTTCCCAATGTTTATACCTGAAAAAGAATGCCTAATACTAAAAAGTACAAGAAAACATCAGTAATTCTGGGAAAATGACAATAAGAGATGAGAACTCGCATAGAACATGTATAAAACACTTCTCCAATGAGTTGTTTGTTTAGAAAAGGTATCTTAGATCCAGGAATTCCTCAATTCAAGTTTGGAGCACAGTAAACAGTGTATGAATCCTATGTTGTTTACTGAAAGGAGCCTAGAATGGTAAATGTGTGAAATACATTTGAAATAGAGAAACAAACACATTAAGCAGCGTTGTAAAGCCTTACACTTCACTGAAATGTATCATACTCTATAATATAGTTGAGAGATAACGTTCCCGAGCTTTCCAGGTTCATAGCAGTGTTTAGGTAGTTGTTTGTCCATGTTCCCAATGTTTATAGCTGGACAAGAAGGCCGAATGTTAGAAACTACAAGAAAACATCAGTAATTCTGGGAAAACGACAACAATAGATGAGAACTCACATTGAACATGTATAAAACGCTTCTCCAACTGAGTTGTTCGTGTACAAAAGGTATCTTAGTTCGAGGAATTCCTCAATTCGAGTTTGGAGCACATTAAACAGTGTATGAATCCTGTTATTTATTGAAAGGAGCCTAGAATGGTAAATGTGTGAAATACATTTGAAATAGAGAAATAAACACATTAAGCAGCTTTGGAAAGCTTTACACTTCCCTGAAATGTATCTTTAAACTCTAGAAATAGTTGAGAGACAATGTTCCCCAGCTTTCCAGGTCGACAACAGTGTTTAGGTAGTTGTTTGTCCATGTTCCCAATGTTTATACCTGAACAAGAAGGCCTAATACTAGAAAGTACAAGAAAACATCAGTAATTCTGGGAAAATGACAATAAGAGATGAGAACTCGCATAGAACATGTATAAAACACTTCTCCAACTGAGTTGTTTGTTTAGAAAAGGTATCTTAGATCCAGGAATTCCTCAATTCAAGTTTGGAGCACAGTAAACAGTGTATGAATCCTATGTTGTTTACTGAAAGGAGCCTAGAATGGTAAATGTGTGAAATACATTTGAAATAGAGAAATAAACACATTAAGCCGCTTTGGAAAGCTTTACACTTCCCTGAAATGTATCTTTAAACTCTAGAAATAGTTGAGAGACAATGTTCCCCAGCTTTCCAGGTCGACAACAGTGTTTAGGTAGTTGTTTGTCCATGTTCCCAATGTTTATACCTGAACAAGAAGGCCAAATACTAGAAAGTACAAGAAATCATCAGTAATTCTGGGAAAATGACAATAAGAGATGAGAACTCGCATAGAACATGTATAAAACGCTTCTCCAACTGAGTTGTTCATGTACAATAGGTATCTTAGTTCCAGGAATTCCTCAATTCGAGTTTGGAGCACATTAAACAGTGTATGAATCCTATGTTATTTTCTGAAAGGAGCCTAGAATGGTAAATGTGTGAAATACATTTGAAATAGAGAAATAAACACATTAAGCAGCTTTGGAAAGCTTTACACTTCCCTGAAATGTATCTTTAAACTCTAGAAATAGTTGAGAGACAATGTTCCCCAGCTTTCCAGGTCGACAACAGTGTTTAGGTAGTTGTTTGTCCATGTTCCCAATGTTTATACCTGAACAAGAAGGCCTAATACTAGAAAGTACAAGAAAACATCAGTAATTCTGGGAAAATGACAATAAGAGATGAGAACTCGCATAGAACATGTATAAAACACTTCTCCAATGAGTTGTTTGTTTAGAAAAGGTATCTTAGATCCAGGAATTCCTCAATTCAAGTTTGGAGCACAGTAAACAGTGTATGAATCCTATGTTGTTTACTGAAAGGAGCCTAGAATGGTAAATGTGTGAAATACATTTGAAATAGAGAAACAAACACATTAAGCAGCGTTGTAAAGCCTTACACTTCACTGAAATGTATCATACTCTATAATATAGTTGAGAGATAACGTTCCCGAGCTTTCCAGGTTCATAGCAGTGTTTAGGTAGTTGTTTGTCCATGTTCCCAATGTTTATAGCTGGACAAGAAGGCCGAATGTTAGAAACTACAAGAAAACATCAGTAATTCTGGGAAAACGACAACAATAGATGAGAACTCACATTGAACATGTATAAAACGCTTCTCCAACTGAGTTGTTCGTGTACAAAAGGTATCTTAGTTCCAGGAATTCCTCAATTCGAGTTTGGAGCACATTAAACAGTGTATGAATCCTATGTTGTTTACTGAAAGGAGCCTAGAATGGTAAATGTGTGAAATACATTTGAAATAGAGAAATAAACACATTAAGCAGCTTTGGAAAGCTTTACACTTCCCTGAAATGTATCTTTAAAATCTAGAAATAGTTGAGAGACAATGTTCCCCAGCTTTCCAGGTCGATAACAGTGTTTAGGTAGTTGTTTGTCCATGTTCCCAATGTTTATACCTGAACAAGAAGGCCTAATACTAGAAAGTACAAGAAAACATCAGTAATTCTGGGAAAATGACAATAAGAGATGAGAACTCGCATAGAACATGTATAAAACACTTCTCCGATGAGTTGTTTGTTTAGAAAAGGTATCTTAGATCCAGGAATTCCTCAATTCAAGTTTGGAGCACAGTAAACAGTGTATGAATCCTATGTTGTTTACTGAAAGGAGCCTAGAATGGTAAATGTGTGAAATACATTTGAAATAGAGAAACAAACACATTAAGCAGCGTTGTAAAGCTTACACTTCACTGAAATGTATCATACTCTATAATATAATTGAGAGATAACGTTCCCGAGCTTTCCAGGTTCATAGCAGTGTTTAGGTAGTTGTTTGTCCATGTTCCCAATGTTTATAGCTGGACAAGAAGGCCGAATGTTAGAAACTACAAGAAAACATCAGTAATTCTGAGAAAACGACAACAATAGATGAGAACTCACATTGAACATGTATAAAACGCTTCTCCAACTGAGTTGTTCGTGTACAAAAGGTATCTTAGTTCCAGGAATTCCTCAATTCGAGTTTGGAGCACATTAAACAGTGTATGAATCCTATGTTGTTTACTGAAAGGAGGCTAGAATGGTAAATGTGTGAAATACATTTGAAATAGAGAAATAAACACATTAAGCAGCTTTGGAAAGCTTTACACTTCCCTGAAATGTATCTTTAAACTCTAGAAATAGTTGAGAGAAAATGTTCCCCAGCTTTCCAGGTCGACAACAGTGTTTAGGTAGTTGTTTGTCCATGTTCCCAATGTTTATACCTGAAAAAGAATGCCTAATACTAGAAAGTACAAGAAAACATCAGTAATTCTGGGAAAATGACAATAAGAGATGAGAACTCGCATAGAACATGTATAAAACACTTCTCCAATGAGTTGTTTGTTTAGAAAAGGTATCTTAGATCCAGGAATTCCTCAATTCAAGTTTGGAGCACAGTAAACAGTGTATGAATCCTATGTTGTTTACTGAAAGGAGCCTAGAATGGTAAATGTGTGAAATACATTTGAAATAGAGAAACAAACACATTAAGCAGCGTTGTAAAGCCTTACACTTCACTGAAATGTATCATACTCTATAATATAGTTGAGAGATAACGTTCCCGAGCTTTCCAGGTTCATAGCAGTGTTTAGGTAGTTGTTTGTCCATGTTCCCAATGTTTATAGCTGGACAAGAAGGCCGAATGTTAGAAACTACAAGAAAACATCAGTAATTATGGGAAAACGACAACAATAGATGAGAACTCACATTGAACATGTATAAAACGCTTCTCCAACTGAGTTGTTCGTGTACAAAAGGTATCTTAGTTCCAGGAATTCCTCAATTCGAGTTTGGAGCACATTAAACAGTGTATGAATCCTGTTATTTACTGAAAGGAGCCTAGAATGGTAAATGTGTGAAATACATTTGAAATAGAGAAATAAACACATTAAGCAGCTTTGGAAAGCTTTACACTTCCCTGAAATGTATCTTTAAACTCTAGAAATAGTTGAGAGACAATGTTCCCCAGCTTTCCAGGTCGACAACAGTGTTTAGGTAGTTGTTTGTCCATGTTCCCAATGTTTATACCTGAACAAGAAGGCCTAATACTAGAAACTACAAGAAAACATCAGTAATTCTGGGAAAATGACAATAAGAGATGAGAACTCGCATAGAACATGTATAAAACGCTTCTCCAACTGAGTTGTTTATGTACAAAAGGTATCTTAGTTCCAGGAATTCCTCAATTCGAGTTTGGAGCACATTAAACAGTGTATGAATCCTATGTTGTTTACTGAAAGGAGCCTAGAATGGTAAATGTGTGAAATACATTTGAAATAGAGAAATAAACACATTAAGCAGCTTTGGAAAGCTTTACACTTCCCTGAAATGTATCTTTAAACTCTAGAAATAGTTGAGAGACAATGTTCCCCAGCTTTCCAGGTCGATAACAGTGTTTAGGTAGTTGTTTGTCCATGTTCCCAATGTTTATACCTGAACAAGAAGGCCTAATACTAGAAAGTACAAGAAAACATCAGTAATTCTGGGAAAATGACAATAAGAGATGAGAACTCGCATAGAACATGTATAAAACACTTCTCCAATGAGTTGTTTGTTTAGAAAAGGTATCTTAGATCCAGGAATTCCTCAATTCAAGTTTGGAGCACAGTAAACAGTGTATGAATCCTATGTTGTTTACTGAAAGGAGCCTAGAATGGTAAATGTGTGAAATACATTTGAAATAGAGAAACAAACACATTAAGCAGCGTTGTAAAGCCTTACACTTCACTGAAATGTATCATACTCTATAATATAGTTGAGAGATAACGTTCCCGAGCTTTCCAGGTTCATAGCAGTGTTTAGGTAGTTGTTTGTCCATGTTCCCAATGTTTATAGCTGGACAAGAAGGCCGAATGTTAGAAACTACAAGAAAACATCAGTAATTCTGGGAAAACGACAACAATAGATGAGAACTCACATTGAACATGGATAAAACGCTTCTCCAACTGAGTTGTTCGTGTACAAAAGGTATCTTAGTTCCAGGAATTCCTCAATTCGAGTTTGGAGCACATTAAACCGTGTATGAATCCTATGTTGTTTACTGAAAGGAGCCTAGAATGGTAAATGTGTGAAATACATTTGAAATAGAGAAATAAACACATTAAGCAGCTTTGGAAAGCTTTACACTTCCCTGAAATGTATCTTTAAACTCTAGAAATAGTTGAGAGACAATGTTCCCCAGCTTTCCAGGTCGACAACAGTGTTTAGGTAGTTGTTTGTCCATGTTCCCAATGTTTATACCTGAACAAGAAGGCCTAATACTAGAAAGTACAAGAAAACATCAGTAATTCTGGGAAAATGACAATAAGAGATGAGAACTCGCATAGAACATGTATAAAACACTTCTCCAATGAGTTGTTTGTTTAGAAAAGGTATCTTAGATCCAGGAATTCCTCAATTCAAGTTGGGAGCACAGTAAACAGTGTATGAATCCTATGTTGTTTACTGAAAGGAGCCTAGGACGGTAAATGTGTGAAATTCAAGGCAGAATGCACTTGAAATAGAGAAACAAACACATTAAGCAGCGTCGTAAAGCCTTACACTTCACTGAAATGTATCGTACTCTATAATATAGTTGAGAGATAACGTTCCCAAGCTTTCCAGGTTCATAGCAGTGTTTAGGTAGTTGTTTGTCCATGTTCCCAATGTTTATACCTGAACAAGAAGGCCTAATACTAGAAAGTACAAGAAAACATCAGTAATTCTGGGAAAATGACAATAAGAGATGAGAACTCGCATAGAACATGTATAAAACACTTCTCCAATGAGTTGTTTGTATAGAAAAGGTATCTTAGATCCAGGAATTCCTCAATTCAAGTTTGGAGCACAGTAAACAGTGTATGAATCCTATGTTGTTTACTGAAAGGAGCCTAGAATGGTAAATGTGTGAAATACATTTGAAATAGAGAAACAAACACATTAAGCAGCGTTGTAAAGCCTTACACTTCACTGAAATGTATCATACTCTATAATATAGTTGAGAGATAACGTTCCCGAGCTTTCCAGGTTCATAGCAGTGTTTAGGTAGTTGTTTGTCCATGTTCCCAATGTTTATAGCTGGACAAGAAGGCCGAATGTTAGAAACTACAAGAAAACATCAGTAATTCTGGGAAAACGACAACAATAGATGAGAACTCACATTGAACATGGATAAAACGCTTCTCCAACTGAGTTGTTCGTGTACAAAAGGTATCTTAGTTCCAGGAATTCCTCAATTCGAGTTTGGAGCACATTAAACCGTGTATGAATCCTATGTTGTTTACTGAAAGGAGCCTAGAATGGTAAATGTGTGAAATACATTTGAAATAGAGAAATAAACACATTAAGCAGCTTTGGAAAGCTTTACACTTCCCTGAAATGTATCTTTAAACTCTAGAAATAGTTGAGAGACAATGTTCCCCAGCTTTCCAGGTCGACAACAGTGTTTATTTAGTTGTTTGTCCATGTTCCCAATGTTTATACCTGAACAAGAAGGCCTAATACTAGAAAGTACAAGAAAACATCAGTAATTCTGGGAAAATGACAATAAGAGATGAGAACTCGCATAGAACATGTATAAAACACTTCTCCAACTGTGTTGTTTGTTTAGAAAAGGTATCTTAGATCCAGGAATTCCTCAATTCAAGTTTGGAGCACAGTAAACAGTGTATGAATCCTATGTTGTTTACTGAAAGGAGCCTAGAATGGTAAATGTGTGAAATACATTTGAAATAGAGAAATAAACACATTAAGCCGCTTTGGAAATCTTTACACTTCCCTGAAATGTATCTTTAAACTCTAGAAATAGTTGAGAGACAATGTTCCCCAGCTATCCAGGTTCATAACAGTGTTTAGGTAGTTGTTTGTCCATGTTCCCAATGTTTATACCTGAACAAGAAGGCCTAATACTAGAAAGTACAAGAAAACATCAGTAATTCTGGGAAAATGACAATAAGAGATGAGAACTCGCATAGAACATGTATAAAACACTTCTCCAATGAGTTGTTTGTTTAGAAAAGGTATCTTAGATCCAGGAATTCCTCAATTCAAGTTGGGAGCACAGTAAACAGTGTATGAATCCTATGTTGTTTACTGAAAGGAGCCTAGGACGGTAAATGTGTGAAATTCAAGGGAGAATGCACTTGAAATAGAGAAACAAACACATTAAGCAGCGTCGTAAAGCCTTACACTTCACTGAAATGTATCGTACTCTATAATATAGTTGAGAGATAACGTTCCCGAGCTTTCCAGGTTCATAGCAGTGTTTAGGTAGTTGTTTGTCCATGTTCCCAATGTTTATACCTGAACAAGAAGGCCTAATACTAGAAAGTACAAGAAAACATCAGTAATTCTGGGAAAATGACAATAAGAGATGAGAACTCGCATAGAACATGTATAAAACACTTCTCCAACTGAGTTGTTTGTTTAGAAAAGGTATCTTAGATCCAGGAATTCCTCAATTCAAGTTTGGAGCACAGTAAACAGTGTATGAATCCTATGTTGTTTACTGAAAGGAGCCTAGAATGGTAAATGTGTGAAATACATTTGAAATAGAGAAATAAACACATTAAGCCGCTTTGGAAAGCTTTACACTTCCCTGAAATGTATCTTTAAACTCTAGAAATAGTTGAGAGACAATGTTCCCCAGCTATCCAGGTTCATAACAGTGTTTAGGTAGTTGTTTGTCCATGTTCCCAATGTTTATACCTGAACAAGAAGGCCTAATACTAGAAAGTACAAGAAAACATCAGTAATTCTGGGAAAATTACAATAAGAGATGAGAACTCGCATAGAACATGTATAAAACACTTCTCCAATGAGTTGTTTGTATAGAAAAGGTATCTTAGATCCAGGAATTCCTCAATTCAAGTTTGGAGCACAGTAAACAGTGTATGAATCCTATGTTGTTTACTGAAAGGAGCCTAGAATGGTAAATGTGTGAAATACATTTGAAATAGAGAATCAAACACATTAAGCAGCGTTGTAAAGCCTTACACTTCACTGAAATGTATCATACTCTATAATATAGTTGAGAGATAACGTTCCCGAGCTTTCCAGGTTCATAGCAGTGTTTAGGTAGTTGTTTGTCCATGTTCCCAATGTTTATAGCTGGACAAGAAGGCCGAATGTTAGAAACTACAAGAAAACATCAGTAATTCTGGGAAAACGACAACAATAGATGAGAACTCACATTGAACATGGATAAAACGCTTCTCCAACTGAGTTGTTCGTGTACAAAAGGTATCTTAGTTCCAGGAATTCCTCAATTCGAGTTTGGAGCACATTAAACCGTGTATGAATCCTATGTTGTTTACTGAAAGGAGCCTAGAATGGTAAATGTGTGAAATACATTTGAAATAGAGAAATAAACACATTAAGCAGCTTTGGAAAGCTTTACACTTCCCTGAAATGTATCTTTAAACTCTAGAAATAGTTGAGAGACAATGTTCCCCAGCTTTCCAGGTCGACAACAGTGTTTAGGTAGTTGTTTGTCCATGTTCCCAATGTTTATACCTGAACAAGAAGGCCTAATACTAGAAAGTACAAGAAAACATCAGTAATTCTGGGAAAATGACAATAAGAGATGAGAACTCGCATAGAACATGTATAAAACACTTCTCCAACTGAGTTGTTTGTTTAGAAAAGGTATCTTAGATCCAGGAATTCCTCAATTCAAGTTTGGAGCACAGTAAACAGTGTATGAATCCTATGTTGTTTACTGAAAGGAGCCTAGAATGGTAAATGTGTGAAATACATTTGAAATAGAGAAATAAACACATTAAGCCGCTTTGGAAAGCTTTACACTTCCCTGAAATGTATCTTTAAACTCTAGAAATAGTTGAGAGACAATGTTCCCCAGCTATCCAGGTTCATAACAGTGTTTAGGTAGTTGTTTGTCCATGTTCCCAATGTTTATACCTGAACAAGAAGGCCTAATACTAGAAAGTACAAGAAAACATCAGTAATTCTGGGAAAATGACAATAAGAGATGAGAACTCGCATAGAACATGTATAAAACACTTCTCCAATGAGTTGTTTGTATAGAAAAGGTATCTTAGATCCAGGAATTCCTCAATTCAAGTTTGGAGCACAGTAAACAGTGTATGAATCCTATGTTGTTTACTGAAAGGAGCCTAGAATGGTAAATGTGTGAAATATATTTGAATAGAGAAACAAACACATTAAGCAGCGTTGTAAAGCCTTACACTTCTCTGAAATGTATCATACTCTATAATATAGTTGAGAGATAACGTTCCCGAGCTTTCCAGGTTCATAGCAGTGTTTAGGTAGTTGTTTGTCCATGTTCCCAATGTTTATAGCTGGACAAGAAGGCCGAATGTTAGAAACTACAAGAAAACATCAGTAATTCTGGGAAAACGACAACAATAGATGAGAACTCACATTGAACATGGATAAAACGCTTCTCCAACTGAGTTGTTCGTGTACAAAAGGTATCTTAGTTCCAGGAATTCCTCAATTCGAGTTTGGAGCACATTAAACCGTGTATGAATCCTATGTTGTTTACTGAAAGGAGCCTAGAATGGTAAATGTGTGAAATACATTTGAAATAGAGAAATAAACACATTAAGCAGCTTTGGAAAGCTTTACACTTCCCTGAAATGTATCTTTAAACTCTAGAAATAGTTGAGAGACAATGTTCCCCAGCTTTCCAGGTCGACAACAGTGTTTAGGTAGTTGTTTGTCCATGTTCCCAATGTTTATACCTGAACAAGAAGGCCTAATACTAGAAAGTACAAGAAAACATCAGTAATTCTGGGAAAATGACAATAAGAGATGAGAACTCGCATAGAACATGTATAAAACACTTCTCCAATGAGTTGTTTGTTTAGAAAAGGTATCTTAGATCCAGGAATTCCTCAATTCAAGTTGGGAGCACAGTAAACAGTGTATGAATCCTATGTTGTTTACTGAAAGGAGCCTAGGACGGTAAATGTGTGAAATTCAAGGCAGAATGCACTTGAAATAGAGAAACAAACACATTAAGCAGCGTCGTAAAGCCTTACACTTCACTGAAATGTATCGTACTCTATAATATAGTTGAGAGATAACGTTCCCGAGCTTTCCAGGTTCATAGCAGTGTTTAGGTAGTTGTTTGTCCATGTTCCCAATGTTTATACCTGAACAAGAAGGCCTAATACTAGAAAGTACAAGAAAACATCAGTAATTCTGGGAAAATGACAATAAGAGATGAGAACTCGCATAGAACATGTATAAAACACTTCTCCAACTGAGTTGTTTGTTTAGAAAAGGTATCTTAGATCCAGGAATTCCTCAATTCAAGTTTGGAGCACAGTAAACAGTGTATGAATCCTATGTTGTTTACTGAAAGGAGCCTAGAATGGTAAATGTGTGAAATACATTTGAAATAGAGAAATAAACACATTAAGCCGCTTTGGAAAGCTTTACACTTCCCTGAAATGTATCTTTAAACTCTAGAAATAGTTGAGAGACAATGTTCCCCAGCTATCCAGGTTCATAACAGTGTTTAGGTAGTTGTTTGTCCATGTTCCCAATGTTTATACCTGAACAAGAAGGCCTAATACTAGAAAGTACAAGAAAACATCAGTAATTCTGGGAAAATGACAATAAGAGATGAGAACTCGCATAGAACATGTATAAAACACTTCTCCAATGAGTTGTTTGTTTAGAAAAGGTATCTTAGATCCAGGAATTCCTCAATTCAAGTTGGGAGCACAGTAAACAGTGTATGAATCCTATGTTGTTTACTGAAAGGAGCCTAGGACGGTAAATGTGTGAAATTCAAGGCAGAATGCACTTGAAATAGAGAAACAAACACATTAAGCAGCGTTGTAAAGCCTTACACTTCACTGAAATGTATCATACTCTATAATATAGTTGAGTGATAACGTTCCCGAGCTTTCCAGGTTCATAGCAGTGTTTAGGTAGTTGTTTGTCCATGTTCCCAATGTTTATAGCTGGACAAGAAGGCCGAATGTTAGAAACTACAAGAAAACATCAGTAATTCTGGGAAAACGACAACAATAGATGAGAACTCGCATAGAACATGTATAAAACACTTCTCCAATGAGTTGTTCGTGTACAAAAGGTATCTTAGTTCCAGGAATTCCTCAATTCGTGTTTGGAGCACATTAAACAGTGTATGAATCCTATGTTGTTTACTGAAAGGAGCCTAGAATGGTAAATGTGTGAAATACATTTGAAATAGAGAAATAAACACATTAAGCAGCTTTGGAAAGCTTTACACTTCCCTGAAATTTATCTTTAAACTCTAGAAATAGTTGAGAGACAATGTTCTCCAGCTTTCCAGGTCGATAACAGTGTTTAGGTAGTTGTTTGTCCATGTTCCCAATGTTTATACCTGAACAAGAAGGCCTAATACTAGAAAGTACAAGAAAACATCAGTAATTCTGGGAAAATGACAATAAGAGATGAGAACTCGCATAGAACATGTATAAAACACTTCTCCAACTGAGTTGTTTGTTTAGAAAAGGTATCTTAGATCCAGGAATTACTCAATTCAATTTTGTAGCACAGTAAACAGTGTATGAATCCTATGTTGTTTACTGAAAGGAGCCTAGAATGGTAAATGTGTGAAATACATTTGAAATAGAGAAATAAACACATTAAGCCGCTTTGGAAAGCTTTACACTTCCCTGAAATGTATCTTTAAACTCTAGAAATAGTTGAGAGACAATGTTCCCCAGCTATCCAGGTTCATAACAGTGTTTAGGTAGTTGTTTGTCCATGTTCCCAATGTTTATACCTGAACAAGAAGGCCTAATACTAGAAAGTACAAGAAAACATCAGTAATTCTGGGAAAATGACAATAAGAGATGAGAACTCGCATAGAACATGTATAAAACACTTCTCCAATGAGTTGTTTGTTTAGAAAAGGTATCTTCGATCCAGGAATTCCTCAATTCAAGTTTGGAGCACAGTAAACAGTGTATGAATCCTATGTTGTTTACTGAAAGGAGCCTAGAATGGTAAATGTGTGAAATACATTTGAAATAGAAAAACAAACATATTAAGCAGCGTTGTAAAGCCTTACACATCACTGAAATGTATCATACTCTATAATATAGTTGAGAGATAACATTCCAGAGCTTTCCAGGTTCATAGCAGTGTATAGGTAGTTGTTTGTCCATGTTCCCAATGTTTATAGCTGGACAAGAAGGCCGAATGTTAGAAACTACAAGAAAACATCAGTAATTCTGGGAAAACGACAACAATAGATGAGAACTCACATTGAACATGTATAAAACGCTTCTCCAACTGAGTTGTTCGTGTACAAAAGGTATCTTAGTTCCAGGAATTCCTCAATTCGAGTTTGGAGCACATTAAACAGTGTATGAATCCTATGTTATTTACTGAAAGGAGCCCAGAATGGTAAATGTGTGAAATACATTTGAAATAGAGAAATAAACACATTAAGCAGCTTTGGAAAGCTTTACACTTCCCTGAAATGTATCTTTAAACTCTAGAAATAGTTGAGAGACAATGTTCCCCAGCTTTCCAGGTCGACAACAGTGTTTAGGTAGTTGTTTGTCCATGTTCCCAATGTTTATACCTGAACAAGAAGGCCTAATACTAGAAAGTACAAGAAAACATCAGTAATTCTGGGAAAATGACGATAAGAGATGAGAACTCGCATAGAACATGTATAAAACACTTCTCCAACTGAGTTGTTTGTTTAGAAAAGGTATCTTAGATCCAGGAATTCCTCAATTCGAGTTTGGAGCACATTAAACAGTGTATGAATCCTATGTTGTTTACTGAAAGGAGCCTAAAATGGTAAATGTGTGAAATACATTTGAAATAGAGAAATAAACACATTAAGCAGCTTTGGAAAGCTTTACACTTCCCTGAAATGTATCTTTAAACTCTAGAAATAGTTGAGAGACAATGTTCCCCAGCTTTCCAGGTCGATAACAGTGTTTAGGTAGTTGTTTGTCCATGTTTCCAATGTTTATACCTGAACAAGAAGGCCTAATACTAGAAAGTACAAGAAAACATCAGTATTTCTGGGAAAATGACAATAAGAGATGAGAACTCGCATAGAACATGTATAAAACACTTCTCCAATGAGTTGTTTGTTTAGAAAAAGTATCTTAGATCCAGGAATTCCTCAATTCAAGTTTGGAGCACAGTAAACAGTGTATGAATCCTATGTTGTTTACTGAAAGGAGCCTAGAATGGTAAATGTGTGAAATACATTTGAAATAGAGAAACAAACACATTAAGCAGCGTTGTAAAGCCTTACACTTCACTGAAATGTATCATACTCTATAATATAGTTGACAGATAACGTTCCCGAGCTTTCCAGGTTCATAGCAGTGTTTAGGTAGTTGTTTGTCCATGTTCCCAATGTTTATAGCTGGACAAGAAGGCCGAATGTTAGAAACTACAAGAAAACATCAGTAATTCTGGGAAAACGACAACAATAGATGAGAACTCACATTGAACATGTATAAAACGCTTCTCCAACTGAGTTGTTCATGTACAAAAGGTATCTTAGTTCCAGGAATTCCTCAATTCGAGTTTGGAGCACAGTAAACAGTGTATGAATCCTATGTTGTTTACTGAAAGGAGGCTAGGACGGTAAATGTGTGAAATTCAAGGCAGAATGCACTTGAAAAAGAGAAACAAACACATTAAGCAGTGTTGTAAAGCCTTACACTTCACTGAAATGTATCATACTCTATAATATAGTTGAGAGATAACGTTCCCGAGCTTTCCAGGTTCATAGCAGTGTTTAGGTAGTTGTTTGTCCATGTTCCCAATGTTTATAGCTGGACAAGAAGGCCGAATGTTAGAAACTACAAGAAAACATCAGTAATTCTGGGAAAACGACAACAATAGATGAGAACTCACATTGAACATGTATAAAACGCTTCTCCAACTGAGTTGTTCGTGTACAAAAGGTATCTTAGTTCCAGGAATTCCTCAATTCGAGTTTGGAGCACATTAAACAGTGTATGAATCCTATGTTGTTTACTGAAAGGAGCCTAGAATGGTAAATGTGTGAAATACATTTGAAATAGAGAAATAAACACATTAAGCAGCTTTGGAAAGCTTTACACTTCCCTGAAATGTATCTTTAAACTCTAGAAATAGTTGAGAGACAATGTTCCCCAGCTTTCCAGGTCGATAACAGTGTTTAGGTAGTTGTTTGTCCATGTTCCCAATGTTTATACCTGAACAAGAAGGCCTAATACTAGAAAGTACAAGAAAACATCAGTAATTCTGGGAAAATGACAATAAGAGATGAGAACTCGCATAGAACATGTATAAAACACTTCTCCGATGAGTTGTTTGTTTAGAAAAGGTATCTTAGATCCAGGAATTCCTCAATTCAAGTTTGGAGCACAGTAAACAGTGTATGAATCCTATGTTGTTTACTGAAAGGAGCCTAGAATGGTAAATGTGTGAAATACATTTGAAATAGAGAAACAAACACATTAAGCAGCGTTGTAAAGCTTACACTTCACTGAAATGTATCATACTCTATAATATAATTGAGAGATAACGTTCCCGAGCTTTCCAGGTTCATAGCAGTGTTTAGGTAGTTGTTTGTCCATGTTCCCAATGTTTATAGCTGGACAAGAAGGCCGAATGTTAGAAACTACAAGAAAACATCAGTAATTCTGAGAAAACGACAACAATAGATGAGAACTCACATTGAACATGTATAAAACGCTTCTCCAACTGAGTTGTTCGTGTACAAAAGGTATCTTAGTTCCAGGAATTCCTCAATTCGAGTTTGGAGCACATTAAACAGTGTATGAATCCTATGTTGTTTACTGAAAGGAGCCTAGAATGGTAAATGTGTGAAATACATTTGAAATAGAGAAATAAACACATTAAGCAGCTTTGGAAAGCTTTACACTTCCCTGAAATGTATCTTTAAACTCTAGAAATAGTTGAGAGAAAATGTTCCCCAGCTTTCCAGGTCGACAACAGTGTTTAGGTAGTTGTTTGTCCATGTTCCCAATGTTTATACCTGAAAAAGAATGCCTAATACTAGAAAGTACAAGAAAACATCAGTAATTCTGGGAAAATGACAATAAGAGATGAGAACTCGCATAGAACATGTATAAAACACTTCTCCAATGAGTTGTTTGTTTAGAAAAGGTATCTTAGATCCAGGAATTCCTCAATTCAAGTTTGGAGCACAGTAAACAGTGTATGAATCCTATGTTGTTTACTGAAAGGAGCCTAGAATGGTAAATGTGTGAAATACATTTGAAATAGAGAAACAAACACATTAAGCAGCGTTGTAAAGCCTTACACTTCACTGAAATGTATCATACTCTATAATATAGTTGAGAGATAACGTTCCCGAGCTTTCCAGGTTCATAGCAGTGTTTAGGTAGTTGTTTGTCCATGTTCCCAATGTTTATAGCTGGACAAGAAGGCCGAATGTTAGAAACTACAAGAAAACATCAGTAATTCTGGGAAAACGACAACAATAGATGAGAACTCACATTGAACATGTATAAAACGCTTCTCCAACTGAGTTGTTCGTGTACAAAAGGTATCTTAGTTCGAGGAATTCCTCAATTCGAGTTTGGAGCACATTAAACAGTGTATGAATCCTGTTATTTATTGAAAGGAGCCTAGAATGGTAAATGTGTGAAATACATTTGAAATAGAGAAATAAACACATTAAGCAGCTTTGGAAAGCTTTACACTTCCCTGAAATGTATCTTTAAACTCTAGAAATAGTTGAGAGACAATGTTCCCCAGCTTTCCAGGTCGACAACAGTGTTTAGGTAGTTGTTTGTCCATGTTCCCAATGTTTATACCTGAACAAGAAGGCCTAATACTAGAAAGTACAAGAAAACATCAGTAATTCTGGGAAAATGACAATAAGAGATGAGAACTCGCATAGAACATGTATAAAACACTTCTCCAACTGAGTTGTTTGTTTAGAAAAGGTATCTTAGATCCAGGAATTCCTCAATTCAAGTTTGGAGCACAGTAAACAGTGTATGAATCCTATGTTGTTTACTGAAAGGAGCCTAGAATGGTAAATGTGTGAAATACATTTGAAATAGAGAAATAAACACATTAAGCCGCTTTGGAAAGCTTTACACTTCCCTGAAATGTATCTTTAAACTCTAGAAATAGTTGAGAGACAATGTTCCCCAGCTTTCCAGGTCGACAACAGTGTTTAGGTAGTTGTTTGTCCATGTTCCCAATGTTTATACCTGAACAAGAAGGCCAAATACTAGAAAGTACAAGAAATCATCAGTAATTCTGGGAAAATGACAATAAGAGATGAGAACTCGCATAGAACATGTATAAAACGCTTCTCCAACTGAGTTGTTCATGTACAATAGGTATCTTAGTTCCAGGAATTCCTCAATTCGAGTTTGGAGCACATTAAACAGTGTATGAATCCTATGTTATTTTCTGAAAGGAGCCTAGAATGGTAAATGTGTGAAATACATTTGAAATAGAGAAATAAACACATTAAGCAGCTTTGGAAAGCTTTACACTTCCCTGAAATGTATCTTTAAACTCTAGAAATAGTTGAGAGACAATGTTCCCCAGCTTTCCAGGTCGACAACAGTGTTTAGGTAGTTGTTTGTCCATGTTCCCAATGTTTATACCTGAACAAGAAGGCCTAATACTAGAAAGTACAAGAAAACATCAGTAATTCTGGGAAAATGACAATAAGAGATGAGAACTCGCATAGAACATGTATAAAACACTTCTCCAATGAGTTGTTTGTTTAGAAAAGGTATCTTAGATCCAGGAATTCCTCAATTCAAGTTTGGAGCACAGTAAACAGTGTATGAATCCTATGTTGTTTACTGAAAGGAGCCTAGAATGGTAAATGTGTGAAATACATTTGAAATAGAGAAACAAACACATTAAGCAGCGTTGTAAAGCCTTACACTTCACTGAAATGTATCATACTCTATAATATAGTTGAGAGATAACGTTCCCGAGCTTTCCAGGTTCATAGCAGTGTTTAGGTAGTTGTTTGTCCATGTTCCCAATGTTTATAGCTGGACAAGAAGGCCGAATGTTAGAAACTACAAGAAAACATCAGTAATTCTGGGAAAACGACAACAATAGATGAGAACTCACATTGAACATGTATAAAACGCTTCTCCAACTGAGTTGTTCGTGTACAAAAGGTATCTTAGTTCCAGGAATTCCTCAATTCGAGTTTGGAGCACATTAAACAGTGTATGAATCCTATGTTGTTTACTGAAAGGAGCCTAGAATGGTAAATGTGTGAAATACATTTGAAATAGAGAAATAAACACATTAAGCAGCTTTGGAAAGCTTTACACTTCCCTGAAATGTATCTTTAAAATCTAGAAATAGTTGAGAGACAATGTTCCCCAGCTTTCCAGGTCGATAACAGTGTTTAGGTAGTTGTTTGTCCATGTTCCCAATGTTTATACCTGAACAAGAAGGCCTAATACTAGAAAGTACAAGAAAACATCAGTAATTCTGGGAAAATGACAATAAGAGATGAGAACTCGCATAGAACATGTATAAAACACTTCTCCGATGAGTTGTTTGTTTAGAAAAGGTATCTTAGATCCAGGAATTCCTCAATTCAAGTTTGGAGCACAGTAAACAGTGTATGAATCCTATGTTGTTTACTGAAAGGAGCCTAGAATGGTAAATGTGTGAAATACATTTGAAATAGAGAAACAAACACATTAAGCAGCGTTGTAAAGCTTACACTTCACTGAAATGTATCATACTCTATAATATAATTGAGAGATAACGTTCCCGAGCTTTCCAGGTTCATAGCAGTGTTTAGGTAGTTGTTTGTCCATGTTCCCAATGTTTATAGCTGGACAAGAAGGCCGAATGTTAGAAACTACAAGAAAACATCAGTAATTCTGAGAAAACGACAACAATAGATGAGAACTCACATTGAACATGTATAAAACGCTTCTCCAACTGAGTTGTTCGTGTACAAAAGGTATCTTAGTTCCAGGATTTCCTCAATTCGAGTTTGGAGCACATTAAACAGTGTATGAATCCTATGTTGTTTACTGAAAGGAGGCTAGAATGGTAAATGTGTGAAATACATTTGAAATAGAGAAATAAACACATTAAGCAGCTTTGGAAAGCTTTACACTTCCCTGAAATGTATCTTTAAACTCTAGAAATAGTTGAGAGAAAATGTTCCCCAGCTTTCCAGGTCGACAACAGTGTTTAGGTAGTTGTTTGTCCATGTTCCCAATGTTTATACCTGAAAAAGAATGCCTAATACTAGAAAGTACAAGAAAACATCAGTAATTCTGGGAAAATGACAATAAGAGATGAGAACTCGCATAGAACATGTATAAAACACTTCTCCAATGAGTTGTTTGTTTAGAAAAGGTATCTTAGATCCAGGAATTCCTCAATTCAAGTTTGGAGCACAGTAAACAGTGTATGAATCCTATGTTGTTTACTGAAAGGAGCCTAGAATGGTAAATGTGTGAAATACATTTGAAATAGAGAAACAAACACATTAAGCAGCGTTGTAAAGCCTTACACTTCACTGAAATGTATCATACTCTATAATATAGTTGAGAGATAACGTTCCCGAGCTTTCCAGGTTCATAGCAGTGTTTAGGTAGTTGTTTGTCCATGTTCCCAATGTTTATAGCTGGACAAGAAGGCCGAATGTTAGAAACTACAAGAAAACATCAGTAATTATGGGAAAACGACAACAATAGATGAGAACTCACATTGAACATGTATAAAACGCTTCTCCAACTGAGTTGTTCGTGTACAAAAGGTATCTTAGTTCCAGGAATTCCTCAATTCGAGTTTGGAGCACATTAAACAGTGTATGAATCCTGTTATTTACTGAAAGGAGCCTAGAATGGTAAATGTGTGAAATACATTTGAAATAGAGAAATAAACACATTAAGCAGCTTTGGAAAGCTTTACACTTCCCTGAAATGTATCTTTAAACTCTAGAAATAGTTGAGAGACAATGTTCCCCAGCTTTCCAGGTCGACAACAGTGTTTAGGTAGTTGTTTGTCCATGTTCCCAATGTTTATACCTGAACAAGAAGGCCTAATACTAGAAACTACAAGAAAACA
Organism: Pipistrellus nathusii; assembly: GCA_963693515.1. Classification (NCBI taxonomy): domain Eukaryota; kingdom Metazoa; phylum Chordata; class Mammalia; order Chiroptera; family Vespertilionidae; genus Pipistrellus; species Pipistrellus nathusii. The sequence continues at coordinate 244,966 of CAVNZX010000055.1, forward strand.
TCAGTAATTCTGGGAAAATGACAATAAGAGATGAGAACTCGCATAGAACATGTATAAAACGCTTCTCCAACTGAGTTGTTTATGTACAAAAGGTATCTTAGTTCCAGGAATTCCTCAATTCGAGTTTGGAGCACATTAAACAGTGTATGAATCCTATGTTGTTTACTGAAAGGAGCCTAGAATGGTAAATGTGTGAAATACATTTGAAATAGAGAAATAAACACATTAAGCAGCTTTGGAAAGCTTTACACTTCCCTGAAATGTATCTTTAAACTCTAGAAATAGTTGAGAGACAATGTTCCCCAGCTTTCCAGGTCGATAACAGTGTTTAGGTAGTTGTTTGTCCATGTTCCCAATGTTTATACCTGAACAAGAAGGCCTAATACTAGAAAGTACAAGAAAACATCAGTAATTCTGGGAAAATGACAATAAGAGATGAGAACTCGCATAGAACATGTATAAAACACTTCTCCAATGAGTTGTTTGTTTAGAAAAGGTATCTTAGATCCAGGAATTCCTCAATTCAAGTTTGGAGCACAGTAAACAGTGTATGAATCCTATGTTGTTTACTGAAAGGAGCCTAGAATGGTAAATGTGTGAAATACATTTGAAATAGAGAAACAAACACATTAAGCAGCGTTGTAAAGCCTTACACTTCACTGAAATGTATCATACTCTATAATATAGTTGAGAGATAACGTTCCCGAGCTTTCCAGGTTCATAGCAGTGTTTAGGTAGTTGTTTGTCCATGTTCCCAATGTTTATAGCTGGACAAGAAGGCCGAATGTTAAAAACTACAAGAAAACATCAGTAATTCTGGGAAAACGACAACAATAGATGAGAACTCACATTGAACATGTATACAACGCTTCTCCAACTGAGTTGTTCGTGTACAAAAGGTATCTTAGTTCCAGGAATTCCTCAATTCGAGTTTGGAGCACATTAAACAGTGTATGAATCCTATGTTGTTTACTGAAAGGAGCCTAGAATGGTAAATGTGTGAAATACATTTGAAATAGAGAAATAAACACATTAAGCAGCTTTGGAAAGCTTTACACTTCCCTGAAATGTATCTTTAAACTCTAGAAATAGTTGAGAGACAATGTTCCCCAGCTTTCCAGGTCGACAACAGTGTTTAGGTAGTTGTTTGTCCATGTTCCCAATGTTTATACCTGAACAAGAAGGCCTAATACTAGAAAGTACAAGAAAACATCAGTAATTCTGGGAAAATGACAATAAGAGATGAGAACTCGCATAGAACATGTATAAAACACTTCTCCAACTGAGTTGTTTGTTTAGAAAAGGTATCTTAGATCCAGGAATTCCTCAATTCAAGTTTGGAGCACAGTAAACAGTGTATGAATCCTATGTTGTTTACTGAAAGGAGCCTAGAATGGTAAATGTGTGAAATACATTTGAAATAGAGAAACAAACACATTAAGCAGCGTTGTAAAGCCTTACACTTCACTGAAATGTATCATACTCTATAATATAGTTGAGAGATAACGTTCCCGAGCTTTCCAGGTTCATAGCAGTGTTTAGGTAGTTGTTTGTCCAGGTTCCCAATGTTTATAGCTGGACAAGAAGGCCGAATGTTAGAAACTACAAGAAAACATCAGTAATTCTGGGAAAACGACAACAATAGATGAGAACTCACATTGAACATGTATAAAACGCTTCTCCAACTGAGTTGTTCGTGTACAAAAGGTATCTTAGTTCCAGGAATTCCTCAATTCGAGTTTGGAGCACATTAAACAGTGTATGAATCCTATGTTATTTACTGAAAGGAGCCTAGAATGGTAAATGTGTGAAATACATTTGAAATAGAGAAATAAACACATTAAGCAGCTTTGGAAAGCTTTACACTTCCCTGAAATGTATCTTTAAACTCTAGAAATAGTTGAGAGACAATGTTCCCCAGCTATCCAGGTTCATAACAGTGTTTAGGTAGTTGTTTGTCCATGTTCCCAATGTTTATACCTGAACAAGAAGGCCTAATACTAGAAACTACAAGAAAACATCAGTAATTCTGGGAAAATGACAATAAGAGATGAGAACTCGCATAGAACATGTATAAAACGCTTCTCCAACTGAGTTGTTTATGTACAAAAGGTATCTTAGTTCCAGGAATTCCTCAATTCGAGTTTGGAGCACATTAAACAGTGTATGAATCCTATGTTGTTTACTGAAAGGAGCCTAGAATGGTAAATGTGTGAAATACATTTGAAATAGAGAAATAAACACATTAAGCAGCTTTGGAAAGCTTTACACTTCCCTGAAATGTATCTTTAAACTCTAGAAATAGTTGAGAGACAATGTTCTCCAGCTTTCCAGGTCGATAACAGTGTTTAGGTAGTTGTTTGTCCATGTTCCCAATGTTTATACCTGAACAAGAAGGCCTAATACTAGAAAGTACAAGAAAACATCAGTAATTCTGGGAAAATGACAATAAGAGATGAGAACTCGCATAGAACATGTATAAAACACTTCTCCAATGGGTTGTTTGTTTAGAAAAGGTATCTTAGATCCAGGAATTCCTCAATTCAAGTTTGGAGCACAGTAAACAGTGTATGAATCCTATGTTGTTTACTGAAAGGAGCCTAGAATGGTAAATGTGTGAAATACATTTGAAATAGAGAAACAAACACATTAAGCAGCGTTGTAAATCTTACACTTCACTGAAATGTATCATACTCTATAATATAATTGAGAGATAACGTTCCCGAGCTTTCCAGGTTCATAGCAGTGTTTAGGTAGTTGTTTGTCCATGTTCCCAATGTTTATAGCTGGACAAGAAGTCCGAATGTTAGAAACTACAAGAAAACAACAGTAATTCTGAGAAAACGACAACAATAGATGAGAACTCATATTGCACATGTATAAAACGCTTCTCCAACTGAGTTGTTCGTGTACAAAAGGTATCTTAGTTCCAGGAATTCCTCAATTCGAGTTTGGAGCACATTAAACAGTGTATGAATCCTATGTTGTTTACTGAAAGGAGCCTAGAATGGTAAATGTGTGAAATACATTTGAAATAGAGAAATAAACACATTAAGCAGCTTTGGAAAGCTTTACACTGCCCTGAAATGTATCTTTAAACTCTAGAAATAGTTGAGAGACAATGTTCCCCAGCTTTCCAGGTCGACAACAGTGTTTAGGTAGTTGTTTGTCCATGTTCCCAATGTTTATACCTGAACAAGAAGGCCTAATACTAGAAAGTACAAGAAAACATCAGTAATTCTGGGAAAATGACAATAAGAGATGAGAACTCGCATAGAACATGTATAAAACACTTCTCCAACTGAGTTGTTTGTTTAGAAAAGGTATCTTCGATCCAGGAATTCCTCAATTCAAGTTTGGAGCACAGTAAACAGTGTATGAATCCTATGTTGTTTACTGAAAGGAGCCTAGAATGGTAAATGTGTGAAATACATTTGAAATAGAGAAACAAACACATTAAGCAGCGTTGTAAAGCCTTACACTTCACTGAAATGTATCATACTCTATAATATAGTTGAGAGATAACGTTCCCGAGCTTTCCAGGTTCATAGCAGTGTTTAGGTAGTTGTTTGTCCATGTTCCCAATGTTTATAGCTGGACAAGAAGGCCGAATGTTAGAAACTACAAGAAAACATCAGTAATTCTGGGAAAACGACAACAATAGATGAGAACTCACATTGAACATGTATAAAACGCTTCTCCAACTGAGTTGTTCGTGTACAAAAGGTATCTTAGTTCCAGGAATTCCTCAATTCGAGTTTGGAGCACATTAAACAGTGTATGAATCCTATGTTGTTTACTGAAAGGAGCCTAGAATGGTAAATGTGTGAAATACATTTGAAATAGAGAAATAAACACATTAAGCCGCTTTGGAAAGCTTTACACTTCCCTGAAATGTATCTTTAAACTCTAGAAATAGTTGAGAGACAATGTTCCCCAGCTTTCCAGGTCGACAACAGTGTTTAGGTAGTTGTTTGTCCATGTTCCCAATGTTTATACCTGAACAAGAAGGCCTAATACTAGAAACTACAAGAAAACATCAGTAATTCTGGGAAAATGACAATAAGAGATGAGAACTCGCATAGAACTTGTATAAAACGCTTCTCCAACTGAGTTGTTCGTGTACAAAAGGTATCTTAGTTCCAGGAATTCCTCAATTCGAGTTTGGAGCACATTAAACAGTGTATGAATCCTATGTTATTTACTGAAAGGAGCCTAGAATTGTAAATGTGTGAAATACATTTGAAATTGAGAAATAAACACATTAAGCAGCTTTGGAAAGCTTTACACTTCCCTGAAATGTATCTTTAAACTCTAGAAATAGTTGAGAGACAATGTTCCCCAGCTTTCCAGGTCGACAACAGTGTTTAGGTAGTTGTTTGTACATGTTCCCAATGTTTATACCTGAACAAGAAGGCCTAATACTAGAAAGTACAAGAAAACATCAGTAATTCTGGGAAAATGACAATAAGAGATGAGAACTCGCATAGAACATGTATAAAACACTTCTCCAATGAGTTGTTTGTTTAGAAAAGGTATCTTAGATCCAGGAATTCCTCAATTCAAGTTTGGAGCACAGTAAACAGTGTATGAATCCTATGTTGTTTACTGAAAGGAGCCTAGAATGGTAAATGTGTGAAATACATTTGAAATAGAGAAACAAACACATTAAGCAGCGTTGTAAAGCCTTACACTTCACTGAAATGTATCATACTCTATAATCTAGTTGAGAGATAACGTTCCCGAGCTTTCCAGGTTCATAACAGTGTTTAGGTAGTTGTTTGTCCATGTTCCCAATGTTTATAGCTGGACAAGAAGGCCGAATGTTAGAAACTACAAGAAAACATCAGTAATTCTGGGAAAACGACAACAATAGATGAGAACTCACATTGAACATGTATAAAACGCTTCTCCAACTGAGTTGTTCATGTACAAAAGGTATCTTAGATCCAGGAATTCCTCAATTCGAGTTTGGAGCACATTAAACAGTGTATGAATCCTATGTTGTTTACTGAAAGGAGCCTAGAATGGTAAATGTGTGAAATACATTTGAAATAGAGAAACAAACACATTAAGCAGCGTTGTAAAGCCTTACACTTCACTGAAATGTATCATACTCTATAATATAGTTGAGAGATAACGTTCCCGAGCTTTCCAGGTTCATAGCAGTGTTTAGGTAGTTGTTTGTCCATGTTCCCAATGTTTATAGCTGGACAAGAAGGCCGAATGTTAGAAACTACAAGAAAACATCAGTAATTCTGGGAAAACGACAACAATAGATGAGAACTCACATTGAACATGTATAAAACGCTTCTCCAACTGAGTTGTTCTTGTACAAAAGGTATCTTAGTTCCAGGAATTCCTCAATTCGAGTTTGGAGCACATTAAACAGTGTATGAATCCTATGTTGTTTACTGAAAGGAGCCTAGAATGGTAAATGTGTGAAATACATTTGAAATAGAGAAATAAACACATTAAGCAGCTTTGGAAAGCTTTACACTTCCCTGAAATGTATCTTTAAACTCTAGAAATAGCTGAGAGACAATGTTCACCAGCTTTCCAGGTCGATAACAGTGTTTAGGTAGTTGTTTGTCCATGTTCCCAATGTTTATACCTGAACAAGAAGGCCTAATACTAGAAAGTACAAGAAAACATCAGTAATTCTGGGAAAATGACAATAAGAGATGAGAACTCGCATAGAACATGTATAAAAAACTTCTCCAATGAGTTGTTTGTTTAGAAAAGGTATCTTAGATCCAGGAATTCCTCAATTCAAGTTTGGAGCACAGTAAACAGTGTATGAATCCTATGTTGTTTACTGAAAGGAGCCTAGAATGGTAAATGTGTGAAATACATTTGAAATAGAGAAACAAACACATTAAGCAGCGTTGTAAAGCCTTACACTTCACTGAAATGTATCATACTCTATAATATAGTTGAGAGATAACGTTCCCGAGCTTTCCAGGTTCATAGCAGTGTTTAGGTAGTTGTTTGTCCATGTTCCCAATGTTTATAGCTGGACAAGAAGGCCGAATGTTAGAAACTACAAGAAAACATCAGTAATTCTGGGAAAACGACAACAATAGATGAGAACTCACATTGAACATGTATAAAACGCTTCTCCAACTGAGTTGTTCGTGTACAAAAGGTATCTTAGTTCCAGGAATTCCTCAATTCGAGTTTGGAGCACATTAAACAGTGTATGAATCCTATGTTGTTTACTGAAAGGAGCCTAGAATGGTAAATGTGTGAAATACATTTGAAATAGAGAAATAAACACATTAAGCAGCTTTGGAAAGCTTTACACTTTCCTGAAATGTATCTTTAAACTCTAGAAATAGTGGAGAGACAATGTTCCCCAGCTTTCCAGGTCGACAACAGTGTTTAGGTAGTTGTTTGTCCATGTTCCCAATGTTTATACCTGAACAAGAAGGCCTAATACGTGAAAGTACAATAAAACATCAGTAATTCTGGGAAAATGACAATAAGAGATGAGAACTCGCATAGAACATGTATAAAACACTTCTCCAATGAGTTGTTTGTTTAGAAAAGGTATCTTAGATCCAGGAATTCCTCAATTCAAGTTGGGAGCACAGTAAACAGTGTATGAATCCTATGTTGTTTACTGAAAGGAGCCTAGGACGGTAAATGTGTGAAATTCAAGGCAGAATGCACTTGAAATAGAGAAACAAACACATTAAGCAGCGTTGTAAAGCCTTACACTTCACTGAAATGTATCATACTCTATAATATAGTTGAGAGATAACGTTCCCGAGCTTTCCAGGTTCATAGCAGTGTTTAGGTAGTTGTTTGTCCATGTTCCCACTGTTTATAGCTGGACAAGAAGGCCGAATGTTAGAAACTAAAAGAAAACATCAGTAATTCTGGGAAAACGACAACAATAGATGAGAACTCACATTGAACATGTATAAAACGCTTCTCCAACTGAGTTGTTCGTGTACAAAAGGTATCTTAGTTCCAGGAATTAGTCAATTCGAGTTTGGAGCACATTAAACAGTGTATGAATCCTATGTTGTTTACTGAAAGGAGCCTAGAATGGTAAATGTGTGAAATACATTTGAAATAGAGAAATAAACACATTATGCAGCTTTGGAAAGCTTTACACTTCCCTGAAATGTATCTTTAAACTCTAGAAATAGTTGAGAGACAATGTTCCCCAGCTTTCAAGGGCGATAACAGTGTTTAGGTAGTTGTTTGTCCATGTTCCCAATGTTTATACCTGAACAAGAAGGCCTAATACTAGAAAGTACAAGAAAACATCAGTAATTCTGGGAAAATGACAATAAGAGATGAGAACTCGCATAGAACATGTATAAAACACTTCTCCAATGAGTTGTTTGTTTAGAAAAGGTATCTTAGATCCAGGAATTCCTCAATTCAAGTTTGGAGCACAGTAAACAGTGTATGAATCCTATGTTGTTTACTGAAAGGAGCCTAGAATGGTAAATGTGTGAAATTCAAGGCAGAATACACTTGAAATAGAGAAACAAACACATTAAGCAGCTTTGTAAAGCCTTACACTTCACTGAAATGTATCATTATACTCTATAACATAGTTCAGAGACAATGTTCCCGATCTTCTTCTCTTCATAACAGTGTTTGGAAGTAGTTTGTATATGCGGGCTAAGCTTATATGTGGCCAAGAAGGCCTAATATAGGAAACTACATGACAACATGAATAATTCAGGGAAAAAGACAGTATATTGATGAGAACTCATTTAGCACAGCTGAAACTGATTCTCCAAGTCAGGTCCTAGTGTAGAAAAGGTATCATCTAAGATCCAGGAAATCCTTAATTAGACCTAAGAGCACATGAGTGTATGAAACCAATGTTGTTTATTTAACGGAGCCTAGAATGGTAAATGTGTGAAATTCAAGGCAGAATCCACTTGAAATAGAGGAACGAACACATTAAGCAGCGTTGTATAGACTTACACTTCACTGAAATGTATCATACTCTATAACATAGTTGTAAGACAATGATCCCGAGCTTTCCAGGTTCATAACACTGTTTAGGTAGTTGTTTGTCCATGTTCCCACTGTTTATAGCTGGACAAGAAGGCCTAATGTTAGAAACTACAAGAAAACATCAGAAATTCTGGGAAAACGACAACAATAGATGAGAACTCGCATAGAACATGTATAAAACACTTCTCCAATGAGTTGTTTGTTTAGAAAAGGTATCTTAGATCCAGGAATTCCTCAATTCAAGTTTGGAGCACAGTAAACAGTGTAAGAATCCTATGTTATTTACTGAAAGGAGCCTAGAATGGTAAATGTGTGAAATACATTTGAAATAGAGAAACAAGCACATTAAGCAGCGTTGTAAAGCCTTACACTTCACTGAAATGTATCATACTCTATAATATAGTTGAGAGATAACGTTCCCGAGCTTTCCAGGTTCATAGCAGTGTTTAGGTAGTTGTTTGTCCATGTTCCCAATGTTTATAGCTGGACAAGAAGGCCGAATGTTAGAAACTACAAGAAAACATCAGTAATTCTGGGAAAACGACAACAATAGATGAGAACTCACATTGAACATGTATAAAACGCTTCTCCAACTGAGTTGTTCTTGTACAAAAGGTATCTTAGTTCCAGGAATTCCTCAATTCGAGTTTGGAGCACATTAAACAGTGTATGAATCCTATGTTGTTTACTGAAAGGAGCCTAGAATGGTAAATGTGTGAAATACATTTGAAATAGAGAAATAAACACATTAAGCAGCTTTGGAAAGCTTTACACTTCCCTGAAATGTAACTTTAAACTCTAGAAATAGTTGAGAGACAATGTTCCCCAGCTTTCCAGGTTGATAACAGTGTTTAGGTAGTTGTTTGTCCATGTTCCCAATGTTTATACCTGAACAAGAAGGCCTAATACTAGAAAGTACAAGAAAACATCAGTAATTCTGGGAAAATGACAATAAGAGATGAGAACTCGCATAGAACATGTATAAAAAACTTCTCCAATGAGTTGTTTGTTTAGAAAAGGTATCTTAGATCCAGGAATTCCTCAATTCAAGTTTGGAGCACAGTAAACAGTGTATGAATCCTATGTTGTTTACTGAAAGGAGCCTAGAATGGTAAAAGTGTGAAATACATTTGAAATAGAGAAACAAACACATTAAGCAGCGTTGTAAAGCCTTACATTTCACTGAAATGTATCATACTCTATAATATAGTTGAGAGATAACGTTCCCGAGCTTTCCAGGTTCATAGCAGTGTTTAGGTAGTTGTTTGTCCATGTTCCCAATGTTTATAGCTGGACAAGAAGGCCGAATGTTAGAAACTACAAGAAAACATCAGTAATTCTGGGAAAACGACAACAATAGATGAGAACTCACATTGAACATGTATAAAACGCTTCTCCAACTGAGTTGTTCTTGTACAAAAGGTATCTTAGTTCCAGGAATTCCTCAATTCGAGTTTGGAGCACATTAAACAGTGTATGAATCCTATGTTGTTTACTGAAAGGAGCCTAGAATGGTAAATGTGTGAAATACATTTGAAATAGAGAAATAAACACATTAAGCAGCTTTGGAAAGCTTTACACTTCCCTGAAATGTATCTTTAAACTCTAGAAATAGCTGAGAGACAATGTTCCCCAGCTTTCCAGGTCGACAACAGTGTTTAGGTAGTTGTTTGTCCATGTTCCCAATGTTTATACCTGAACAAGAAGGCCTAATTCTAGAAAGTACAAGAAAACATTAGTAATTCTGGGAAAATGACAATAAGAGATGAGAACTCGCATAGAACATGTATAAAACACTTCTCCAATGAGTTGTTTGTTTAGAAAAGGTATCTTAGATCCAGGAATTCCTCAATTCAAGTTGGGAGCACAGTAAACAGTGTATGAATCCTATGTTGTTTACTGAAAGGAGCCTAGGACGGTAAATGTGTGAAATTCAAGACAGAATGCACTTGAAATAGAGAAACAAACACATTAAGCAGCGTTGTAAAGCCTTACACTTCACTGAAATGTATCATACTCTATAATATAGTTGAGAGATAACGTTCCCGAGCTTTCCAGGTTCATAGCAGTGTTTAGGTAGTTGTTTGTCCATGTTCCCAATGTTTATAGCTGGACAAGAAGGCCGAATGTTAGAAACTACAAGAAAACATCAGTAATTCTGGGAAAACGACAACAATAGATGAGAACTCACATTGAACATGTATAAAACGCTTCTCCAACTGAGTTGTTCTTGTACAAAAGGTATCTTAGTTCCAGGAATTCCTCAATTCGAGTTTGGAGCACATTAAACAGTGTATGAATCCTATGTTGGTTACTGAAAGGAGCCTAGAATGGTAAATGTGTGAAATACATTTGAAATAGAGAAATAAACACATTAAGCAGCTTTGGAAAGCTTTACACTTCCCTGAAATGTATCTTTAAACTCTAGAAATAGTTGAGAGACAATGTTCCCCAGCTTTCCAGGTCGATAACAGTGTTTAGGTAGTTGTTTGTCCATGTTCCCAATGTTTATACCTGAACAAGAAGGCCTAATACTAGAAAGTACAAGAAAACATCAGTAATTCTGGGAAAATGACAATAAGAGATGAGAACTCGCATAGAACATGTATAAAAAACTTCTCCAATGAGTTGTTTGTTTAGAAAAGGTATCTTAGATCCAGGAATTCCTCAATTCAAGTTTGGAGCACAGTAAACAGTGTATGAATCCTATGTTGTTTACTGAAAGGAGCCTAGAATGGTAAATGTGTGAAATACATTTGAAATAGAGAAACAAACACATTAAGCAGCGTTGTAAAGCCTTACACTTCACTGAAATGTATCATACTCTATAATATAGTTGAGAGATAACGTTCCCGAGCTTTCCAGGTTCATAGCAGTGTTTAGGTAGTTGTTTGTCCATGTTCCCAATGTTTATAGCTGGACAAGAAGGCCGAATGTTAGAAACTACAAGAAAACATCAGTAATTCTGGGAAAACGACAACAATAGATGAGAACTCACATTGAAAATGTATAAAACGCTTCTCCAACTGAGTTGTTCGTGTACAAAAGGTATCTTAGTTCCAGGAATTACTCAATTCGAGTTTTGAGCACATTAAACAGTGTATGAATCCTATGTTATTTACTGAAAGGAGCCTAGAATGGTAAATGTGTGAAATACATTTGCAATAGAAAAATAAACACATTAAGCAGCTTTGGAAAGCTTTACACTTCCCTGAAATGTATCTTTAAACTCTAGAAATAGTTGAGAGACAATGTTCCCCAGCTTTCCAGGTCGACAACAGTGTTTAGGTAGTTGTTTGTCCATGTTCCCAATGTTTATACCTGAACAAGAAGGCCTAATTCTAGAAAGTACAAGAAAACATTAGTAATTCTGGGAAAATGACAATAAGAGATGAGAACTCTCATAGAACATGTATAAAACACTTCTCCAATGAGTTGTTTGTTTAGAAAAGGTATCTTAGATCCAGGAATTCCTCAATTCAAGTTGGGAGCACAGTAAACAGTGTATGAATCCTATGTTGTTTACTGAAAGGAGCCTAGGACGGTAAATGTGTGAAATTCAAGGCAGAATGCACTTGAAATAGAGAAACAAACACATTAAGCAGCGTTGTAAAGCCTTACACTTCACTGAAATGTATCATACTCTATAATATAGTTGAGAGATAACGTTCCCGAGCTTTCCAGGTTCATAGCAGTGTTTAGGTAGTTGTTTGTCCATGTTCCCAATGTTTATAGCTGGACAAGAAGGCCGAATGTTAGAAACTACAAGAAAACATCAGTAATTCTGGGAAAACGACAAAAATAGATGAGAACTCACATTGAACATGTATAAAACGCTTCTCCAACTGAGTTGTTCGTGTACAAAAGGTATCTTAGTTCCAGGAATTCCTCAATTCGAGTTTGGAGCACATTAAACAGTTTATGAATCCTATGTTGTTTACTGAAAGGAGCCTAGAATGGTAAATGTGTGAAATACATTTGAAATAGAGAAATAAACACATTAAGCAGCTTTGGAAAGCTTTACACTTCCCTGAAATGTATCTTTAAACTCTAGAAATAGTTGAGAGACAATGTTCCCCAGCTTTCAAGGGCGATAACAGTGTTTAGGTAGTTGTTTGTCCATGTTCCCAATGTTTATACCTGAACAAGAAGGCCTAATACTAGAAAGTACAAGAAAACATCAGTAATTCTGGGAAAATGACAATAAGAGATGAGAACTCGCATAGAACATGTATAAAACACTTCTTCAATGAGTTGTTTTTTTAGAAAAGGTATCTTAGATCCAGGAATTCCTCAATTCAAGTTTGGAGCACAGTAAACAGTGTATGAATCCTATGTTGTTTACTGAAAGGAGCCTAGAATGGTAAATGTGTGAAATACATTTGAAATAGAGAAATAAACACATTAAGCAGCTTTGGAAAGCTTTACACTTCCCTGAAATGTATCTTTAAACTCTAGAAATAGTTGAGAGACAATGTTCCCCAGCTATCCAGGTTCATAACAGTGTTTAGGTAGTTGTTTGTCCATGTTCCCAATGTTTATACCTGAACAAGAAGGCCTAATACGAGAAAGTACAAGAAAACATCAGTAATTCTGGGAAAATGACAATAAGAGATGAGAACTCACATAGAACATGTATAAAACACTTCTCCAACTGAGTTGTTCGTGTACAAAAGGTATATTAGTTCCAGGAATTCCTCAATTCGAGTTTGGAGCACAGTATACAGTGTATGAATCCTATGTTGTTTACTGAAAGGAGCCTAGAATGGTAAATGTGTGAAATACATTTGAAATAGAGAAACAAACACATTAAGCAGCGTTGTAAAGCCTTACACTTCACTGAAATGTATCATACTCTATAATATAGTTGAGAGATAACGTTCCCGAGCTTTCCAGGTTCATAGCAGTGTTTAGGTAGTTGTTTGTCCATGTTCCCAATGTTTATAGCTGGACAAGAAGGCCGAATGTTAGAAACTACAAGAAAACATCAGTAATTCTGGGAAAACGACAACAATAGATGAGAACTCACATTGAACATGTATAAAACGCTTCTCCAACTGAGTTGTTCTTGTACAAAAGGTATCTTAGTTCCAGGAATTCCTCAATTCGAGTTTGGAGCACATTAAACAGTGTATGAATCCTATGTTGTTTACTGAAAGGAGCCTAGAATGGTAAATGTGTGAAATACATTTGAAATAGAGAAATAAACACATTAAGCAGCTTTGGAAAGCTTTACACTTTCCTGAAATGTATCTTTAAACTCTAGAAATAGTGGAGAGACAATGTTCCCCAGCTTTCCAGGTCGACAACAGTGTTTAGGTAGTTGTTTGTCCATGTTCCCAATGTTTATACCTGAACAAGAAGGCCTAATACGTGAAAGTACAATAAAACATCAGTAATTCTGGGAAAATGACAATAAGAGATGAGAACTCGCATAGAACATGTATAAAACACTTCTCCAATGAGTTGTTTGTTTAGAAAAGGTATCTTAGATCCAGGAATTCCTCAATTCAAGTTGGGAGCACAGTAAACAGTGTATGAATCCTATGTTGTTTACTGAAAGGAGCCTAGGACGGTAAATGTGTGAAATTCAAGGCAGAATGCACTTGAAATAGAGAAACAAACACATTAAGCAGCGTTGTAAAGCCTTACACTTCACTGAAATGTATCATACTCTATAATATAGTTGAGAGATAACGTTCCCGAGCTTTCCAGGTTCATAGCAGTGTTTAGGTAGTTGTTTGTCCATGTTCCCACTGTTTATAGCTGGACAAGAAGGCCGAATGTTAGAAACTAAAAGAAAACATCAGTAATTCTGGGAAAACGACAACAATAGATGAGAACTCACATTGAACATGTATAAAATGCTTCTCCAACTGAGTTGTTCGTGTACAAAAGGTATCTTAGTTCCAGGAATTCCTCAATTCGAGTTTGGAGCACATTAAACAGTGTATGAATCCTATGTTGTTTACTGAAAGGAGCCTAGAATGGTAAATGTGTGAAATACATTTGAAAAATAGAAATAAACACATTAAGCAGCTTTGGAAAGCTTTACACTTCCCTGAAATGTATCTTTAAACTCTAGAAATAGTTGAGAGACAATGTTCCCCAGCTTTCAAGGGCGATAACAGTGTTTAGGTAGTTGTTTGTCCATGTTCCCAATGTTTATACCTGAACAAGAAGGCCTAATACTAGAAAGAACAAGAAAACATCAGTAATTCTGGGAAAATGACAATAAGAGATGAGAACTCGCATAGAACATGTATAAAACACTTCTCCAATGAGTTGTTTTTTTAGAAAAGGTATCTTAGATCCAGGAATTCCTCAATTCAAGTTTGGAGCACAGTAAACAGTGTATGAATCCTATGTTGTTTACTGAAAGGAGCCTAGAATGGTAAATGTGTGAAATACATTTGAAATAGAGAAATAAACACATTAAGCAGCTTTGGAAAGCTTTACACTTCCCTGAAATGTATCTTTAAACTCTAGAAATAGTTGAGAGACAATGTTCCCCAGCTATCCAGGTTCATAACAGTGTTTAGGTAGTTGTTTGTCCATGTTCCCAATGTTTATACCTGAACAAGAAGGCCTAATACGAGAAAGTACAAGAAAACATCAGTAATTCTGGGAAAATGACAATAAGAGATGAGAACTCACATAGAACATGTATAAAACACTTCTCCAACTGAGTTGTTCGTGTACAAAAGGTATATTAGTTCCAGGAATTCCTCAATTCGAGTTTGGAGCACAGTATACAGTGTATGAATCCTATGTTGTTTACTGAAAGGAGCCTAGAATGGTAAATGTGTGAAATACATTTGAAATAGAGAAACAAACACATTAAGCAGCGTTGTAAAGCCTTACACTTCACTGAAATGTATCATACTCTATAATATAGTTGAGAGATAACGTTCCCGAGCTTTCCAGGTTCATAGCAGTGTTTAGGTAGTTGTTTGTCCATGTTCCCAATGTTTATAGCTGGACAAGAAGGCCGAATGTTAGAAACTACAAGAAAACATCAGTAATTCTGGGAAAACGACAACAATAGATGAGAACTCACATTGAACATGTATAAAACGCTTCTCCAACTGAGTTGTTCTTGTACAAAAGTATCTTAGTTCCAGGAATTCCTCAATTCGAGTTTGGAGCACATTAAACAGTGTATGAATCCTATGTTGTTTACTGAAAGGAGCCTAGAATGGTAAATGTGTGAAATACATTTGAAATAGAGAAATAAACACATTAAGCAGCTTTGGAAAGCTTTACACTTTCCTGAAATGTATCTTTAAACTCTAGAAATAGTGGAGAGACAATGTTCCCCAGCTTTCCAGGTCGACAACAGTGTTTAGGTAGTTGTTTGTCCATGTTCCCAATGTTTATACCTGAACAAGAAGGCCTAATACGTGAAAGTACAATAAAACATCAGTAATTCTGGGAAAATGACAATAAGAGATGAGAACTCGCATAGAACATGTATAAAACACTTCTCCAATGAGTTGTTTGTTTAGAAAAGGTATCTTAGATCCAGGAATTCCTCAATTCAAGTTGGGAGCACAGTAAACAGTGTATGAATCCTATGTTGTTTACTGAAAGGAGCCTAGGACGGTAAATGTGTGAAATTCAAGGCAGAATGCACTTGAAATAGAGAAACAAACACATTAAGCAGCGTTGTAAAGCCTTACACTTCACTGAAATGTATCATACTCTATAATATAGTTGAGAGATAACGTTCCCGAGCTTTCCAGGTTCATAGCAGTGTTTAGGTAGTTGTTTGTCCATGTTCCCACTGTTTATAGCTGGACAAGAAGGCCGAATGTTAGAAACTAAAAGAAAACATCAGTAATTCTGGGAAAACGACAACAATAGATGAGAACTCACATTGAACATGTATAAAATGCTTCTCCAACTGAGTTGTTCGTGTACAAAAGGTATCTTAGTTCCAGGAATTCCTCAATTCGAGTTTGGAGCACATTAAACAGTGTATGAATCCTATGTTGTTTACTGAAAGGAGCCTAGAATGGTAAATGTGTGAAATACATTTGAAAAATAGAAATAAACACATTAAGCAGCTTTGGAAAGCTTTACACTTCCCTGAAATGTATCTTTAAACTCTAGAAATAGTTGAGAGACAATGTTCCCCAGCTTTCAAGGGCGATAACAGTGTTTAGGTAGTTGTTTGTCCATGTTCCCAATGTTTATACCTGAACAAGAAGGCCTAATACTAGAAAGAACAAGAAAACATCAGTAATTCTGGGAAAATGACAATAAGAGATGAGAACTCGCATAGAACATGTATAAAACACTTCTCCAATGAGTTGTTTTTTTAGAAAAGGTATCTTAGATCCAGGAATTCCTCAATTCAAGTTTGGAGCACAGTAAACAGTGTATGAATCCTATGTTGTTTACTGAAAGGAGCCTAGAATGGTAAATGTGTGAAATACATTTGAAATAGAGAAATAAACACATTAAGCAGCTTTGGAAAGCTTTACACTTCCCTGAAATGTATCTTTAAACTCTAGAAATAGTTGAGAGACAATGTTCCCCAGCTATCCAGGTTCATAACAGTGTTTAGGTAGTTGTTTGTCCATGTTCCCAATGTTTATACCTGAACAAGAAGGCCTAATACGAGAAAGTACAAGAAAACATCAGTAATTCTGGGAAAATGACAATAAGAGATGAGAACTCACATAGAACATGTATAAAACACTTCTCCAACTGAGTTGTTCGTGTACAAAAGGTATCTTAGTTCCAGGAATTCCTCAATTCGAGTTTGGAGCACAGTATACAGTGTATGAATCCTATGTTGTTTACTGAAAGGAGCCTAGAATGGTAAATGTGTGAAATACATTTGAAATAGAGAAACAAACACATTAAGCAGCGTTGTAAAGCCTTACACTTCACTGAAATGTATCATACTCTATAATATAGTTGAGAGATAACGTTCCCGAGCTTTCCAGGTTCATAGCAGTGTTTAGGTAGTTGTTTGTCCATGTTCCCAATGTTTATAGCTGGACAAGAAGGCCGAATGTTAGAAACTACAAGAAAACATCAGTAATTCTGGGAAAACGACAACAATAGATGAGAACTCACATTGAACATGTATAAAACGCTTCTCCAACTGAGTTGTTCGTGTACAAAAGGTATCTTAGTTCCAGGAATTCCTCAATTCGAGTTTGGAGCACATTAAACAGTGTATGAATCCTATGTTGTTTACTGAAAGGAGCCTAGAATGGTAAATGTGTGAAATACATTTGAAATAGAGAAATAAACACATTAAGCAGCTTTGGAAAGCTTTACACTTTCCTGAAATGTATCTTTAAACTCTAGAAATAGTGGAGAGACAATGTTCCCCAGCTTTCCAGGTCGACAACAGTGTTTAGGTAGTTGTTTGTCCATGTTCCCAATGTTTATACCTGAACAAGAAGGCCTAATACGTGAAAGTACAATAAAACATCAGTAATTCTGGGAAAATGACAATAAGAGATGAGAACTCGCATAGAACATGTATAAAACACTTCTCCAATGAGTTGTTTGTTTAGAAAAGGTATCTTAGATCCAGGAATTCCTCAATTCAAGTTGGGAGCACAGTAAACAGTGTATGAATCCTATGTTGTTTACTGAAAGGAGCCTAGGACGGTAAATGTGTGAAATTCAAGGCAGAATGCACTTGAAATAGAGAAACAAACACATTAAGCAGCGTTGTAAAGCCTTACACTTCACTGAAATGTATCATACTCTATAATATAGTTGAGAGATAACGTTCCCGAGCTTTCCAGGTTCATAGCAGTGTTTAGGTAGTTGTTTGTCCATGTTCCCACTGTTTATAGCTGGACAAGAAGGCCGAATGTTAGAAACTAAAAGAAAACATCAGTAATTCTGGGAAAACGACAACAATAGATGAGAACTCACATTGAACATGTATAAAATGCTTCTCCAACTGAGTTGTTCGTGTACAAAAGGTATCTTAGTTCCAGGAATTCCTCAATTCGAGTTTGGAGCACATTAAACAGTGTATGAATCCTATGTTGTTTACTGAAAGGAGCCTAGAATGGTAAATGTGTGAAATACATTTGAAAAATAGAAATAAACACATTAAGCAGCTTTGGAAAGCTTTACACTTCCCTGAAATGTATCTTTAAACTCTAGAAATAGTTGAGAGACAATGTTCCCCAGCTTTCAAGGGCGATAACAGTGTTTAGGTAGTTGTTTGTCCATGTTCCCAATGTTTATACCTGAACAAGAAGGCCTAATACTAGAAAGAACAAGAAAACATCAGTAATTCTGGGAAAATGACAATAAGAGATGAGAACTCGCATAGAACATGTATAAAACACTTCTCCAATGAGTTGTTTTTTTAGAAAAGGTATCTTAGATCCAGGAATTCCTCAATTCAAGTTTGGAGCACAGTAAACAGTGTATGAATCCTATGTTGTTTACTGAAAGGAGCCTAGAATGGTAAATGTGTGAAATACATTTGAAATAGAGAAATAAACACATTAAGCAGCTTTGGAAAGCTTTACACTTCCCTGAAATGTATCTTTAAACTCTAGAAATAGTTGAGAGACAATGTTCCCCAGCTATCCAGGTTCATAACAGTGTTTAGGTAGTTGTTTGTCCATGTTCCCAATGTTTATACCTGAACAAGAAGGCCTAATACGAGAAAGTACAAGAAAACATCAGTAATTCTGGGAAAATGACAATAAGAGATGAGAACTCACATAGAACATGTATAAAACACTTCTCCAACTGAGTTGTTCGTGTACAAAAGGTATCTTAGTTCCAGGAATTCCTCAATTCGAGTTTGGAGCACAGTATACAGTGTATGAATCCTATGTTGTTTACTGAAAGGAGCCTAGAATGGTAAATGTGTGAAATACATTTGAAATAGAGAAACAAACACATTAAGCAGCGTTGTAAAGCCTTACACTTCACTGAAATGTATCATACTCTATAATATAGTTGAGAGATAACGTTCCCGAGCTTTCCAGGTTCATAGCAGTGTTTAGGTAGTTGTTTGTCCATGTTCCCAATGTTTATAGCTGGACAAGAAGGCCGAATGTTAGAAACTACAAGAAAACATCAGTAATTCTGGGAAAACGACAACAATAGATGAGAACTCACATTGAACATGTATAAAACGCTTCTCCAACTGAGTTGTTCGTGTACAAAAGGTATCTTAGTTCCAGGAATTCCTCAATTCGAGTTTGGAGCACATTAAACAGTGTATGAATCCTATGTTGTTTACTGAAAGGAGCCTAGAATGGTAAATGTGTGAAATACATTTGAAATAGAGAAATAAACACATTAAGCAGCTTTGGAAAGCTTTACACTTTCCTGAAATGTATCTTTAAACTCTAGAAATAGTGGAGAGACAATGTTCCCCAGCTTTCCAGGTCGACAACAGTGTTTAGGTAGTTGTTTGTCCATGTTCCCAATGTTTATACCTGAACAAGAAGGCCTAATACGTGAAAGTACAATAAAACATCAGTAATTCTGGGAAAATGACAATAAGAGATGAGAACTCGCATAGAACATGTATAAAACACTTCTCCAATGAGTTGTTTGTTTAGAAAAGGTATCTTAGATCCAGGAATTCCTCAATTCAAGTTGGGAGCACAGTAAACAGTGTATGAATCCTATGTTGTTTACTGAAAGGAGCCTAGGACGGTAAATGTGTGAAATTCAAGGCAGAATGCACTTGAAATAGAGAAACAAACACATTAAGCAGCGTTGTAAAGCCTTACACTTCACTGAAATGTATCATACTCTATAATATAGTTGAGAGATAACGTTCCCGAGCTTTCCAGGTTCATAGCAGTGTTTAGGTAGTTGTTTGTCCATGTTCCCACTGTTTATAGCTGGACAAGAAGGCCGAATGTTAGAAACTAAAAGAAAACATCAGTAATTCTGGGAAAACGACAACAATAGATGAGAACTCACATTGAACATGTATAAAACGCTTCTCCAACTGAGTTGTTCGTGTACAAAAGGTATCTTAGTTCCAGGAATTCCTCAATTCGAGTTTGGAGCACATTAAACAGTTTATGAATCCTATGTTGTTTACTGAAAGGAGCCTAGAATGGTAAATGTGTGAAATACATTTGAAATAGAGAAATAAACACATTAAGCAGCTTTGGAAAGCTTTACACTTCCCTGAAATGTATCTTTAAACTCTAGAAATAGTTGAGAGACAATGTTCCCCAGCTTTCAAGTGCGATAACAGTGTTTAGGTAGTTGTTTGTCCATGTTCCCAATGTTTATACCTGAACAAGAAGGCCTAATACTAGAAAGTACAAGAAAACAACAGTAATTCTGGGAAAATGACAATAAGAGATGAGAACTCGCATAGAACATGTATAAAACACTTCTCCAATGAGTTGTTTGTTTAGAAAAGGTATCTTAGATCCAGGAATTCCTCAATTCAAGTTTGGAGCACAGTAAACAGTGTATGAATCCTATGTTGTTTACTGAAAGGAGCCTAGAATGGTAAATGTGTGAAATTCAAGGCAGAATACACTTGAAATAGAGAAACAAACACATTAAGCAGCTTTGTAAAGCCTTACACTTCACTGAAATGTATCATTATACTCTATAACATAGTTCAGAGACAATGTTCCCGATCTTCTTCTCTTCATAACAGTGTTTGGAAGTAGTTTGTATATGCGGGCTAAGCTTATATGTGGCCAAGAAGGCCTAATATAGGAAACTACATGACAACATGAATAATTCAGGGAAAAAGACAGTATATTGATGAGAACTCATTTAGCACAGCTGAAACTGATTCTCCAAGTCAGGTCCTAGTGTAGAAAAGGTATCATCTAAGATCCAGGAAATCCTTAATTAGACCTAAGAGCACATGAGTGTATGAAACCAATGTTGTTTACTTAACGGAGCCTAGAATGGTAAATGTGTGAAATTCAAGGCAGAATCCACTTGAAATAGAGGAACGAACACATTAAGCAGCGTTGTATAGACTTACACTTCACTGAAATGTATCATACTCTATAACATAGTTGTAAGACAATGATCCCGAGCTTTCCAGGTTCATAACACTGTTTAGGTAGTTGTTTGTCCATGTTCCCACTGTTTATAGCTGGACAAGAAGGCCTAATGTTAGAAACTACAAGAAAACATCAGAAATTCTGGGAAAACGACAACAATAGATGAGAACTCGCATAGAACATGTATAAAACACTTCTCCAATGAGTTGTTTGTTTAGAAAAGGTATCTTAGATCCAGGAATTCCTCAATTCAAATTTGGAGCACAGTAAACAGTGTATGAATCCTATGTTGTTTACTGAAAGGAGCCTAGAATGGTAAATGTGTGAAATACATTTGAAATAGAGAAATAAACACATTAAGCAGCTTTGGAAAGCTTTACACTTCCCTGAAATGTATCTTTAAACTCTAGAAATAGTTGAGAGACAATGTTCCCCAGCTTTCCAGGTTCATAACAGTGTTTAGGTAGTTGTTTGTCCATGTTCCCAATGTTTATACCTGAACAAGAAGGCCTAATACTAGAAACTACAAGAAAACATCAGTAATTCTGGGAAAATGACAATAAGAGATGAGAACTCGCATAGAACATGTATAAAACACTTCTCCAATGAGTTGTTTGTTTAGAAAAGGTATCTTAGATCCAGGAATTCCTCAATTCAAGTTGGGAGCACAGTAAACAGTGTATGAATCCTATGTTGTTTACTGAAAGGAGCCTAGGACGGTAAATGTGTGAAATTCAAGGCAGAATGCACTTGAAATAGAGAAACAAACACATTAAGCAGCGTTGTAAAGCCTTACACTTCACTGAAATGTATCATACTCTATAATATAGTTGAGAGATAATGTTCCCGAGCTTTCCAGGTTCATAGCAGTGTTTAGGTAGTTGTTTGTCCATGTTCCCAATGTTTATAGCTGGACAAGAAGGCCGAATGTTAGAAACTACAAGAAAACATCAGTAATTCTGGGAAAACGACAACAATAGATGAGAACTCGCATAGAACATGTATAAAACACTTCTCCAATGAGTTGTTTGTTTAGAAAAGGTATTTTAGATCCAGGAATTCTTCAATTCAAGTTTGGAGCACAGTAAACAGTCTATGAATCCTATGTTGTTTACTGAAAGGAGCCTAGAATGGTAAATGTGTGAAATACATTTGAAATAGAGAAATAAACACATTAAGCAGCTTTGGAAAGCTTTACACTTCACTGAAATGTATCTTTAAACTCTAGAAATAGTTGAGAGACAATATTCCCCAGCTTTCCAGGTTCATAACAGTGTTTAGGTAGTTGTTTGGCCATGTTCCCAATGTTTATACCTGAACAAGAAGGCCTAATACTAGAAACTACAAGAAAACATCAGTAATTCTGGGAAAATGACAATAATAGATGAAAACTCGCATAGAACATGTATTAAACACTTCTCCAATGAGTTGTTTGTTTAGAAAAGGTATCTTAGATCCAGGAATTCCTCAATTCAAGTTTGGAGCACAGTAAACAGTGAATGAATCCTATGTTGTTTACTGAAAGGAGCCTAGAATGGTAAATGTGTGAAATACATTTGAAATAGAGAAATAAACACATTAAGCAGCTTTGGAAAGCTTTACACTTCCCTGAAATGTATCTTTAAACTCTAGAAATAGTTGAGAGACAATGTTCCCCAGCTCTCCAGGTCGATAACAGTGTTTAGGTAGTTGTTTGTCCATGTTCCCAATGTTTATACCTGAACAAGAAGGCCTAATACAAGAAAGTACAAGAAAACATCAGTAATTCTGGGAAAATGACAATAAGAGATGAGAACTCGCATAGAACATGTATAAAACACTTCTCCAATGAGTTGTTTGTTTAGAAAATGTATCTTAGATCCAGGAATTCCTCAATTCAAGTTGGGAGCACAGTAAACAGTGTATGAATCCTATGTTCTTTACTGAAAGGAGCCTAGGACGGTAAATGTGTGAAATTCAAGGCAGAATGCACTTGAAATAGGGAAACAAACACATTAAGCAGCGTTGTAAAGCCTTACACTTCACTGAAATGTATTATATTCTATAACATAGTTGAAAGACAATGATCCCGAGCTTTCCAGGTTCAAAACCCTGTTTAGGTAGTTGTTTGTACATGTTCCCACTGTTTATAGCTGGACAAGAAGACCTAATGTTAGAAACTACAAGAAAACATCAGAAATTCTGGGAAAACGACAACAATACATGAGAACTCGCATAGAACATGTATAAAACACTTCTCCAATGAGTTGTTTGTTTAGAAAAGGTATTTTAGATCCAGGAATTCCTCAATTCAAGTTTGGAGCACAGTAAACAGTGTATGAATCCTATGTTGTTTACTGAAAGGAGCCTAGGACGGTAAATGTGTGAAATTCAAGGCAGAATGCACTTGAAATAGAGAAACAAACACATTAAGCAGCGTTGTAAAGCCTTACACTTCACTGAAATGTATCATACTCTATAATATAGTTGAAAGACAATGATCCCGAGCTTTCCAGGTTCAAAACCCTGTTTAGGTAGTTGTTTGTACATGTTCCCACTGTTTATAATTGGACAAGAAGACCTAATACTAGAAAGTACAAGAAAACATCAGTAATTCTGGGAAAATGACACTAAGAGATGAGAACTCGCATAGAACATGTATAAAACACTTCTCCAATGAGTTGTTTGTTTAGAAAATGTATCTTAGATCCAGGAATTCCTCAATTCAAGTTCGGAGCACAGTAAACAGTGTATGAAGCCTATGTTGTTTACTGAAAGGAGCCTAGGACGGTAAATGTGTGAAATTCAAGGCAGAATCCACTTGAAATAGAGAAACAAACACATTAAGCAGCGTTGTAAAGCCTTACACTTCACTGAAATGTATCATACTCTATAACATAGTTGAAAGACAATGATCCCGAGCTTTCCAGGTTCAAAACACTTTTTAGGTAGTTGTTTGTCCATGTTCCCACTGTTTATAGCTGGACAAGAAGACCTAATGTTAGAAACTACAAGAAAACATCAGAAATTCTGGGAAAACGACAACAATAGATGAGAACTCGCATAGAACATGTATAAAACACTTCTCCAATGAGTTGTTTGTTTAGAAAAGGTATCTTAGATCCAGGAATTCCTCAATTCAAGTTTGGAGCACAGTAAACAGTGTATGAATCCTATGTTGTTTACTGAAAGGAGCCTAGAATGGTAAATGTGTGAAATACATTTGAAATAGAGAAATAAACACATTAAGCAGCTTTGGAAAGCTTTACACTTCACTGAAATGTATCTTTAAACTCTAGAAATAGTTGAGAGACAATGTTCCCCACCTTTCCAGGATCATAACAGTGTTTAGGTAGTTGTTTGTCCATGTTCCCAATGTTTATACCTGAACAAGAAGGCCTAATACTAGAAACTACAAGAAAACATCAGTAATTCTGAGAAAATGACAATAATAGATGAGAACTCGAATAGAACATGTATAAAACACTTCTCCAACTGAGTTGTTTCTGTAGAAAAGGTATCTTAGATCCAGGAATTCCTAAATTCGAGTTTGGAGCACAGTAAACAGTGTATGAATCCTATGTTGTTTACTGAAAGGAGCCTAGAATGGTAAATGTGTGAAATTCAAGGAAGAATACACTTGAAATAGAGAAACAAACACATTAAGCAGCTTTGTAAAGCCTTACACTTCACTGAAATGTATCATTATACTCTATAACATAGTTCAGAGACAATGTTCCCGATCTTCTTCTCTTCATAACAGTGTTTGGAAGTAGTTTGTATATGCGGGCTAAGCTTATATGTGGCCAAGAAGGCCTAATATAGGAAACTACATGACAACATGAATAATTCAGGGAAAAAGACAGTATATTGATGAGAACTCATTTAGCACAGCTGAAACTGATTCTCCAAGTCAGGTCCTAGTGTAGAAAAGGTATCTAAGATCCAGGAAATCCTTAATTAGACCTAAGAGCACATTAGTGTATGAAACCAATGTTCTTTACTTAACGGAGCCTAGAATGGTAAATGTGTGAAATTCAAGGCAGAATCCACTTGAAATAGAGGAACGAACACATTAAGCAGCGTTGTAAAGCCTTACACTTCACTGAAATGTATCATACTCTATAACATAGTTGAAAGACAATGATCCCGAGCTTTCCAGGTTCATAACACTGTTTAGGTAGTTGTTTGTCCATGTTCCCACTGTTTATAGCTGGACAAGAAGGCCTAATGTTAGAAACTACAAGAAAACATCAGAAATTCTGGGAAAACGACAACAATAGATGAAAACTCGCATAGAACATGTATAAAACACTTCTCCAATGAGTTGTTTGTTTAGAAAAGGTATCTTAGATCCAGGAATTCCTCAATTCAAGTTTGGAGCACAGTAAACAGTGTATGAATCCTATGTTGTTTACTGAAAGGAGCCTAGAATGGTAAATGTGTAAAATACATTTGAAATAGAGAAATAAACACATTAAGCAGCTTTGGAAAGCTTTACACTTCACTGAAATGTATCTTTAAACTCTAGAAATAGTTGAGAGACAATGTTCCCCAACTTTCCAGGTTCATAACAGTGTTTAGGTAGTAGTTTGTCCATGTTCCCAATGTTTATACCTGAACAAGAAGGCCTAATACTAGAAAGTACAAGAAAACATCAGTAATTCTGGGAAAATGACACTAAGAGATGAGAACTCGCATAGAACATGTATAAAACACTTCTCCAATGAGTTGTTTGTTTAGAAAAGGTATCTTAGATCCAGGAATTCCTCAATTCGAGTTTGGAGCACAGTAAACAGTGTATGAATCCTATGTTGTTTACTGAAAGGAGCCTAGAATTGTAAATGTGTGAAATACATTTGAAATAGAGAAATAAACACATTAAGCAGCTTAGGAAAGCTTTACACTTCCCTGAAATGTATCTTTAAACTCTAGAAATAGTTGAGAGACAATGTTCCCCAGCTTTCCAGGTCGATATCAGTGTTTAGGTAGTTGTTTGTCCATGTTCCCAATGTTTATACCTGAACAAGAAGGCCTAATACTAGAAAGTACAAGAAAACATCAGTAATTCTGGGAAAATGACAATAAGAGATGAGAACTCGCATAGAACATGTATAAAACACTTCTCCAATGAGTTGTTTGTTTAGAAAAGGTATCTTAGATCCAGGAATTCCTCAATTCGAATTTGGAGCACAGTAAACAGTGTATGAATCCTATGTTGTTTACTGAAAGGAGCCTAGAATGGTAAATGTGTGAAATTCAAGGAAGAATACACTTGAAATAGAGAAACAAACACATTAAGCAGCTTTGTAAAGCCTTACACTTCACTGAAATGTATCATTATACTCTATAACATAGTTCAGAGACAATGTTCCCGATCTTCTTCTCTTCATAACAGTGTTTGGAAGTAGTTTGTATATGCGGGCTAAGCTTATATGTGGCCAAGAAGGCCTAATATAGGAAACTACATGACAACATGAATAATTCAGGGAAAAAGACAGTATATTGATGAGAACTCATTTAGCACAGCTGAAACTGATTCTCCAAGTCAGGTCCTAGTGTAGAAAAGGTATCTAAGATACAGGAAATCCTTAATTAGACCTAAGAGCACATTAGTGTATGAAACCAATGTTGTTTACTTAACGGAGCCTAGAATGGTAAATGTGTGAAATTCAAGGCAGAATCCACTTGAAATAGAGGAACGAACACATTAAACAGCGTTGTAAAGCCTTACACTTCACTGAAATGTATCATACTCTATAACATAGTTGAAAGACAATGATCCCTAGCTTTCCAGGTTCATAACACTGTTTAGGTAGTTGTTTGTCCATGTTCCCACTGTTTATAGCTGGACAAGAAGGCCTAATGTTAGAAACTACAAGAAAACATCAGAAATTCTGGGAAAACGACAATAGATGAGAACTCGCATAGAACATGTATAAAACACTTCTCCAATGAGTTGTTTGTTTAGAAAAGGTATCTTAGATCCAGGAATTCCTCAATTCGAGTTTGGAGCACAGTAAACAGTGTATGAATCCTATGTTGTTTACTGAAAGGAGCCTAGAATGGTAAATGTGTGAAATACATTTGAAATAGAGAAATAAACACATTAAGCAGCTTTGGAAAGCTTTACACTTCCCTGAAATGTATCTTTAAACTCTAGAAATAGTTGAGAGACAATGTTCCCCAGCTTTCCAGGTCGATAACAGTGTTTATGTAGTTGTTTGTCCATGTTCCCAATGTTTATACCTGAACAAGAAGGCCTAATACTAGAAAGTACAAGAAAACATCAGTAATTCTGGGAAAATGACAATAATAGATGAGAACTCGCATCGAACATGTATAAAACACTTCCCCAATGAGTTGTTTGTTTAGAAAAGGTATCTTAGATCCAGGAATTCCTCAATTAAAGTTGGGAGCACAGTAAACAGTGTATGAATCCTATGTTGTTTACTGAAAGGAGCCTAGGACGGTAAATGTGTGATATTCAAGGCAGAATGCACTTGATATAGAGAAACAAACACATTAAGCAGCGTTGTAAAGCCTTACATTTCACTGAAATGTATCATACTCTATAATATAGTTGAGAGATAATGTTCCCGAGCTTTCCAGGTTCATAGCAGTGTTTAGGTAGTTGTTTGTCCATGTTCCCAATGTTTATAGCTGGACAAGAAGGCCGAATGTTAGAGACTACAAGAAAACATCAGTAATTCTGGGAAAACGACAACAATAGATGAGAACTCACATTGAACATGTATAAAACGCTTCTCCAACTGAGTTGTTCGTGTACAAAAGGTATCTGAGTTCCAGGAATTCCTCAATTCGAGTTTGGAGCACAGTAAACAGTGTATGAATCCTATGTTGTTTACTGAAAGGAGCCTAGAATGGTAAATGTGTGAAATTCAAGGTAGAATCCACTTGAAATAGAGGAACGAACACATTAAGCAGGGTTGTAAAGCCTTACACTTCACTGAAATGTATCATACTCTATAACATAGTTGAAAGACAATGATCCCGAGCTTTCCAGGTTCATAACACTGTTTAGGTAATTGTTTGTCCATGTTCCCACTGTTTATAGCTGGACAAGAAGGCCTAATGTTAGAAACTACAAGAAAACATCAGAAATTCTGGGAAAACGACAACAATAGATGAGAACTCGCATAGAACATGTATAAAACACTTCTCCAATGAGTTGTTTGTTTAGAAAAGGTATCTTAGATCCAGGAATTCCTCAATTCAAGTTTGGAGCACAGTAAACAGTGTATGAATCCTATGTTGTTTACTGAAAGGAGCCTAGAATGGTAAATGTGTAAAATACATTTGAAATAGAGAAATAAACACATTAAGCAGCTTTGGAAAGCTTTACACTTCACTGAAATGTATCTTTAAACTCTAGAAATAGTTGAGAGACAATGTTCCCAAACTTTCCAGGTTAATAACAGTGTTTAGGTAGTAGTTTGTCCATGTTCCCAATGTTTATACCTGAACAAGAAGGCCTAATACTAGAAAGTACAAGAAAACATCAGTAATTCTGGGAAAATGACACTAAGAGATGAGAACTCGCATAGAACATGTATAAAACACTTCTCCAATGAGTTGTTTGTTTAGAAATGGTATCTTAGATCCAGGAATTCCTCAATTCGAGTTTGGAGCACAGTAAACAGTGTATGAATCCTATGTTGTTTACTGAAAGGAGCCTAGAATGGTAAATGTGTGAAATACATTTGAAATAGAGAAATAAACACATTAAGCAGCTTTGGAAAGCTTTACACTTCCCTGAAATGTATCTTTAAACTCTAGAAATAGTTGAGAGACAATGTTCCCCAGCTTTCCAGATCGATATCAGTGTTTAGGTATCTGTTTGTCCATGTTCCCAATGTTTATACCTGAACAAGGAGGCCTAATACTAGAAAGTACAAGAAAACATCAGTAATTCTGGGAAAATGACAATAAGAGATGAGAACTCGCATAGAACATGTATAAAACACTTCTCCAATGAGTTGTTTGTTTAGAAAAGGTATCTTAGATCCAGGAATTCCTCAATTCAAGTTGGGAGCACAGTGAACAGTGTATGAATCCTATGTTGATTACTGAAAGGAGCCTAGGACGGTAAATGTGTGAAATTCAAGGCAGAATGCACTTGAAATAGAGAAACAAACACATTAAGCAGCTTTGTAAAGCCTTACACTTCACTGAAATGTCTCATACTCTATAATATAGTTTAGAGATAATGTTCCCGAGCTTTCCAGGTTCATAGCAGTGTTTAGGTAGTTGTTTGTCCATGTTCCCAATGTTTATAGCTGGACAAGAAGGCCGAATGTTAGAAACTACAAGAAAACATCAGTAATTCTGGGAAAATGACAACAATAGATGAGAACTCACATTGAACATGTAAAAAACGCTTATCCAACTGAGTTGTTCGTGTACAAAAGGTATCTTAGTTCCAGGAATTCCTCAATTCGAGTTTAGAGCACATTAAACAGTGTATGAATCCTATCTTGTTTACTGAAAGGAGCCTAGAATGGTAAATGTGTGAAATACATTTGAAATCGAGTAATAAACACATTAAGCAGCTTTGGAAAGCTATACACTTCCCTGAAATGTATCTTTAAACTCTAGAAATAGTTGAGAGACAATGTTCCCCAGCTTTCTAGGTTCATAACAGTGTTTAGGTAGTTGTTTCTCCATGTTCCCAATGTTTATACCTGAACAAGAAGGCCTAATACTAGAAAGTACAAGAAAACATCAGTAATTCTGGGAAAATGACAATAATAGATGAGAACTCGCATAGAACATGTATAAAACACTTCTCCAATGAGTTGTTTGTTTAGAAAAGGTATCTTAGATCCAGGAATTCCTCAATTCGAATTTGGAGCACAGTAAACAGTGTATGAATCTTATGTTGTTTACTTAAAGGTGCCTAGAATGGTAAATGTGTGAAATACATTTGAAATAGAGAAATAAACACATTAAGCAGCTTTGGAAAGCTTTACACTTCACTGAAATGTATCTTTAAACTCTAGAAATAGTTGAGAGACAATGTTCCCCAGCTTTCCAGGTTCATAACAGTGTTTAGGTAGTTGTTTGTCCATGTTCCCAATGTTTATACCTGAACAAGAAGGCCTAATACTAGAAACTACAAGAAAACATCAGTAATTCTGGGAAAATGACAATAATAGATGAGAACTCGCATAGAACATGTATAAAACACTTCTCCAGTGAGTTGTTTGTTTAGAAAAGGTATAGTGATCCAGGAATTCCTCAATTCGAGTTTGGAGCACAGTAAACAGTGTATGAATCCTATGTTGTTTACTGAAAGGAGCCTAGAATGGTAAATGTGTGAAATACATTTGAAATAGAGAAATAAACACATTAAGCAGCTTTGGAAAGCTTTACACTTCCCTGAAATGTATCTTTAAACTCTAGAAATAGTTGAGAGACAATGTTCCCCAGCTTTCCAGGTCGATAACAGTGTTTAGGTAGTTGTTTGTCCATGTTCCCAATGTTTATACCTGAACAAGAAGGCCTAATACTAGAAAGTACAAGAAAACATCAGTAATTCTGGGAAAATGACAATAAGAGATGAGAACTCGCATAGAACATGTATAAAACACTTCTCCAATGAGTTGTTTGTTTAGAAAAGGTATCTTAGATCCAGGAATTCCTCAATTCAAGTTGGGAGCACAGTAAACAGTGTATGAATCCTATGTTGTTTACTGAAAGGAGTCTAGGAAGTCTAAATGTGTGAAATTCAAGGCAAAATGCACTTGAAATAGAGAAACAAACACATTAAGCAGCGTTGTAAAGCCTTACACTTCACTGAAATGTATCATACTCTATAATATAGTTGAGAGATAATGTTCCCGAGCTTTCCAGGTTCATAGCAGTGTTTAGGTAGTTGTTTGTCCATGTTCCCAATGTTTATAGCTGGACAAGAAGGCCGAATGTTAGAAACTACAAGAAAACATCAGTAATTCTGGGAAAACGACAACAATAGATGAGAACTCACATTGAACATGTATAAAACGCTTCTCCAACTGAGTTGTTCGTGTACAAAAGGTATCTTAGTTCCAGGAATTCCTCAATTCGAGTTTAGAGCACATTAAACAGTGTATGAATCCTATGTTGTTTACTGAAAGGAGCCTAGAATGGTAAATGTGTGAAATACATTTGAAATAGAGAAATAAACACATTAAGCAGCTTTGGAAAGCTTTACACTTCACTGAAATGTATCTTTAAACCCTAGAAATAGTTGAGAGACAATGTTCCCCACCTTTCCAGGTTCATAACAGTGTTTAGGTAGTTGTTTGTCCATGTTCCCAATGTTTATACCTGAACAAGAAGGCCTAATACTAGAAACTACAAGAAAACATCAGTAATTCTGGGAAAATGACAATAATAGATGAGAACTCGCATAGAACATGTATAAAACACTTCTCCAACTGAGTTGTTTCTGTAGAAAAGGTATCTTAGATCCAGGAATTCCTCAATTCGAGTTTGGAGCACAGTAAACAGTGTATGAATCCTATGTTGTTTACTGAAAGGAGCCTAGAATGGTAAATGTGTGAAATTCAAGGAAGAATACACTTGAAATAGAGAAACAAAAACATTAAGCAGCTTTGTAAAGCCTTACACTTCACTGAAATGTATCATTATACTCTATAACATAGTTCAGAGACAATGTTCCCGATCTTCTTCTCTTCATAACAGTGTTTGGAAGTAGTTTGTATATGCGGGCTAAGCTTATATTGGCCAAGAAGGCCTAATATAGGAAACTACATGACAACATGAATAATTCAGGGAAAAAGACAGTATATTGATGAGAACTCATTTAGCACAGCTGAAACTGATTCTCCAAGTCAGGTCCTAGTGTAGAAAAGGTATCTAAGATACAGGAAATCCTTAATTAGACCTTAGAGCACATTAGTGTATGAAACCAATGTTGTTTACTTAACGGAGCCTAGAATGGTAAATGTGTGAAATTCAAGGCAGAATCCACTTGAAATAGAGGAACGAACACATTAAGCAGCGTTGTAAAGCCTTACACTTCACTGAAATGTATCATAGTCTATAACATAGTTGAAAGACAATGATCCCGAGCTTTCCAGGTTCATAACACTGTTTAGGTAGTTGTTTGTCCATGTTCCCACTGTTTATAGCTGGACAAGAAGGCCTAATGTTAGAAACTACAAGAAAACATCAGAAATTCTGGGAAAACTACAACAATAGATGAGAACTCGCATAGAACATGTATAAAACACTTCTCCAATGAGTTGTTTGTTTAGAAAAGGTATCTTAGATCCAGGAATTCCTCAATTCACGTTTGGAGCACAGTAAACAGTGTATGAATCCTATGTTGTTTACTGAAAGGAGCCTAGAATGGTAAATGTGTGAAATACATTTGAAATAGAGAAATAAACACATTAAGCAGCTTTGGAAAGCTTTACACTTCACTGAAATGTATCTTTAAACTCTAGAAATAGTTGAGAGACAATGTTCCCCACCTTTCCAGGTTCATAACAGTGTTTAGGTAGTTGTTTGTCCATGTTCCCAATGTTTATACCTGAACAAGAAGGCCTAATACTAGAAACTACAAGAAAACATCAGTAATTCTGAGAAAATTACAATAATAGATGAGAACTCGAATAGAACATGTATAAAACACTTCTCCAACTGAGTTGTTTCTGTAGAAAAGGTATCTTAGATCCAGGAATTCCTAAATTCGAGTTTGGAGCACAGTAAACAGTGTATGAATCCTATGTTGTTTACTGAAAGGAGCCTAGAATGGTAAATGTGTGAAATTCAAGGCAGAATCCACTTGAAATAGAGGAACGAACACATTAAGCAGCGTTGTAAAGCCTTACACTTCACTGAAATGTATCATACTCTATATGATAGTTGAAAGACAATGATCCCGAGCTTTCCAGGTTCATAACACTGTTTAGGTAGTTGTTTGTCCATGTTCCCACTGTTTATAGCTGGACAAGAAGGCCTAATGTTAGAAACTACAAGAAAACATCAGAAATTCTGGGAAAACGACAACAATGGATGAGAACTCGCATAGAACATGTATAAAACACTTCTCCAATGAGTTGTTTGTTTAGAAAAGGTATCTTAGATCCAGGAATTCCTCAATTCAAGTTTGGAGCACAGTAAACAGTGTATGAATCCTATGTTGTTTACTGAAAGGAGCCTAGAATGGTAAATGTGTGAAATACATTTGAAATAGAGAAATAAACACATTAAGCAGCTTTGGAAAGCTTTACACTTCACTGAAATGTATCTTTAAACTCTAGAAATAGTTGAGAGACAATGTTCCCCAGCTTTCCAGGTTCATAACAGTGTTTAGGTAGTTGTTTGTCCATGTTCCCAATGTTTATACCTGAACAAGAAGGCCTAATACTAGAAACTACAAGAAAACATCAGTAAATCTGGGAAAATGACAATAATAGATGAGAACTCGCATAGAACATGTATAAAACACTTCTCCAGTGAGTTGTTTGTTTAGAAAAGGTATCTTAGATCCAGGAATTCCTCAATTCGAGTTTGGAGCACAGTAAACAGTGTATGAATCCTATGTTGTTTACTGAAAGGAGCCTAGAATGGTAAATGTGTGAAATACATTTGAAATAGAGAAATAAACACATTAAGCAGCTTTGGAAAGCTTTACACTTCCCCTGAAATGTATCTTTAAACTCTAGAAATAGTTGAGAGACAATGTTCCCCAGCTTTCTAGGTTCATAACAGTGTTTAGGTAGTTGTTTGTCCATGTTCCCAATGTTTATACCTGAACAAGAAGGCCTAATACTAGAAACTACAAGAAAACATCAGTAATTCTGGGAAAATGACAATAATAGATGAGAACTCGTATAGAACATATATAAAACACTTCTCCAGGGAGTTGTTTGTTTAGAAAAGGTATCTTAGATCCAGGAATTCCTCAATTCGAGTTTGGAGCACAGTAAACAGTGTATGAATCCTATGTTGTTTACTGAAAGGAGCCTAGAATGGTAAATGTGTGAAATACATTTGAAATAGAGAAATAAACACATTAAGCAGCTTTGGAAAGCTTTACACTTCCCTGAAATGTATCTTTAAACTCTAGAAATAGTTGAGAGACAATGTTCCCAGCTTTCCAGGTCGATAACAGTGTTTATGTAGTTGTTTGTCCATGTTCCCTATGTTTATACCTGAACAAGAAGGCCTAATACTAGAAAGTACAAGAAAACATCAGTAATTCTGGGAAAATGACAATAAGAGATGAGAACTCGCATAGAACATGTATAAAACACTTCTCCAATGAGTTGTTTGTTTAGAAAAGGTATCTTAGATCCAGGAATTCCTCAATTCAAGTTGGGAGCACAGTAACAGTGTATGAATCCTAGTTGTTTACTGAAAGGAGCCTAGGACGGTAAATGTGTGAAATTCAAGGCAAAATGCACTTGAAATAGAGAAACAAACACATTAAGCAGCCTTGTAAAGCCTTACACTTCATGAAATGTATCATACTCTATAATATAGTTGAGAGATAATGTTCCCGGGCTTTCCAGGTTCATAGCAGTGTTAGGTAGTAGTTTGTCCATGTTCCCAATGTTTATAGCTGGACAAGAAGGCCGAATGTTAGAAACTACAAGAAAACAATCGGAAATTCTGGGAAAACGACAACAATAGATTAGAACTCACATTGAACATGTATAAAACGCTTCTCCAACTGAGTTGTTCGTGTACAAAAGTTATCTTAGTTCCAGGAATTCCTCAATTCGAGTTTAGAGCACATTAAACAGTGTATGAATCCTATGTTGTTTACTGAAAGGAGCCTAGAATGGTAAATGTGTGAAATACATTTGAAATAGAGAAATAAACACATTAAGCAGCTTTGGAAAGCTTTACACTTCACTGAAATGTATCTTTAAACTCTAGAAATAGTTGAGAGACAATGTTCCCCACCTTTCCAGGTTCATAACAGTGTTTAGGTAGTTGTTTGTCCATGTTCCCAATGTTTATACCTGAACAAGAAGGCCTAATACTAGAAACTACAAGAAAACATCAGTAATTCTGGGAAAATGACAATAATAGATGAGAACTCGCATAGAACATGTATAAAACACTTCTCCAATGAGTTGTTTTTTCAGAAAACGTATCTTAGATCCAGGAATTCCCCAATTCGAGTTTGGAGCACAGTAAACAGTGTATGAATCCTATGTTGTTTACTGAAAGGAGCCTAGAATGGTAAATGTGTGAAATTCAAGGCAGAATCCACTTGAAATAGAGGAACGAACACATTAAGCAGCGTTGTAAAGCCTTACACTTCACTGAAATGTATCATACTCTATAACATAGTTGAAAGACAATGATCCCGAAGGTTTCCAGGTTCATACCACTGTTTTAGGTAGTTGTTTGTCCATGTTCCCACTGTTTATAGCTGGACAAGAAGGCCTAATGTTAGAAACTACAAGAAAACATCAGAAATTCTGGGAAAACGACAACAATAGATGAGAACTCGCATAGAACATGTATAAAACACTTCTCCAATGAGTTGTTTGTTTAGAAAAGGTATCTTAGATCCAGGAATTCCTCAATTCAAGTTTGGAGCACAGTAAACAGTGTATGAATCCTATGTTGTTTACTGAAAGGAACCTAGAATGGTAAATGTGTGAAATACATTTGAAATAGAGAAATAAAACACATTAAGCAGCTTTGGAAAGCTTTACACTTCACTGAAATGTATCTTTAAACTCTAGAAATAGTTGAGAGACAATGTTCCCCCAGCTTTCCAGGTTCATAACAGTGTTTAGGTAGTTGTTTGTCCATGTTCCCAATATTTATACCTGAACAAGAGGGCCTAATACTAGAAACTACAAGAAAACATCAGTAATTCTGAGAAAATGGCAATAATAGATGAGAACTCGAATAGAACATGTATAAAACACTTCTCCAACTGAGTTGTTTCTGTAGAAAAGGTATCTTAGATCCAGGAATTCCTAAATTCGAGTTTGGAGCACAGTAAACAGTGTATGAATCCTATGTTGTTTACTGAAAGGAGCCTAGAATGGTAAATTTGTGAAATTCAAGGGCAGAATCCACTTGAAATAGAGGAACGAACACATTAAGCAGCGTTGTAAAGCCTTACACTTCACTGAAATGTATCATTGTCTATAACATAGTTGAAAGACAATGATCCCGAGGTTTCCAGGTTCATAACACTGTTTAGGTAGTTGTTTGTCCATGTTCCCACTGTTTATAGCTGGACAAGAAGGCCTACTGTTAGAAACTACAAGAAAACATCAGAAATTCTGGGAAAACGACAACAATAGATGAGAACTCGCATAGAACATGTATAAAACACTTCTCCAATGAGTTGTTTGTTTAGAAAAGGTATCTTAGATCCAGGAATTCCTCAATTCAACTTTGGAGCACAGTAAACAGTGTATGAATCCTATGTTGTTTACTGAAAGGAGCCTAGAATGGTAAATGTGTGAAATACATTTGAAATAGAGAAATAAACACATTAAGCAGCTTTGGAAAGCTTTACACTTCACTGAAATGTATCTTTAAACTCTAGAAATGGTTGAGAGACAATGTTCCCCAGCTTTCCAGGTTCATAACAGTGTTTAGGTAGTTGTTTCTACATGTTCCCAATGTTTATACCTGAACAAGAAGGCCTAATACTAGAAACTCAAGAAAACATCAGTAATTCTGGGAAAATGACAATAATAGATGAGAACTCGCATAGAACATGTATAAAACACTTCTCCAGTGAGTTGTTTGTTTAGAAAAGGTATCTTAGATCCAGGAATTCCTCAATTCAAGTTTGGAGCACAGTAAACAGTGTATGAATCCTATGTTGTTTACTGAAAGGAGCCAAGGACGGTAAATGTGTGAAATTCAAGGAAGAATAACACTTGAAATAGAGAAACAAACACATTAAGCAGCTTTGTAAAGCCTTACACTTCACTGAAATGTATCATTATACTCTATAACATAGTTCAGAGACAATGTTCCCGATCTTCTTCTCTTCATAACAGTGTTTGGAAGTAGTTTGTATATGCGGGCTTTGCTTATATGTGGCCAAGAAGGGCCTAATATAGGAAACTACATGACAACATGAATAATTCAGGGAAAAAGACAGTATATTGATGAGAACTCATTTAGCACAGCTGAAACTGATTCTCCAAGTCAGGTCCTAGTGTAGAAAAGGTATCTAAGATCCAGGAAATCCTTAATTAGTCCTAAGAGCACATTAGTGTATGAAACCAATGTTGTTTACTTAACGGAGCCTAGAATGGTAAATGTGTGAAATTCAAGGCAGAATCCACTTGAAATAGAGGAACGAACACATTAAGCAGCGTTGTAAAGCCTTACACTTCACTGAAATGTATCATAGTCTATAACATAGTTGAAAGACAATGATCCCGAGCTTTCCAGGTTCATAACACTGTTTAGGTAGTTGTTTGTCCATGTTCCCACTGTTTATAGCTGGACAAGAAGGCCTAATGTTAGAAACTACAAGAAAACATCAGAAATTCTGGGAAAACGACAACAATAGATGAGAACTCGCATAGAACATGTATAAAACACTTCTCC
Organism: Pipistrellus nathusii; assembly: GCA_963693515.1. Classification (NCBI taxonomy): domain Eukaryota; kingdom Metazoa; phylum Chordata; class Mammalia; order Chiroptera; family Vespertilionidae; genus Pipistrellus; species Pipistrellus nathusii. The sequence goes on from CAVNZX010000055.1 coordinate 282,519, forward strand.
AATGAGTTGTTTGTTTAGAAAAGGTATCTTAGATCCAGGAATTCCTCAATTCAAGTTTGGAGCACAGTAAACAGTGTATGAATCCTATGTTGTTTACTGAAAGGGAGCCAAGGACGGTAAATGTGTGAAATTCAAGGAAGAATACACTTGAAATAGAGAAACAAACACATTAAGCAGCTTTGGAAAGCTTTACACTTCCCTGAAATGTATCTTTAAACTCTAGAAATGGTTGAGAGACAATGTTCCCCAGCTTTCCAGGTTCATAACAGTGTTTAGGTAGTTGTTTCTACATGTTCCCAATGTTTATACCTGAACAAGAAGGCCTAATACTAGAAACTACAAGAAAACATCAGTAATTCTGGGAAAATGACAATAATAGATGAGAACTCGCATAGAACATGTATAAAACACTTCTCCAGTGAGTTGTTTGTTTAGAAAAGGTATCTTAGATCCAGGAATTCCTCAATTCGAGTTTGGAGCACAGTAAACAGTGTATGAATCATATGTTGTTTACTGAAAGGAGCCTAGAATGGTAAATGTGTGAAATACATTTGAAATAGAGAAATAAACACATTAAGCAGCTTTGGAAAGCTTTACACTTCCCTGAAATGTATCTTTAAACTCTAGAAATAGTTGAGAGACAATGTTCCCCAGCTTTCCAGTTCGATAACAGTGTTTAGGTAGTTGTTTGTCCATGTTCCCAATGTTTATACCTGAACAAGAAGGCCTAATACTAGAAAGTACAAGAAAACATCAGTAATTCTGGGAAAATGACAATAAGAGATGAGAACTCGCATAAAACATGTATAAAACACTTCTCCAATGAGTTGTTTGTTTAGAAAAGGTATCTTAGATCCAGGAATTCCTCAATTCAAGTTGGGAGCACAGTAAACAGTGTATGAATCCTATGTTGTTTACTGAAAGGAGCCTAGGAAGGCTAAATGTGTGAAATTCAAGGCAAAATGCACTTGAAATAGAGAAACAAACACATTAAGCAGCGTTGTAAAGCCTTACACTTCACTGAAATGTATCATACTCTATAATATAGTTGAGAGATAATGTTCCCGAGCTTTCCAGGTTCATAGCAGTGTTTAGGTAGTTGTTTGTCCATGTTCCCAATGTTTATAGCTGGACAAGAAGGCCGAATGTTAGAAACTACAAGAAAACATCAGTAATTCTGGGAAAACGACAACAATAGATGAGAACTCACATTGAACATGTATAAAACGCTTCTCCAACTGAGTTGTTCCTGTACAAAAGGTATCTTAGATCCAGGAATTCCTAAATTCGAGTTTGGAGCACAGTAAACAGTGTATGAATCCTATGTTGTTTACTGAAAGGAGCCTAGAATGGTAAATGTGTGAAATTCAAGGCAGAATCCACTTGAAATAGAGGAACGAACACATTAAGCAGCGTTGTAAAGCCTTACACTTCACTGAAATGTATCATTGTCTATAACATAGTTGAAAGAACAATGATCCCGAGCTTTCCAGGTTCATAACACTGTTTAGGTAGTTGTTTGTCCATGTTCCCACTGTTTATAGCTGGACAAGAAGGCCTAATGTTAGAAACTACAAGAAAACATCAGAAATTCTGGGAAAACGACAACAATAGATGAGAACTCGCATAGAACATGTATAAAACACTTCTCCAATGAGTTGTTTGTTTAGAAAAGGTATCTTAGATCCAGAATTCCTCAATTCAAGTTTGGAGCACAGTAAACAGTGTATGAATCCTATGTTGTTTACTGAAAGGAGCCTAGAATGGTAAATGTGTGAAATACATTTGAAATAGAGAAATAAACACATTAAGCAGCTTTGGAAAGCTTTACACTTCACTGAAATGTATCTTTAAACTCTAGAAATAGTTGAGAGACAATGTTCCCCACCTTTCCAGGTTCATAACAGTGTTTAGGTAGTTGTTTGTCCATGTTCCCAATGTTTATACCTGAACAAGAAGGCCTAATACTAGAAACTACAAGAAAACATCAGTAATTCTGAGAAATGACAATAATAGATGAGAACTCGAATAGAACATGTATAAAACACTTCTCCAACTGAGTTGTTTCTGTAGAAAAGGTATCTTAGATCCAGGAATTCCTAAATTCGAGTTTGGAGCACAGTAAACAGTGTATGAATCCTATGTTGTTTACTGAAAGGAGCCTAGAATGGTAAATGTGTGAAATTCAAGGCAGAATCCACTTGAAATAGAGGAACGAACACATTAAGCAGCGTTGTAAAGCCTTACACTTCACTGAAATGTATCATTGTCTATAACATAGTTGAAAGACAATGATCCCGAGCTTTCCAGGTTCATAACACTGTTTAGGTAGTTGTTTGTCCATGTTCCCACTGTTTATAGCTGGACAAGAAGGCCTAATGTTTAGAAACTACAAGAAAACATCAGAAATTCTGGGAAAACGACAACAATAGATGAGAACTCGCATAGAACATGTATAAAACACTTCTCCAATGAGTTGTTTGTTTAGAAAAGGTATCTTAGATCCAGGAATTCCTCAATTCAACTTTGGAGCACAGTAAACAGTGTATGAATCCTATGTTGTTTACTGAAAGGAGCCTAGAATGGTAAATGTGTGAAATACATTTGAAATAGAGAAATAAACACATTAAGCAGCTTTGGAAAGCTTTACACTTCCCTGAAATGTATCTTTAAACTCTAGAAATAGTTGAGAGACAATGTTCCCCAGCTTTCCAGGTTCATAACAGTGTTTAGGTAGTAGTTTGTCCATGTTCCCAATGTTTATACCTGAACAAGAAGGCCTAATACTAGAAAGTACAAGAAAACATCAGTAATTCTGGGAAAATGACAATAAGAAATGAGAACTCGCATAGAACATGTATAAAACACTTCTCCAATGAGTTGTTTGTTTAGAAAAGGTATCTTAGATCCAGGAATTCCTCAATTCAAGTTGGGAGCACAGTAAACAGTGTATGAATCCTATGTTGTTTACTGAAAGGAGTCTAGGAAGTCTAAATGTGTGAAATTCAAGGCAAAATGCACTTGAAATAGAGAAACAAACACATTAAGCAGCATTGTAAAGCCTTACACTTCACTGAAATGTATCATACTCTATAATATAGTTGAGAGATAATGTTCCCGAGCTTTCCAGGTTCATAGCAGTGTTTAGGTAGTTGTTTGTCCATGTTCCCAATGTTTATAGCTGGACAAGAAGGCCGAATGTTAGAAACTACAAGAAAACATCAGTAATTCTGGGAAAACGACAACAATAGATGAGAACTCACATTGAACATGTATAAAACGCTTCTCCAACTGAGTTGTTCGTGTACAAAAGGTATCTTAGTTCCAGGAATTCCTCAATTCGAGTTTAGAGCACATTAAACAGTGTATGAATCCTATGTTGTTTACTGAAAGGAGCCTAGAATGGTAAATGTGTGAAATACATTTGAAATAGAGAAATAAACACATTAAGCAGCATTGTAAAGCCTTACACTTCACTGAAATGTATCATACTCTATAATATAGTTGAGAGATAATGTTCCCGAGCTTTCCAGGTTCATAGCAGTGTTTAGGTAGTTGTTTGTCCATGTTCCCAATGTTTATAGCTGGAAAAGAAGGCCGAATGTTAGAAACTACAAGAAAACATCAGTAATTCTGAGAAAATGACAATAATAGATGAGAACTCGAATAGAACATGTATAAAACACTTCTCCAACTGAGTTGTTTCTGTAGAAAAGGTATCTTAGATCCAGGAATTCCTAAATTCGAGTTTGGAGCACAGTAAACAGTGTATGAATCCTATGTTGTTTACTGAAAGGAGCCTAGAATGGTAAATGTGTGAAATTCAAGGAAGAATACACTGAAATAGAGGAACGAACACATTAAGCAGCTTTGTAAAGCCTTACACTTCACTGAAATGTATCATTATACTCTATAACATAGTTCAGAGACAATGTTCCCGATCTTCTTCTCTTCATAACAGTGTTTGGAAGTAGTTTGTATATGCGGGCTTTGCTTATATGTGGCCAAGAAGGCCTAATATAGGAAACTACATGACAACATGAATAATTCAGGGAAAAAGACAGTATATTGATGAGAACTCATTTAGCACAGCTGAAACTGATTCTCCAAGTCAGGTCCTAGTGTAGAAAAGGTATCTAAGATCCAGGAAATCCTTAATTAGACCTAAGAGCACATTAGTGTATGAAACCAATGTTGTTTACTTAACGGAGCCTAGAATGGTAAATGTGTGAAATTCAAGGCAGAATCCACTTGAAATAGAGGAACGAACACATTAAGCAGCGTTGTAAAGCCTTACACTTCACTGAAATGTATCATAGTCTATAACATAGTTGAAAGACAATGATCCCGAGCTTTCCAGGTTCATAACACTGTTTAGGTAGTTGTTTGTCCATGTTCCCACTGTTTATAGCTGGACAAGAAGGCCTAATGTTAGAAACTACAAGAAAACATCAGAAATTCTGGGAAAACGACAACAAAAGATGAGAACTCGCATAGAACATGTATAAAACACTTCTCCAATGAGTTGTTTGTTTAGAAAATGTATCTTAGATCCAGAAATTCCTCAATTCAAGTTTGGAGCACAGTAAACAGTGTATGAATCCTATGTTGTTTACTGAAAGGAGCCTAGAATGGTAAATGTGTGAAATACATTTGAAATAGAGAAATAAACACATTAAGCAGCTTTGGAAAGCTTTACACTTCACTGAATTGTATCTTTAAACTCTAGAAATAGTTGAGAGACAATGTTCCCCAGCTTTCCAGGTTCATAACAGTGTTTAGGTAGTTGTTTGTCCATGTTCCCAATGTATATACCTGAACAAGAAGGCCTAATACTAGAAACTGCAAGAAAACATCAGTAATTCTGGGAAAATGACAATAATAGATGAGAACTCACATAGACCATGTATAAAACACTCCTCCAATGAGTTGTTTGTGTAGAAAAGGTATCTTAGATCCAGGAATTCCTCAATTCGAGTTTGGAGCACAGTAAACAGTGTATGAATCCTACGTTGTTTACTGAAAGGAGCCTAGAATGGTAAATGTGTGAAATTCAAGGAAGAATACACTTGAAATAGAGAAACAAACACATTAAGCAGCTTTGTAAAGCCTTACACTTCACTGAAATGTATCATTATACTCTATAACATAGTTCAGAGACAATGTTCCCGATCTTCTTCTCTTCATAACAGTGTTTGGAAGTAGTTTGTATATGCGGGCTAAGCTTATATGTGGCCAAGAAGGCCTAATATAGGAAACTAAATGACAACATGAATAATTCAGGGAAAAAGACAGTATATTGATGAGAACTCATTTAGCACAGCTGAAACTGATTCTCCAAGTCAGGTCCTAGTGTAGAAAAGGTATCTAAGATCCAGGAAATCCTTAATTAGACCTAAGAGCACATTAGTGTATGAAACCAATGTTGTTTACTTAACGGAGCCTAGAATGGTAAATGTGTGAAATTCAAGGCAGAATCCACTTGAAATAGAGGAACGAACACATTAAGCAGCGTTGTAAAGCCTTACACTTCACTGAAATGTATCATAGTCTATAACATAGTTGAAAGACAATGATCCCGAGCTTTCCAGGTTCATAACACTGTTTAGGTAGTTGTTTGTCCATGTTCCCACTGTTTATAGCTGGACAAGAAGGCCTAATGTTAGAAACTACAAGAAAACATCAGAAATTCTGGGAAAACGACAACAATAGATGAGAACTCGCATAGAACATGTATAAAACACTTCTCCAATGAGTTGTTTGTTTAGAAAAGGTATCTTAGATCCAGGAATTCCTCAATTCAAGTTTGGAGCACAGTAAACAGTGTATGAATCCTATGTTGTTTACTGAAAGGAGCCTAGAATGGTAAATGTGTGAAATACATTTGAAATAGAGAAATAAACACATTAAGCAGCTTTGGAAAGCTTTACACTTCACTGAAATGTATCTTTAAACTCTAGAAATAGTTGAGAGACAATGTTCCCCAGCTTTCCAGGTTCATAACAGTGTTTAGGTAGTTGTTTGTCCATGTTCCCAATGTTTATACCTGAACAAGAAGGCCTAATACTAGAAACTACAAGAAAACATCAGTAATTCTGGGAAAATGACAATAATAGATGAGAACTCGCATAGAACATGTATAAAGCACTTCTCCAATGAGTTGTTTGTTTAGAAAAGGTATCTTAGATCCAGGAATTCCTCAATTCAAGTTTGGAGCACAGTAAACAGTGTATGAATCCTATGTTGTTTACTGAAAGGAGCCAAGGACGGTAAATGTGTGAAATTCAAGGAAGAATACACTTGAAATAGAGAAACAAACACATTAAGCAGCTTTGTAAAGCCTTACACTTCACTGAAATGTATCATTATACTCTATAACATAGTTCAGAGACAATGTTCCCGATCTTCTTCTCTTCATAACAGTGTTTGGAAGTAGTTTGTATATGCGGGCTTTGCTTATATGTGGCCAAGAAGGCCTAATATAGGAAACTACATGACAACATGAATAATTCAGGGAAAAAGACAGTATATTGATGAGAACTCATTTAGCACAGCTGAAACTGATTCTCCAAGTCAGGTCCTAGTGTAGAAAAGGTATCTAAGATCCAGGAAATCCTTAATTAGACCTAAGAGCACATTAGTGTATGAAACCAATGTTGTTTACTTAACGGAGCCTAGAATGGTAAATGTGTGAAATTCAAGGCAGAATCCACTTGAAATAGAGGAACGAACACATTAAGCAGCGTTGTAAAGCCTTACACTTCACTGAAATGTATCATAGTCTATAACATAGTTGAAAGACAATGATCCCGAGCTTTCCAGGTTCATAACACTGTTTAGGTAGTTGTTTGTCCATGTTCCCACTGTTTATAGCTGGACAAGAAGGCCTAATGTTAGAAACTACAAGAAAACATCAGAAATTCTGGGAAAACGACAACAAAAGATGAGAACTCGCATAGAACATGTATAAAACACTTCTCCAATGAGTTGTTTGTTTAGAAAAGGTATCTTAGATCAAGAAATTCCTCAATTCAAGTTTGGAGCACAGTAAACAGTGTATGAATCCTATGTTGTTTACTGAAAGGAGCCTAGAATGGTAAATGTGTGAAATACATTTGAAATAGAGAAATAAACACATTAAGCAGCTTTGGAAAGCTTTACACTTCACTGAAATGTATCTTTAAACTCTAGAAATACTTGAGAGACAATGTTCCCCAGCTTTCCATGTTCATAACAGTGTTTAGGTAGTTGTTTGTCCATGTTCCCAATGTATATACCTGAACAAGAAGGCCTAATACTAGAAACTGCAAGAAAACATCAGTAATTCTGGGAAAATGACAATAATAGATGAGAACTCGCATAGAACATGTATAAAACACTCCTCCAATGAGTTGTTTGTTTAGAAAAGGTATCTTAGATCCAGGAATTCCTCAATTCGAGTTTGGAGCACAGTAAACAGTGTATGAATCCTACGTTGTTTACTGAAAGGAGCCTAGAATGGTAAATGTGTGAAATTCAAGGAAGAATACACTTGAAATAGAGAAACAAACACATTAAGCAGCTTTGTAAAGCCTTACACTTCACTGAAATGTATCATTATACTCTATAACATAGTTCAGAGACAATGTTCCCGATCTTCTTCTCTTCATAACAGTGTTTGGAAGTAGTTTGTATATGCGGGCTAAGCTTATATGTGGCCAAGAAGGCCTAATATAGGAAACTACATGACAACATGAATAATTCAGGGAAAAAGACAGTATATTGATGAGAACTCATTTAGCACAGCTGAAACTGATTCTCCAAGTCAGGTCCTAGTGTAGAAAAGGTATCTAAGATCCAGGAAATCCTTAATTAGACCTAAGAGCACATTAGTGTATGAAACCAATGTTGTTTACTTAACGGAGCCTAGAATGGTAAATGTGTGAAATTCAAGGCAGAATCCACTTGAAATAGAGGAACGAACACATTAAGCAGCGTTGTAAAGCCTTACACTTCACTGAAATGTATCATAGTCTATAACATAGTTGAAAGACAATGATCCCGAGCTTTCCAGGTTCATAACACTGTTTAGGTAGTTGTTTGTCCATGTTCCCACTGTTTATAGCTGGACAAGAAGGCCTAATCTTAGAAACTACAAGAAAACATCAGAAATTCTGGGAAAATGACAACAAAAGATGAGAACTCGCATAGAACATGTATAAAACACTTCTCCAATGAGTTGTTTGTTTAGAAAAGGTATCTTAGATCCAGAAATTCCTCAATTCAAGTTTGGAGCACAGTAAACAGTGTATGAATCCTATGTTGTTTACTGAAAGGAGCCTAGAATGGTAAATGTGTGAAATACATTTGAAATAGAGAAATAAACACATTAAGCAGCTTTGGAAAGCTTTACACTTCACTGAAATGTATCTTTAAACTCTAGAAATACTTGAGAGACAATGTTCCCCAGCTTTACAGGTTCATAACAGTGTTTAGGTAGTTGTTTGTCCATGTTCCCAATGTATATACCTGAACAAGAAGGCCTAATACTAGAAACTGCAAGAAAACATCAGTAATTCTGGGAAAATGACAATAATAGATGAGAACTCGCATAGAACATGTATAAAACACTCCTCCAATGAGTTGTTTGTTTAGAAAAGGTATCTTAGATCCAGGAATTCCTCAATTCGAGTTTGGAGCACAGTAAACAGTGTATGAATCCTACGTTGTTTACTGAAAGGAGCCTAGAATGGTAAATGTGTGAAATTCAAGGAAGAATACACTTGAAATAGAGAAACAAACACATTAAGCAGCTTTGTAAAGCCTTACACTTCACTGAAATGTATCATTATACTCTATAACATAGTTCAGAGACAATGTTCCCGATCTTCTTCTCTTCATAACAGTGTTTGGAAGTAGTTTGTATATGCGGGCTAAGCTTATATGTGGCCAAGAAGGCCTAATATAGGAAACTACATGACAACATGAATAATTCAGGGAAAAAGACAGTATATTGATGAGAACTCATTTAGCACAGCTGAAACTGATTCTCCAAGTCAGGTCCTAGTGTAGAAAAGGTATCTAAGATCCAGGAAATCCTTAATTAGACCTAAGAGCACATTAGTGTATGAAACCAATGTTGTTTACTTAACGGAGCCTAGAATGGTAAATGTGTGAAATTCAAGGCAGAATCCACTTGAAATAGAGGAACGAACACATTAAGCAGCGTTGTAAAGCCTTACACTTCACTGAAATGTATCATAGTCTATAACATAGTTGAAAGACAATGATCCCGAGCTTTCCAGGTTCATAACACTGTTTAGGTAGTTGTTTGTCCATGTTCCCACTGTTTATAACTGGACAAGAAGGCCTAATGTTAGAAACTACAAGAAAACATCAGAAATTCTGGGAAAACGACAACAAAAGATGAGAACTCGCATAGAACATGTATAAAACACTTCTCCAATGAGTTGTTTGTTTAGAAAAGGTATCTTAGATCCAGAAATTCCTCAATTCAAGTTTGGAGCACAGTAAACAGTGTATGAATCCTATGTTGTTTACTGAAAGGAGCCTAGAATGGTAAATGTGTGAAATACATTTGAAATAGAGAAATAAACACATTACGCAGCTTTGGAAAGCTTTACACTTCACTGAAATGTATCTTTAAACTCTAGAAATAGTTGAGAGACAATGTTCCCCAGCTTTCCAGGTTCATAACAGTGTTTAGGTAGTTGTTTGTCCATGTTCCCAATGTATATACCTGAACAAGAAGGCCTAATACTAGAAACTGCAAGAAAACATCAGTAATTCTGGGAAAATGACAATAATAGATGAGAACTCGCATAGAACATGTATAAAACACTCCTCCAATGAGTTGTTTGTTTAGAAAAGGTATCTTAGATCCAGGAATTCCTCAATTCGAGTTTGGAGCACAGTAAACAGTGTATGAATCCTACGTTGTTTACTGAAAGGAGCCTAGAATGGTAAATGTGTGAAATTCAAGGAAGAATACACTTGAAATAGAGAAATAAACACATTAAGCAGCTTTGTAAAGCCTTACACTTCACTGAAATGTATCATTATACTCTAAAACATAGTTCAGAGACAATGTTCCCGATCTTCTTCTCTTCATAACAGTGTTTGGAAGTAGTTTGTATATGCGGGCTAAGCTTATATGTGGCCAAGAAGGCCTAATATAGGAAACTACATGACAACATGAATAATTCAGGGAAAAAGACAGTATATTGATGAGAACTCATTTAGCACAGCTGAAACTGATTCTCCAAGTCAGGTCCTAGTGTAGAAAAGGTATCTAAGATACAGGAAATCCTTAATTAGACCTAAGAGCACATTAGTGTATGAAACCAATGTTGTTTACTTAACGGAGCCTAGAATGGTAAATGTGTGAAATTCAAGGCAGAATCCACTTGAAATAGAGGAACGAACACATTAAGCAGCGTTGTAAAGCCTTACACTTCACTGAAATGTATCATAGTCTATAACATAGTTGAAAGACAATGATCCCGAGCTTTCCAGGTTCATAACACTGTTTAGGTAGTTGTTTGTCCATGTTCCCACTGTTTATAGCTGGACAAGAAGGCCTAATGTTAGAAACTACAAGAAAACATCAGAAATTCTGGGAAAACGACAACAATAGATGAGAACTCGCATAGAACATGTATAAAACAATTCTCCAATGAGTTGTTTGTTTAGAAAAGGTATCTTAGATCCAGGAATTCCTCAATTCAAGTTTGGAGCACAGTAAACAGTGTATGAATCCTATGTTGTTTACTGAAAGGAGCCTAGAATGGTAAATGTGTGAAATACATTTGAAATAGAGAAATAAACACATTAAGCAGCTTTGGAAAGCTTTACACTTCACTGAAATGTATCTTTAAATTCTAGAAATAGTTGAGAGACAATGTTCCCCAGCTTTCCAGGTTCATAACAGTGTTTAGTTAGTTGTTTGTCCATGTTCCCAATGTTTATACCTGAACAAGAAGGGCTAATACTAGAAACTACAAGAAAACATCAGTAATTCTGGGAAAATGACAATAATAGATGAGAACTCGCATAGAACATGTATAAAGCACTTCTCCAATGAGTTGTTTGTTTAGAAAAGGTATCTTAGATCCAGGAATTCCTCAATTCAAGTTTGGAGCACAGTAAACAGTGTATGAATCCTATGTTGTTTACTGAAAGGAGCCAAGGACGGTAAATGTGTGAAATTCAAGGAAGAATACACTTGAAATAGAGAAACAAACACATTAAGCAGCTTTGTAAAGCCTTACACTTCACTGAAATGTATCATTATACTCTATAACATAGTTCAGAGACAATGTTCCCGATCTTCTTCTCTTCATAACAGTGTTTGGAAGTAGTTTGTATATACGGGCTCAGCATATATGTGGCCAAGAAGGCCCTTATAGGAAACTACATGACAAAATGAATAATTCAGGGAAAAAGACAGTATATTGATGAGAACTCATTTAGCACAGCTGAAACTGATTCTCCAAGTCAGGTCCTAGTGTAGAAAAGGTATCTAAGATCCAGGAACTCCTTAATTAGACCTAAGAGCACATGAGTGTATGAAACCAATGTTGTTTACTTAACAGAGCCTAGAATGGTAAATGTGTGAAATTCAAGGCAGAATCTACTTGAAATAGAGGAACGAACACATTAAGCAGCGTTGTAAAGCCTTACACTTCACTGAAATGTATCATACTCTATAATATAGTTGAAAGACAATGATCCCGAGCTTTCCAGGTTCATAACACTGTTTAGGTAGTTGTTTGTCCATGTTCCCACTGTTTATAGCTGGACAAGAAGGCCTAATGTTAGAAACTACAAGAAAACATCAGAAATTCTGGGAAAACGACAACAATAGATGAGAACTCGCATAGAACATGTACAAAACACTTCTCCAATGAGTTGTTTGTTTAGAAAAGGTATCTTAGATCCAGGAATTCCTCAATTCAAGTTTGGAGCACAGTAAACAGTGTATGAATCCTATGTTGTTTACTGAAAGGAGCCTAGAATGGTAAATGTGTGAAATACATTTGAAATAGTGAAATAAACACATTAAGCAGCTTTGGAAAGCTTTACACTTCACTGAAATGTATCTTTAAACTCTAGAAATAGTTGAGAGACAATGTTCCCCAGCTTTCCAGGTTCATAACAGTGTTTAGGTAGTTGTTTGTCCATGTTCCCAATGTTTATACCTGAACAAGAAGGCCTAATACTAGAAACTACAAGAAAACATCAGTAATTCTGGGAAAATGACAATAATAGATGAGAACTCGCATAGAACATGTATAAAACACTTCTCCAACTGAGTTGTTTGTGTAGAAAAGGTATCTCAGATCCAGGAATTCCTCAATTCAAGTTGGGAGCACAGTAAACAGTGTATGAATCCTATGTTGTTTACTGAAAGGAGCCTAGGACGGTAAATGTGTGAAATTCAAAGCAGAATGCACTTGAAATAGAGAAACAAACACATTAAGCAGCATTGTAAAGCCTTACACTTCACTGAAATGTATCATACTCTATAATATAGTTGAGAGATAATGTTCCCGAGCTTTCCAGGTTCATAGCAGTGTTTAGGTAGTTGTTTGTCCATGTTCCCAATGTTTATAGCTGGAAAAGAAGGCCGAATGTTAGAAACTACAAGAAAACATCAGTAATTCTGGGAAAACGACAACAATAGATGACAACTCACATTGAACATGTATAAAACGCTTCTCCAACTGAGTTGTTTGTGTAGAAAAGGTATTTTAGATCCAGGAATTCCTAAATTCGAGTTTGGAGCACAGTAAAGAGTGTATGAATCCTATGTTGTTTACTGAAAGGAGCCTAGAATGGTAAATGTGTGAAATTCAAGGAAGAATACACTTGAAATAGAGAAACAAACACATTAAGCAGCTTTGTAAAGCCTTACACTTCACTGAAATGTATCATTATACTCTATAACATAGTTCAGAGACAATGTTCCCGATCTTCTTCTCTTCATAACAGTGTTTGGAAGTAGTTTGTATATGCGGGCTCAGCTTATATGTGGCCAAGAAGGCCTAATATAGGAAACTACATGACAACATGAATAATTCAGGGAAAAAGACAGTATATTGATGAGAACTCATTTAGCACAGCTGAAACTGATTCTCCAAGTCAGGTCCTAGTGTAGAAAAGGTATCTAAGATACAGGAAATCCTTAATTAGACCTAAGAGCACATTAGTGTATGAAACCAATGTTGTTTACTTAACGGAGCCTAGAATGGTAAATGTGTGAAATTCAAGGCAGAATCCACTTGAAATAGAGGAACGAACACATTAAGCAGCGTTGTAAAGCCTTACACTTCACTGAAATGTATCATACTCTATAACATAGTTGAAAGACAATGATCCCGAGCTTTCCAGGTTCATAACACTGTTTAGGTATTTGTTTGTCCATGTTCCCACTGTTTATAGCTGGACAAGAAGGCCTAATGTTAGAAACTACAAGAAAACATCAGAAATTCTGGGAAAACGACAACAATAGATGAGAACTCGCATAGAACATGTATAAAACACTTCTCCAACTGAGTTGTTCGTGTAATCCAGGAATTTTTCAATTCGAGTTTAGAGCACATTAAACAGTGTATGAATCCTATGTTGTTTACTGAAAGGAGCCTAGAATGGTAAATGTGTGAAATACATTTGAAATAGAGAAATAAACACATTAAGCAGCTTTGGAAAGCTTTACACTTCACTGAAATGTATCTTTAAACTCTAGAAATAGTTGAGAGACAATGTTCCCCAGCTTTCCAGGTTCATAACAGTGTTAAGGTAGTTGTTTGTCCATGTTCCCAATGTTTATACCTGAACAAGAAGGCCTAATACTAGAAACTACAAGAAAACATCAGTAATTCTGAGAAAATGACAATAATAGATGAGAACTCGAAAAGAACATGTATAAAACACTTCTCCAACTGAGTTGTTTGTGTAGAAAAGGTATCTTAGATCCAGGAATTCCTCAATTCAAGTTGGGAGCACAGTAAACAGTGTATGAATCCTATGTTGTTTACTGAAAGGAGCCTAGAATGGTAAATGTGTGAAATACATTTGAAATAGAGAAATAAACACATTAAGCAGCTTTGGAAAGCTTTACACTTCACTGAAATGTATCTTTAAACTCTAGAAATAGTTGAGAGACAATGTTCCCCAGCTTTCCAGGTTCATAACAGTGTTTAGGTAGTTGTTTGTCCATGTTCCCAATGTTTATACCTGAACAAAAAGGCCTAATACTAGAAACTACAAGAAAACATCAGTAATTCTGGGAAAATGACAATAATAGATGAGAACTCGCATAGAACATGTATAAAGCACTTCTCCAATGAGTTGTTTGTTTAGAAAAGGTATCTTAGATCCAGGAATTCCTCAATTCAAGTTTGGAGCACAGTAAACAGTGTATGAATCCTATGTTGTTTACTGAAAGGAGCCAAGGTCGGTAAATGTGTGAAATTCAAGGAAGAATACACTTGAAATAGAGAAACAAACACATTAAGCAGCTTTGTAAAGCCTTACACTTCACTGAAATGTATCATTATACTCTATAACATAGTTCAGAGACAATGTTCCCGATCTTCTTCTCTTCATAACAGTGTTTGGAAGTAGTTTGTATATGCGGGCTCAGCATATATGTGGCCAAGAAGGCCCTTATAGGAAACTACATGACAAAATGAATAATTCAGGGAAAAAGACAGTATATTGATGAGAACTCATTTAGCACAGCTGAAACTGATTCTCCAAGTCAGGAGTCTAGTGTAGAAAAGGTATCTAAGATCCAGGAAATCCTTAATTAGACCTAAGAGCACATTAGTGTATGAAACCAATGTTGTTTACTTAACGGAGCCTAGAATGGTAAATGTGTGAAATTCAAGGCAGAATCTACTTGAAATAGAGGAACGAACACATTAAGCAGCGTTGTAAAGCCTTACACTTCACTGAAATGTATCATACTCTATAATATAGTTGAAAGACAATGATCCCGAGCTTTCCAGGTTCATAACACTGTTTAGGTAGTTGTTTGTCCATGTTCCCACTGTTTATAGCTGGACAAGAAGGCCTAATGTTAGAAACTACAAGAAAACATCAGAAATTCTGGGAAAACGACAACAATAGATGAGAACTCGCATAGAACATGTATAAAACACTTCTCCAATGAGTTGTTTGTTTAGAAAAGGTATCTTAGATCCAGGAATTCCTCAATTCAAGTTTGGAGCACAGTAAACAGTGTATGAATCCTATGTTGTTTACTGAAAGGAGCCTAGAATGGTAAATGTGTGAAATACATTTGAAATAGTGAAATAAACACATTAAGCAGCTTTGGAAAGCTTTACACTTCACTGAAATGTATCTTTAAACTCTAGAAATAGTTGAGAGACAATGTTCCCCAGCTTTCCAGGTTCATAACAGTGTTTAGGTAGTTGTTTGTCCATGTTCCCAATGTTTATACCTGAACAAGAAGGCCTAATACTAGAAACTACAAGAAAACATCAGTAATTCTGGGAAAATGACAATAATAGATGAGAACTCGCATAGAACATGTATAAAACACTTCTCCAACTGAGTTGTTTGTGTAGAAAAGGTATCTCAGATCCAGGAATTCCTCAATTCAAGTTGGGAGCACAGTAAACAGTGTATGAATCCTATGTTGTTTACTGAAAGGAGCCTAGGACGGTAAATGTGTGAAATTCAAAGCAGAATGCACTTGAAATAGAGAAACAAACACATTAAGCAGCATTGTAAAGCCTTACACTTCACTGAAATGTATCATACTCTATAATATAGTTGAGAGATAATGTTCCCGAGCTTTCCAGGTTCATAGCAGTGTTTAGGTAGTTGTTTGTCCATGTTCCCAATGTTTATAGCTGGAAAAGAAGGCCGAATGTTAGAAACTACAAGAAAACATCAGTAATTCTGGGAAAACGACAACAATAGATGACAACTCACATTGAACATGTATAAAACGCTTCTCCAACTGAGTTGTTTGTGTAGAAAAGGTATTTTAGATCCAGGAATTCCTAAATTCGAGTTTGGAGCACAGTAAAGAGTGTATGAATCCTATGTTGTTTACTGAAAGGAGCCTAGAATGGTAAATGTGTGAAATTCAAGGAAGAATACACTTGAAATAGAGAAACAAACACATTAAGCAGCTTTGTAAAGCCTTACACTTCACTGAAATGTATCATTATACTCTATAACATAGTTCAGAGACAATGTTCCCGATCTTCTTCTCTTCATAACAGTGTTTGGAAGTAGTTTGTATATGCGGGCTCAGCTTATATGTGGCCAAGAAGGCCTAATATAGGAAACTACATGACAACATGAATAATTCAGGGAAAAAGACAGTATATTGATGAGAACTCATTTAGCACAGCTGAAACTGATTCTCCAAGTCAGGTCCTAGTGTAGAAAAGGTATCTAAGATACAGGAAATCCTTAATTAGACCTAAGAGCACATTAGTGTATGAAACCAATGTTGTTTACTTAACGGAGCCTAGAATGGTAAATGTGTGAAATTCAAGGCAGAATCCACTTGAAATAGAGGAACGAACACATTAAGCAGCGTTGTAAAGCCTTACACTTCACTGAAATGTATCATACTCTATAACATAGTTGAAAGACAATGATCCCGAGCTTTCCAGGTTCATAACACTGTTTAGGTAGTTGTTTGTCCATGTTCCCACTGTTTATAGCTGGACAAGAAGGCCTAATGTTAGAAACTACAAGAAAACATCAGAAATTCTGGGAAAACGACAACAATAGATGAGAACTCGCATAGAACATGTATAAAACACTTCTCCAACTGAGTTGTTCGTGTAATCCAGGAATTTCTCAATTCGAGTTTAGAGCACATTAAACAGTGTATGAATCCTATGTTGTTTACTGAAAGGAGCCTAGAATGATAAATGTGTGAAATACATTTGAAATAGAGAAATAAACACATTAAGCAGCTTTGGAAAGCTTTACACTTCACTGAAATGTATCTTTAAACTCTAGAAATAGTTGAGAGACAATGTTCCCCAGCTTTCCAGGTTCATAACAGTGTTAAGGTAGTTGTTTGTCCATGTTCCCAATGTTTATACCTGAACAAGAAGGCCTAATACTAGAAACTACAAGAAAACATCAGTAATTCTGAGAAAATGACAATAATAGATGAGAACTCGAAAAGAACATGTATAAAACACTTCTCCAACTGAGTTGTTTGTGTAGAAAAGGTATCTTAGATCCAGGAATTCCTCAATTCAAGTTGGGAGCACAGTAAACAGTGTATGAATCCTATGTTGTTTACTGAAAGGAGCCTAGAATGGTAAATGTGTGAAATACATTTGAAATAGAGAAATAAACACATTAAGCAGCTTTGGAAAGCTTTACACTTCACTGAAATGTATCTTTAAACTCTAGAAATAGTTGAGAGACAATGTTCCCCAGCTTTCCAGGTTCATAACAGTGTTTAGGTAGTTGTTTGTCCATGTTCCCAATGTTTATACCTGAACAAAAAGGCCTAATACTAGAAACTACAAGAAAACATCAGTAATTCTGGGAAAATGACAATAATAGATGAGAACTCGCATAGAACATGTATAAAGCACTTCTCCAATGAGTTGTTTGTTTAGAAAAGGTATCTTAGATCCAGGAATTCCTCAATTCAAGTTTGGAGCACAGTAAACAGTGTATGAATCCTATGTTGTTTACTGAAAGGAGCCAAGGTCGGTAAATGTGTGAAATTCAAGGAAGAATACACTTGAAATAGAGAAACAAACACATTAAGCAGCTTTGTAAAGCCTTACACTTCACTGAAATGTATCATTATACTCTATAACATAGTTCAGAGACAATGTTCCCGATCTTCTTCTCTTCATAACAGTGTTTGGAAGTAGTTTGTATATGCGGGCTCAGCATATATGTGGCCAAGAAGGCCCTTATAGGAAACTACATGACAAAATGAATAATTCAGGGAAAAAGACAGTATATTGATGAGAACTCATTTAGCACAGCTGAAACTGATTCTCCAAGTCAGGAGTCTAGTGTAGAAAAGGTATCTAAGATCCAGGAAATCCTTAATTAGACCTAAGAGCACATTAGTGTATGAAACCAATGTTGTTTACTTAACGGAGCCTAGAATGGTAAATGTGTGAAATTCAAGGCAGAATCTACTTGAAATAGAGGAACGAACACATTAAGCAGCGTTGTAAAGCCTTACACTTCACTGAAATGTATCATACTGTATAATATAGTTGAAAGACAATGATCCCGAGCTTTCCAGGTTCATAACACTGTTTAGGTAGTTGTTTGTCCATGTTCCCACTGTTTATAGCTGGACAAGAAGGCCTAATGTTAGAAACTACAAGAAAACATCAGAAATTCTGGGAAAACGACAACAATAGATGAGAACTCGCATAGAACATGTATAAAACACTTCTCCAATGAGTTGTTTGTTTAGAAAAGGTATCTTAGATCCAGGAATTCCTCAATTCAAGTTTGGAGCACAGTAAACAGTGTATGAATCCTATGTTGTTTACTGAAAGGAGCCTAGAATGGTAAATGTGTGAAATACATTTGAAATAGTGAAATAAACACATTAAGCAGCTTTGGAAAGCTTTACACTTCACTGAAATGTATCTTTAAACTCTAGAAATAGTTGAGAGACAATGTTCCCCAGCTTTCCAGGTTCATAACAGTGTTTAGGTAGTTGTTTGTCCATGTTCCCAATGTTTATACCTGAACAAGAAGGCCTAATACTAGAAACTACAAGAAAACATCAGTAATTCTGGGAAAATGACAATAATAGATGAGAACTCGCATAGAACATGTATAAAACACTTCTCCAACTGAGTTGTTTGTGTAGAAAAGGTATCTCAGATCCAGGAATTCCTCAATTCAAGTTGGGAGCACAGTAAACAGTGTATGAATCCTATGTTGTTTACTGAAAGGAGCCTAGGACGGTAAATGTGTGAAATTCAAAGCAGAATGCACTTGAAATAGAGAAACAAACACATTAAGCAGCATTGTAAAGCCTTACACTTCACTGAAATGTATCATACTCTATAATATAGTTGAGAGATAATGTTCCCGAGCTTTCCAGGTTCATAGCAGTGTTTAGGTAGTTGTTTGTCCATGTTCCCAATGTTTATAGCTGGAAAAGAAGGCCGAATGTTAGAAACTACAAGAAAACATCAGTAATTCTGGGAAAACGACAACAATAGATGACAACTCACATTGAACATGTATAAAACGCTTCTCCAACTGAGTTGTTTGTGTAGAAAAGGTATTTTAGATCCAGGAATTCCTAAATTCGAGTTTGGAGCACAGTAAAGAGTGTATGAATCCTATGTTGTTTACTGAAAGGAGCCTAGAATGGTAAATGTGTGAAATTCAAGGAAGAATACACTTGAAATAGAGAAACAAACACATTAAGCAGCTTTGTAAAGCCTTACACTTCACTGAAATGTATCATTATACTCTATAACATAGTTCAGAGACAATGTTCCCGATCTTCTTCTCTTCATAACAGTGTTTGGAAGTAGTTTGTATATGCGGGCTCAGCTTATATGTGGCCAAGAAGGCCTAATATAGGAAACTACATGACAACATGAATAATTCAGGGAAAAAGACAGTATATTGATGAGAACTCATTTAGCACAGCTGAAACTGATTCTCCAAGTCAGGTCCTAGTGTAGAAAAGGTATCTAAGATACAGGAAATCCTTAATTAGACCTAAGAGCACATTAGTGTATGAAACCAATGTTGTTTACTTAACGGAGCCTAGAATGGTAAATGTGTGAAATTCAAGGCAGAATCCACTTGAAATAGAGGAACGAACACATTAAGCAGCGTTGTAAAGCCTTACACTTCACTGAAATGTATCATACTCTATAACATAGTTGAAAGACAATGATCCCGAGCTTTCAGGTTCATAACACTGTTTAGGTAGTTGTTTGTCCATGTTCCCACTGTTTATAGCTGGACAAGAAGGCCTAATGTTAGAAACTACAAGAAAACATCAGAAATTCTGGGAAAACGACAACAATAGATGAGAACTCGCATAGAACATGTATAAAACACTTCTCCAACTGAGTTGTTCGTGTAATCCAGGAATTTCTCAATTCGAGTTTAGAGCACATTAAACAGTGTATGAATCCTATGTTGTTTACTGAAAGGAGCCTAGAATGATAAATGTGTGAAATACATTTGAAATAGAGAAATAAACACATTAAGCAGCTTTGGAAAGCTTTACACTTCACTGAAATGTATCTTTAAACTCTAGAAATAGTTGAGAGACAATGTTCCCCAGCTTTCCAGGTTCATAACAGTGTTAAGGTAGTTGTTTGTCCATGTTCCCAATGTTTATACCTGAACAAGAAGGCCTAATACTAGAAACTACAAGAAAACATCAGTAATTCTGAGAAAATGACAATAATAGATGAGAACTCGAAAAGAACATGTATAAAACACTTCTCCAACTGAGTTGTTTGTGTAGAAAAGGTATCTTAGATCCAGGAATTCCTCAATTCAAGTTGGGAGCACAGTAAACAGTGTATGAATCCTATGTTGTTTACTGAAAGGAGCCTAGAATGGTAAATGTGTGAAATACATTTGAAATAGAGAAATAAACACATTAAGCAGCTTTGGAAAGCTTTACACTTCACTGAAATGTATCTTTAAACTCTAGAAATAGTTGAGAGACAATGTTCCCCAGCTTTCCAGGTTCATAACAGTGTTTAGGTAGTTGTTTGTCCATGTTCCCAATGTTTATACCTGAACAAAAAGGCCTAATACTAGAAACTACAAGAAAACATCAGTAATTCTGGGAAAATGACAATAATAGATGAGAACTCGCATAGAACATGTATAAAGCACTTCTCCAATGAGTTGTTTGTTTAGAAAAGGTATCTTAGATCCAGGAATTCCTCAATTCAAGTTTGGAGCACAGTAAACAGTGTATGAATCCTATGTTGTTTACTGAAAGGAGCCAAGTTCGGTAAATGTGTGAAATTCAAGGAAGAATACACTTGAAATAGAGAAACAAACACATTAAGCAGCTTTGTAAAGCCTTACACTTCACTGAAATGTATCATTATACTCTATAACATAGTTCAGAGACAATGTTCCCGATCTTCTTCTCTTCATAACAGTGTTTGGAAGTAGTTTGTATATGCGGGCTCAGCATATATGTGGCCAAGAAGTCCCTTATAGGAAACTACATGACAAAATGAATAATTCAGGGAAAAAGACAGTATATTGATGAGAACTCATTTAGCACAGCTGAAACTGATTCTCCAAGTCAGGTCCTAGTGTAGAAAAGGTATCTAAGATCCAGGAAATCCTTAATTAGACCTAAGAGCACATTAGTGTATGAAACCAATGTTGTTTACTTAACGGAGCCTAGAATGGTAAATGTGTGAAATTCAAGGCAGAATCTACTTGAAATAGAGGAACGAACACATTAAGCAGCGTTGTAAAGCCTTACACTTCACTGAAATGTATCATACTCTATAATATAGTTGAAAGACAATGATCCCGAGCTTTCCAGGTTCATAACACTGTTTAGGTAGTTGTTTGTCCATGTTCCCACTGTTTATAGCTGGACAAGAAGGCCTAATGTTAGAAACTACAAGAAAACATCAGAAATTCTGGGAAAACGACAACAATAGATGAGAACTCGCATAGAACATGTATAAAACACTTCTCCAATGAGTTGTTTGTTTAGAAAAGGTATCTTAGATCCAGGAATTCCTCAATTCAAGTTTGGAGCACAATAAACAGTGTATGAATCCTATGTTGTTTACTGAAAGGAGCCTAGAATGGTAAATGTGTGAAATACATTTGAAATAGTGAAATAAACACATTAAGCAGCTTTGGAAAGCTTTACACTTCACTGAAATGTATCTTTAAACTCTAGAAATAGTTGAGAGACAATGTTCCCCAGCTTTCCAGGTTCATAACAGTGTTTAGGTAGTTGTTTGTCCATGTTCCCAATGTTTATACCTGAACAAGAAGGCCTAATACTAGAAACTACAAGAAAACATCAGTAATTCTGGGAAAATGACAATAATAGATGAGAACTCGCATAGAATATGTATAAAACACTTCTCCAACTGAGTTGTTTGTGTAGAAAAGGTATCTCAGATCCAGGAATTCCTAAATTCAAGTTGGGAGCACAGTAAACAGTGTATGAATCCTATGTTGTTTACTGAAAGGAGCCTAGGACGGTAAATGTGTTAAATTCAAAGCAGAATGCACTTGAAATAGAGAAACAAACACATTAAGCAGCGTTGTAAAGCCTTACACTTCACTGAAATGTATCATACTCTATAATATAGTTGAGAGATAATGTTCCCGAGCTTTCCAGGTTCATAGCAGTGTTTAGGTAGTTGTTTGTCCATGTTCCCAATGTTTATAGCTGGACAAGAAGGCCGAATGTTAGAAACTACAAGAAAACATCAGTAATTCTGGGAAAACGACAACAATAGATGAGAACTAACATTGAACATGTATAAAACGCTTCTCCAAACTGAGTTGTTCGTGTACAAAAGGTATCTTAGTTCCAGGAATTCCTCAATTCGAGTTTAGAGCACATTAAACAGTGTATGAATCCTATGTTGTTTACTGAAAGGAGCCTAGAATGGTAAATGTGTGAAATTCAAGGAAGAATACACTTGAAATAGAGAAACAAACACATTAAGCAGCTTTGTAAAGCCTTTCACTTCACTGAAATGTATCATTATACTCTAAAACATAGTTCAGAGACAATGTTCCCGATCTTCTTCTCTTCATAACAGTGTTTGGAAGTAGTTTGTATATGCGGGCTCAGCTTATATGTGGCCAAGAAGGCCTAATATAGGAAACTACATGACAACATGAATAATTCAGGGAAAAAGACAGTATATTGATGAGAACTCATTTAGCACAGCTGAAACTGATTCCCCAAGTAAGGTTCTAGTGTAGAAAAGGTATCTAAGATACAGGAAATCCTTAATTAGACCTAAGAGCACATTAGTGTATGAAACCAATGTTGTTTACTTAACGGAGCCTAGAATGGTAAATGTGTGAAATTCAAGGCAGAATCCACTTGAAATAGAGGAACGAACACATTAAGCAGCGTTGTAAAGCCTTACACTTCACTGAAATGTATCATACTCTATAACATAGTTGAAAGACAATGATCCCGAGCTTTCCAGGTTCATAACACTGTTTAGGTAGTTGTTTGTCCATGTTCCCACTGTTTATAGCTGGACAAGAAGGCCTAATACTAGAAACTACAGGAAAACATCAGTAATTCTGGGAAAATGGCAATAATAGATGAGAACTCGCATAGAACATGTATAAAACACTTCTCCAATGAGTTGTTGGTGTAGAAAAGGTATCTTAGATCCAGGAATTCCTCAATTCAAGTTGGGAGCACAGTAAACAATATATGAATCCTATGTTGTTTACTGAAAGGAGCCTAGAATGGTAAATGTGTGAAATACATTTGAAATAGAGAAATAAACACATTAAGCAGCTTTGGAAAGCTTTACACTTCCCTGAAATGTATCTTTAAACTCTAGAAATAGTTGAGAGACAATGTTCCCCAGCTTTCCAGGTCGATAACAGTGTTTAGGTAGTTGTTTGTCCATGTTCCCTATGCTTATACCTGAACAAGAAGGCCTAATACTAGAAAGTACAAGAAAACATCAGTAATTCTGGGAAAATGACAATAATAGATGAGAACTCGAAAAGAACATGTATAAAACACTTCTCCAACTGAGTTGTTTGTGTAGAAAAGGTATCTTAGATCCAGGAATTCCTCAATTCAAGTTGGGAGCACAGTAAACAGTGTATGAATCCTATGTTGTTTACTGAAAGGAGCCTAGAATGGTAAATGTGTGAAATACATTTGAAATAGAGAAATAAACACATTAAGCAGCTTTGGAAAGCTTTACACTTCACTGAAATGTATCTTTAAACTCTAGAAATAGTTGAGAGACAATGTTCCCCAGCTTTCCAGGTTCATAACAGTGTTTAGGTAGTTGTTTGTCCATGTTCCCAATGTTTATACCTGAACAAGAAGACCTAATACTAGAAACTACAAGAAAACATCAGTAATTCTGGGAAAATGACAATAATAGATGAGAACTCGCATAGAACATGTATAAAACACTTCTCCAACTGAGTTGTTTGTGTAGAAAAGGTATCTTAGATCCAGGAATTCCTCAATTCAAGTTGGGAGCACAGTAAACAGTGTATGAATCCTATGTTGTTTACTGAAAGGAGCCTAGGACGGTAAATGTGTGAAATTCAAAGCAGAATGCACTTGAAATAGAGAAACAAACACATTAAGCAGCGTTGTAAAGCCTTACACTTCACTGAAATGTATCATACTCTATAATATAGTTGAGAGATAATGTTCCCGAGCTTTCCAGGTTCATAGCCGTGTTTAGGTAGTTGTTTGTCCATGTTCCCAATGTTTATCGCTGGACAAGAAGGCCGAATGTTAGAAACTACAAGAAAACATCAGTAATTCTGGGAAAACGACAACAATAGATGAGAACTAACATTGAACATGTATAAAACGCTTCTCCAACTGAGTTGTTCATGTACAAAAGGTATCTTAGTTCCAGGAATTCCTCAATTCGAGTTTAGAGCACATTAAACAGTGTATGAATCCTATGTTGTTTACTGAAAGGAGCCAAGAATGGTAAATGTGTGAAATACATTTGAAATAGAGAAATAAACACATTAAGCAGCTTTGGAAAGCTTTACACTTCACTGAAATGTATCTTTAAACTCTAGAAATAGTTGAGAGACAATGTTCCCCAGCTTTCCAGGTTCATAACAGTGTTTAGGTAGTTGTTTGTCCATGTTCCCAATGTTTATACCTGAACAAGAAGGCCTAATACTAGAAACTACAAGAAAACATCAGTAATTCTGGGAAAATGACAATAATAGATGAGAACTCGCATAGAACATGTATAAAACACTTCTCCAACTGAGTTGTTTGTGTAGAAAAGGTATCTTAGATCCAGGAATTCCTCAATTCAAGTTGGGAGCACAGTAAACAGTGTATGAATCCTATGTTGTTTACTGAAAGGAGCCTAGAATAGTAAATGTGTGAAATTCAAGGAAGAATACACTTGAAATAGAGAAACAAACACATTAAGCAGCTTTGTAAAGCCTTACACTTCACTGAAATGTATCATTATACTCTAAAACATAGTTCAGAGACAATGTTCCCGATCTTCTTCTCTTCATAACAGTGTTTGGAAGTAGTTTGTATATGCGG